>CALNXK010000043.1:1127500-1387500 GCA_942486035.1 Porites lobata
ATAACACAAATAACAGCATGCAGAAACATGCCATGATCTAACACCCAAATACCAAACTGCAAAAACACCTCGTGATCGAATTCCCAAACGCGAGAAAATTCATTTATGTAGGGGGTTGAGCAGAAATCTTGCCGCGTTTTTTTCTTCATGGAATCGAAGAAATGCCTCATAGTCCTCAGGGCTCTCCTAGCTTTCCTAACAGATTGAAAAACCAGCAAAAAAGTTTTACGCTTTATTAGCCAGTTAGCATTTGTACGTTACCAAATAAATTTTTCAGTACAAATGTAAAATCTGTCGAGCAATCATTGGCCTTAACCATTGTCAATAGGTTTACTGGACTGGAACTTTCACAAAGGCTCTTTGTTTTCTGTACGGTCGGCTTTGAATACACTGTGTTGACTGTCCTCTTGATAGTTTGTATTGTTATAACGAACTACATAGCAAAAGACAAAGATCTTTATTCTTTGATGAGCAAACTCACGTGATACGATTTTTGAAATAAATCAAATTTGAACGTTTTTATTTAGTTTAAATTGGCGCCCGAGTAACGGAACGCTGCTTGGAAGGAAGAACGTCGACAAGAAGAAAGAAGCTTACTTCTAAACATGAAGACATCAGCCCTTGTTTTTCTCTGTGCATTTTCTCTGTCTCTGGCTTATTTCGACGACTACATCGAAGGTACTGATTTTTCAGTGTCGTTTTCTGAAGCTTTCTCAGTTATCGGCGGGTTCATTCGTTCATAAATTAGATACGCACAGACTAGTTTTCTACGTTTCTTTCAATTTTTCCGTCTTTTAACGTACATCAGATATATCTTTTGTACAAAATACATTTTCTAGCAGAAAAAGTTATTTTAGAGCCGTAACTATATATTACAAAGGTATACTCGTCATGGACACTTCAGTATTGCAAGTCAGGAATATATCATTTCACTTGTTGTTTAGGACCTAAAGAAACTCAGTTCACTTCAGTTCTACAAGCGTGTATGAACTTTGTCACTGATATTGAAGCTGAAAGGAGATTATATGTGATGCGTTCAGAAAACTGACTTTTTTTGCGTTATGGAGGGCAGTAAAGTTCGAGCGTCAAATTAACCGGGCAGCGCGAGGCAGGGCCAGTCGCCTAAAAAAGCCACAGGTCAAAACTCTCAAAAAATTATTAGAAAAGAAGGCGAAAGGTCACTTATTACGCCCAATTTGATAAAGACTTTTTTTGCAAAATTCGCCATTAGCGGTGTGATTATATGGACGATTCCGGCCGGTAAATGTGTTAGAACCAAAGAGTATATTAACGCCGCGCTTCGACATTGGCATTGAGAATAATTTGCATACATTTCCATATCTTATGGTAGTTTCTAGATCAGCTTTACATCGCTACAAAAACTTCTTCGTCTCAATAATAAGTCGTGATGTTTTGCGGGGCAATGAATAAGCCTTGTTGTGGGAAAAGCTGGAAGACATTCGCTGAACGAAGTTGCAGCGAAAATCGGCATGCTATCATGTCGAGCTACAGTGCGAATTCAAACATGCTTTTGCTCCGAATTTGTGGGCGTTTCGGTTAATGCACTGAGTATCTCACTCAAGGTCTCACTTAGTTATCTTAATTAGGGCCAAACTAGTCAATACCTCAGAGTGAGCTGCCGAATAGTTCTTTGGTAACTCGTGGGGGTGTACGTCTGGAGTTAGGTCGACCTCGCCGACGTTCTCCTCACCTCGTCCTCGCTTGTAGAGTTTAGTCGAGGCCAAGTTGGCCACAGATTTGTATACGTAATAGCACGATTTGTAGTGATATTAGGCATAAATACCCCGAGTCTGCCGAGTGATATTTCGAAATTGTTATACGTAAAATTTGAGACAATTTTGAAATATCACGAGTACTAGTGGTATTTATGCCAACTATGATGTACGAATTATGCTATTATTTGTTTGTACTACTACCCGCAAAAGGTTTGTAATTTCAACATGTAGGTATTTCAAATTAAGCTGAAATACCACTGCTCTAAGCCAATCCAATTGCAGAAATTTCTTATGTAGTAGTATAAAGTGATCAAATTATATTGTAGTCACAAAAATTTTTTGAGACAATAACAATACAGCATTTTTCCGTTAATTTCAGACCCTTGGGAGAATGAGGACGAAGCGGTTAATCCGGAGTCTATAAAGCTACAGGGTAAAGTTTACCAGTGCACAGAGGATATGGATTGTGACTGCCCCAAGCTCCTTTGTACTGGAGTAAAGAGCTGCACAATAGGAGGCCCGAAGCCAGCGAAATGCAAGCTCGCTAAAGAGTACAGTGAAATAAACCTGCAAGACGCAAAAAGGAAGTTCTGGGGAAAATACGGAGATTGCTATTGCCAATAAGGCAAATGAAGAACATTCCGCTTCTTAAATCTGATGGAAAAGTACAACGGAATAGGAACGAAATAAAAGAAAACACTGAAGAAAGTGTCGAATGAAACTTACTAATTCAAAACGGAGCAAAAAGCTGATAACTAAGAAAAAATGAATATAAAAGAAAATTGAAACTAAAAAACTAGAAAAACGAATAGAGAGAATAGCAGATTTGGTACGGCTCAGGGAAGCTGAGTTCCTACTAAAATGGGGACCTTAATTCTAACAACTGGAGGGGCAGAAAAATAGCCAAAGAAACCTAATGAAGACTTGGTTCCTTTTGTTTGAGTGAAAAAGAATCACATCTAATACTTACACGTCATCTTCCTTGCATCCATCTCCTCGCATAGCTGATCATATCTTCTGGCCTGTTTCACTCTATAGTTTGTTACAGATTCGTGCCCATCAGTCGCTATTTTCGTGTTTTTGGGGTACGAGAGGCCCCTATTTTGCCTTCGTCCCTTCCTATGAGTCCTTGTGCGTCTCAACTTAACCTTAATTTTCTCACACCCCCAAAACACTCAAATTGCGACTGGATACGAATATAAATTTGTTACGCATATTACCTTCATGCGAACGTGGCAAAGCAAACGCGCGGGGCTGAAGACGAAAACAGAAGGAGGGACTGCAATCTCTTTCCTAACCGACGCGGTTAATCCTCCTTCTCTTTCGTCTTCTCCCTCGCTTATTTGCAGCGCTCACTTGCACGTAAAATGCTCGCCAGCGCGACAATCCTGAGCGATTGCTAGCACTGTGATGTATCCAGGTTTTTCTTTTCATGATACGCCCTTGGGCTCCATTATGTATTGAGCTCTATGATAATTCAGTTGAACCCAGTCAATACGAGATCGAATTAACAACAAGAGGATGTGCCATGGTGTCCTTATCAGCGGTGTGGTAGTGTAGCGGTAAGGGAGAGAGATTAAGATACGAAAGGGCCGGGTGCGAGGTCCAGGTTCGACCCTGGGTTGTGATTTTCTTTCTTTTTCATAGGAAAACTTTCAATAACAGGTCAAAAATTTGCTAAATGTCTCAAAAATGACCGCGATCGTTTACGAGAGGGACAACTGCGTCGTCTTTTCTGATGGGTTTTCACTGGTAAGATAATCAGTCATAGACGATGTGTAGATAAACAGTTTCCTTAAAGCGGGGTTGACAAGTTAATTGGGAGTTTGTTACTTGGGACCCTTGAAAATGTCCGTTGTGCGTATTAACCGATGTCTAGTGTGCCACGCTTAGTGACCGGCAGATGAACCTTTCTGCAAGAGCAAGAGACCATGATATTATGAGACTAGGAACATATATTACTGTTGCCGTTGTTGAAGCAAGAGTTACAAAATTGAAAAATCTTACACCATTATAACGTTGAGCAACCTCGTCTTAGGTATCTTTGCTTTGTAAGGGAATCCGGTTTCCAAGTATATGAAAGTTTTTCTTATGGAATCCGGAATCCGAGACATTTTTGCTTGTAGAATCAGGAATCTTGCCCTTTGAAATCCGGAATCCAAGTTCCACTGACAAAGTCCGGAATCCAGTTTCCAGGAACCCGGAATCAATGGTGTTGAATGTAGAATCCAAGACTACCTTAGATTTCCTTACATGGGACGAGATAACAATATCTGTCTCAGGCCGTCTTCATGCAATCACAACCCCTGAGGTTGTCATTTGACGTTTAGAGGATAAATGAAAACGCTTATATGTACATTGTCTTTAATTCTCAGCCTCTGTCCCAGTGTTTCCTTGCTTGGCAACTTGATCGTAATGCTCCAATATAACTAAGTTAAGACCCGGGTGGTCACAAATAGGGTGAAAGTGGGGTCTGCACGGCCTCCAGCAAATCATCGTAACAAGGAGGAGGTTCGCCTTCTTTGAGTCTCACTCCAGCGTTGTACTGCATGTATTCAACATAATGCGGAGGGTATTCTGGTAACTTTTCAGCCTGAAATGGTGTGTCGTTTTGTGTCGTGCAGTTCATTTTCGTGGTGGTCGCTTTTATTGCAAAAAGGTTGCTGAGGACCACTGGTCTATGATAAGGACGTCTACGGTGATAGCGCGTGAAGTAAAAACACATTGAAGCTATACATAGAAGAACACAAGTTCCGAGGATTCCAGCGGCAATAAAGGTGTCAGCATCATCGTTATGATACGGAATACAGTGTTCTGAGCAAACTCTGTAACAGCAGCTTTCCCACAGTCTGCAGTCAGCGTCTTCTGAACAGGAATGTCCGACACAAACGTCACCAACTACGCAGAGGTGACTACAGCAACTCTCTTTTGCGCCGCAGTCGAACTGAGAAGAACAGTTGCGGCTGCTCGAGCTCGAGACAGACGACGTAGTAAAGGATTCGGAAGGAAAGTGCACAGAGAAAAACATCAATATGAAAAGGAAACCATTCAAAATAATAGCCGACGTAGCCATAAACACCCACACCTTACTCGACTGTGAATTGTTCTCAGTTTCACGTAGATGGGAAATATTCTCACTTTGTTCTTCAGACAAGCTACTTCGTGATCGTGACGAACAGATGATGTCTCAAATTGTGTATTAAATTACAAGCTTAAAACTATTTCCCATCGCGTGACTTGGAAATTCTAAGTCACGCAACTTGAAAAAAAATAAGGCCTGGGGCGAGATATCGCGTTACTCCAAAACTCCGATTAGCATTTTTTGTAATGCGACACTGTCAAAATGGCGGAAAAACACTGCGCCCGGAAAAACTGGCGATGCACTATAGAACGAGCAGAAAAGTTTATTTCCTCGCAATATTTTTCTGACATCAACTTGTACAGCAGGTATGTACTTGTCACGTCCACTGCCACTGCATCAAACATTGATTCAAATGCAGATTCATCTTTGTTACATGTATGCCACATCACCATTCGGTCAGTTGCTCCGAAAACGTCGATCATGAAAGTGCAAGAAATGTAAAATTATGTGGAAAGAGAGAGAGAGAGAGTCAAACAAGAAATCCCCTGTGTTTTCAGTCTTTTCCTAGTTAATGCTAAGACACCAGCAACTTTTGGCTGTTTATCGGAGAACAAAAGAATTTTACAGCTGATTTCAGTGCAGCGTTTTCAGACATAATTCGACCGAGAGGTTACAAAGCAGTAGAGAATTCTACTGGAATCAAAGCACACAATCTGAAATTTACTTTGATGATTATAGCTTGAATGTTTCTCTCGTAATTCAGAAAAAGAGGACCGTGATTCTCCTTTTCAGACAAAAATCGCAATGCATGTTATCGCGCGTGTGGACGGCTCTTTTCTTGACCTTTTTATTAGGCTTCTAACTTGATCTTTAAAGAAATATAGACCTTGTTTGGTACGGTTTTGGGGGCCATCTTGATATACGTAGACAAACTTAAATAAGGTATATCACTTTCTTTGTATATCAGAATCTAATTTGAATTTCCGTTATAAAGCAAAACGGCTGTTTTGGGTCTATTTGGATGAATTTTCAAACCAAAGCGTCATTTTGGGATTTTTTATTGGTAAAATTGAGGGCACTACATTCACCCTGAACACCTAGGACCACTTTTTTTGGATTTCTTGGCGATAGGCAAAGTCTGTAAAGAAATTACAGAAGTCCCACGAAAAAGATTACAGACAAATATATGGAAAATCTAAAGCAAGCCTCTGGAGAAATTTAAGCACAGGTAAGCCTCCAAAATTTTTTCAGACAATCCTTTGTGTTGCAGCTTTAGTTTACTGATATTTTTTCAGAACACCCGTCTTACAGAAATAAATTCGAAACTAGATTCTCATACAAACACTGTAATTTCTCACGGGTTTGCCTTCTCGTCAAGATGGCATCGAAAACCGTGACAAGGTCTATTATATTTTACCCTTTTTGAATGAAAACAAATGTTGTTTTCTATTAGTTAAGGTTTTCTTAACGTGAGCTCATTAGAGTCATAGGTTGAGGACCATACTCCACTTGCACATTTCCCATAATGCACCTTATATTACCCCCCCAAAAAAAAAAAAAAAAAAATTTGCATAACCTTTGTTTTTTATTTCTCTTGGGCATTACAACTGTCCCAGGAGAAATTGAAAACAATGCTTATTCAAAATTTTGGGGGGCAAATAAGGCACATTATGGGAGATGTACAAGTGGAGCATGATATTTTTCTGGGGTTGACAAATATTAAACTTTCTAGCAAATTCTTTCACAACAGCAGACTGATCAATTTATCTGTTGACTTTTTCTACAAAATGTCAAGTCTTCCTGTTATGTTTTAATTATGCAGATTCTAAGTAAGGATGAAAAGATACTAAATTCAGGAAATACAAATTTGCCTCCCTGTTAACTAAATTTACATCACTGCAGTTACATGTAGATTGTGTGCATTCACCAACACCAAAATACCGAAACCTTGTCAAACAGAAGAAGACTAAACGATAAAACATCGGACTATATTTTCTATTGCTTTCCATAGTATTGATAATATTTCGTCTACTGTGAAATTGGCTACAGAAATACATTGGCAATTGAACTCCAGGTTTATCTCTTTTTATCATTCTGTATCCTGTCACCACTTTCCATGCAATAAAGCTTTCCTCTTCAAGTGAAACACATTTGTCAGGATTCTAGCTTTGTTACACTTGTGTCTTTTGGTGATAAGCTTTCCTTGCCAGCCAGATGATATGTTTCTCTCACTGTTTCGGATCCCATGGCAGAATTCTCGCCTGCCTTTATTTTTGCAACCGTTTATGTACTGCGAAGCTGTACATCACATGATTGGTGTCAAATCATGACAGGTCAAATCATAACCGTTGAATCATGTCTGAAAATCCGGATCTATACATAACAATGAAATCAGCTGTAAGCAAGGCTACATTCACACAAAGCCATTGGAAGCCCCCTCCCCTACAAAAAAATTGGGGAGAGACGTATATGTGAATTGCAGTCATTAATAGTGTTCTGGTATACATTTGCATAAATTATATGAAATGCCAAACCATCCATCCAAAGTACTATGAATGATTATATGTTAGGACAATCAATAATAATATTATTAGACAAGTACAAGTACTAATTAAATAACATACTGGATGTTCTTGTTGTAGATTGTACCCTAAGAAGCTGTCAGTGAGTTCACTTACCCACTTCGCTGCTCCTGGTAGAGCCACGTACAATGAGGCTATCAGGGAAAAATTTGTGGAAACTCAAGTTGGATGCAATTTTGGTCCAACGTAAGATTGCACTTCTAATCATGAGACAGTATTCTAAAAAGCTAAATTTTAGTGAAGTCCTGAAGACATAATTTTTAGTTCACAAGCCATAATTAGTGCTCTGTCAAAGCACCTTGATGGGTACTCATTATATATCTATAGACATTTTCATCCTGTACTTAAGATTATGCATGCAAGTATACATTTGGGAAGTAGATATCTGATTTACCATGCATGTAATATTGCTGAAATCTTTATCAGGTGGTCCACACATTGGTTCAAAGTTATTATCCACATTCCAGAAGAATGGAAGGGAGAAGAAGTGCACTTTAGATGGAATTCTGCTTCAGAGGCCATGGTGATTATATATTATATACTTTTATTATAAATCAAAGTTTACAGATCTTTATATCCACAATGCAATATGTGATTGATTCTTACAACATTAAATCCTCACTGTTTTTGTACCCAGTTGAACTCTGATAGTACGCTATCAAACTCTGATAAGATAAAGAATTGCCTTTGAACCAGGGTAGGTGTAGCTCAGTGGGTAGAGAGCTTGACTGCAGAGCCAGTTGAGGTTGCGGGTCTCATTCCCAAAGCCAGACCAATACTCAGGGTCTTAACATAACTGAGAAAATGTAGTGTCCCAGAGGCAGTTAGTACTATTTTCGTGCAAAATTTTAATATGCATTGATTGACACTCAAATAAAGTGGCATTTTATTAATTTCTCAAGTTCGTTTACCGCACCAACATGTACCTTATATCGATGTACAATACCTTATGGGTTCATTTCCTCCAAAAAAAGGAAAAACACTGTTTTCTTTCCTTGATGGCTGCAGGGATTGCAGGCTAATGCATATTACTAAAAACTGAATCATTGGATAATGTAACTCTTTTTTTTTTTTTTTAATTTCTATTTTCAATTGCAAGGTACTTACTTACAATACTTGCAGGCAATGTATGATATTAAAACTAACAGAACTATTGGATAATGTTATTGACAATTCTAGAGCTCTGATTATACTTAGCCAATCAAAACTTGTATATGAGATATTTACACCATGCTCTCTTCAAAAAATAAATAAATAAATAAATAAAAAACAGCTACTTGAGTTAGAACTACAGTTAACTAAAATTTACCATACTTCCCCCCCTTTTTTCTGTTTTTGAAGTAATCCTTGATAGGATAATGTAATTCTAGAGCCTCATTTTATTCATGGTAAACCATTAATTATTCCAAATATGGTAACTGTAAACATCTGCAAAATTAAAAAATTAAAACGGTTGTTTTTGCAAATAAAGTCGGGAAGAATTCTCAATATTTTGTGGGCCTTTTTATTAAAATAATTATTCCACTCGCACTTGTTGGATATGAGATGATTATAGCCAACTCTGTGCTATGCGCCTCATTGGCTATCTACCATCTCATATCCAACGTGCACTTGTTGGATAATTGTTAAATAGTTCCAGAGAACTGTATTGAGCATTAAATTTTCCACAATGTTTCTCTCCATGATTGTTTACGCTGTAGGTCTGGCAGGATGGGAAACCAAGACAGGTATTAAGAACAATCTGAAAACATTTTTTCAGAAACCAATAAATAAAAACACTGTTAAGTAATACATAAAATTGAAGCCCCTGATATATACTCTGTAATCTTTAAATTGATGTTGCTGAGGAATATTTTAAATGAGCTGACAATACCTGAAGCCTTACTTTTCAGTAGCAAACTTCATTCACAGCTTGAATTCAGACTGTTCATTTTTACAGTAGTTGCTGTGGTAAAAATTTTCACCTTATTTTAATTTAAACTGTTTTTTTTTCTTAATTCACAGCTGTCACTAAAATTTTAGTTTGCTGGGTATGTGGGTTAGTTTAACAGGAAATTGAAATTGAAACTTGGTTCTAACTTTTCTCTTGTTTCCTGTGAAAGAAGCCAAATGTTGTGCTCACAGTAGCCAGGGAAATGTTTGGCCCCTGGGCGGCCCTTAGTGACAGCCCTATGATATTCATTTATTTTTTTTAAATTTTTATTGCATTGTTTTTCGTAGTAATATGTTCTGTCACTAGTTGTGCTCATATTGTGGGTAGCGCCTCCAAAAATGTTCTGCAGTTATGTAAACCATTTTTAGATTTGCATGCAGTTCACCCATCCTGACTGATGAACGGCTCCGGAGGGGGGAGGAGGGATCTCAATATTCGAAGTGTATGAAAGGGTAGGGTTATCTGTCATTTCGGTCAGTAAAAGGACCTACTTGGATAGGTGCATCTTTTGGCTTTGAAAAAGGCAAGAAAACTTTCCGGAGTTGTGATTTATTTTTATTTAAAAGACAGTGCATTTGCAGCAGTTAAAAGGGATTCAACGTTGTAAACGAGTATGTGGAAGAGGAACCATTTGTCAATAACAGGTATACAAAAGGGTACCTTTCTGTCAAAAATGGTATACCAGTGGTATAAAAGGGTAAGCCTCCCCGTAGAAAATTTTGTTGAGTACCCCCTCTCCCCAGAGAACAGCTACCACAATTAGATATTTGCAGGAGCAACAATCGTTAATAGTCTGTCCCATTTCAATTATTATTCAGAGGTAATATTTCCACTCATTTATTTATTTTCCTTTAGGGTTTGACTGGTGCTGATGGCCACCAACAAAGAACAGATTATGTACTCTCAGCTAATGCCACTCCTGGAAGGTACTGTACTAAAAAAAAAATACGGAGTCTAAGATGTCATGACGACTACGGCAACGAGAACGTCAAAAAAGCAATAGATTTTTAATAGCTTAACAACAACTTGCACCGCACGTTTTGTTACAAGAGAGTTCGCCTACGTATGACAAAGTGAGTAAACTGGGATGAATCAAAAATGATCGTGCTGACGTTTCAAAGAACGCAAAGTCTCTCTTCAGGTGAGGTTTTTGCCGGGTACCTGGTCACCTCGCCACAAAATTATCTCGCCATCGGCAAAATCGCCACCAAGAATAATGTATCTTTAATACTTTTCGAAAGTACAAGTCGATGATGACTTACAAACCCAGGGGGAGGGGGTTCTCCGGATTTCAAGTGACGGGGATGATCGAATGGGGGAAAAAGTCAAAACCCCAAAAAATCCCTGGGACTTCTAACAAACCCAAAATCTCCGGTAACAAAATTTAACCCCCGAGCCTTAAAAAAAGCCGCAAAACAAGTTTGGTTGTGTTTTGTTCGCAGAACTTCGCGGACCGCGGAGGCACTACTATGTGTCTTCAGATTGTTTTGAACACCCCCTAAAAATCCCTTCTTAACTCAACCCACCCAAAAAAATATTTGCTAAATTTTCCTACCCCAAAAAATCCTTCGATCATCCCCGTCACTTGAAATCCGGAGTACCTCCCCACCCGCCCCGCCCCTGGGGCTTACACACTGCATTGTTCCAATGTTAAGGTACACTTTGTATGTGGAAATGGCTGCCAATGGTATGTTTGGTGCAGGGAAGGACGGCCTGATAAATGCGCCGGACCCCTCGCGCAAGTACACTCTCTCTATGGCTGAGGTGGCTGTGTTTGACACCGCATATTATCAAGTGTTAATGGACCTTACTGTCATCATAGACCTGGCAAAGGTATGTGAGGAATCATCAAAGTAGCTGATAATTATCACTGCCTGAAATGCCGGCTTTACTGTCCCTTGATCAAGCCATACTCAGTCAGGATTTATTTGTGTATACTGGTCATTACCCAGTCCGTTCATATTGGCGTCAGTTAATAACATCTCGCTTCAAACATTTGGTACTTAATACACTCGTAATCAAGTTCTCGTCCGCTTGCTGAGTAAAACATTGCCCGCGATTTTGTACGCGCCATCGTGTTTTTAATTTCTTGGCCAATCCAAAATTTGCTATAGCAATGCCGTGTATTAAATATCTGAAGGGTTCTCTTCGCTGTAACTTTATTGATCGCAATGTTGCGAGAGAAAATGCACCTTGTACCGGCACCTATCTTAGTTACCAATTGTATAGCCCAGGGTTCCGTTTTCTCGCCCAACGCAAATGACAAATCAGTACATTAGCCTTCGTTTAGCCTCATCCCCTCATCCCTTAGAAGGAACACATCGTGACTGGAATCTTCCTTTACGTTATATAACTCTTAAGCCTAGTTTTCACTAGCCCATAAGCACAAGCGAAGGGCATACGCACGCGCAGAATGGCATATTTGACTCAATTCTCGATGCCAGCTCTCCTCAACCCGATGATAAACAAGATGGCGGACGAAGCGTCCGCCATATTGCTTTTAAAGTGTGCGCATGAGGTCTGGGTCAAAGTGACCTATGATTGGTCCACGGCCTTGTGCTTATGCTTGTGCTATGTCGACCCAGTTTTAACTAGTCAAAGCTACAACATTAGCATAACCACAAGCGCAAACTTGTCCGTTTTTCTTGTGCTTATGCTTGTCGACCCAGGGTGCGTTCGATTGGGAAATGTAGATTTAGATTTTGAAAATCCGGATTTCGAATTTGCAATCAAACGCGAAATCCGAAAACGGATTTCAACGCTGAGATATCTGTTTCGGATTTTCATTTTTACCGTTCGATTGGGAAATCCGAAAAAGGATTTGAAAAACTGTCCTAAGAACAAATCCGGATTTAGATTTTGAAAATCTAAATCGGATTTCCCAATCGAACGCACCCCCAGTTTTCACTTGCTTACACATGTGCTTGTCCTTATGCTTATGCTTACGCGCTAGTGAAAACCAGACTTTAGGGCTCTATACTAGCGTAACTTATTTAGAATTATCATTTTTGAACAGAATCTCTCACAAGAAAATCCCAGAGCATTTCAAGCTCTTTACACTGCAAATGACATTGTGAATGCATGTCAGGACCTGTCAGATAGAACGTCGTTGCAAAGGTGATGTTATGGAGTAGTTACTAAATTGATGATTGCGCGATACATCGAAAAAATTGCCCGTGCTTATCTGTTCTCCTTGCAGGGAGATTTTCGCATGTGTTTCCTTGTTCTCTTTCTCGAATTGTGTGCACACGGGATATCTTTAACTAAGTTATTGCGAAGATTTAACCGATAGATGTAAAATTGCATGGACTGTAGCGCTACTATTAATAGTACTGCTCATTTTTAAGTGCCCCTTCTTCGTAATAGGCTCATTTCTCCTTTAGTTATATGCTGATGCGTCAGAGGCATTTTCCTCTTCTGAGAGGTGGTGAATCCCTAACAAGTATGAAACGTGCGTTAGTAGCACAGGTTACTCTGAAAAGAATTTCTGAGCACTCTAAAAAGAAATCGTCCCTACGTTTGTCGCGTAGTCTTGTTAAGATCTCATAAAATAGTGTGTTTGTTTGAGCGTCTTCTGAGTTATCTTAATCTAGAATACGGACTCTTTTTACAAAGGCATCTTTTTTTTTTGTCCGGTTCCAGGGCGCACGAAATAGCCGACAGATTCTTTAAACAAGCAAACGGAGATTCTCAACACCAGGTCCACGCTGTTGGAAATTGTCACATCGATTGTGGTATGGTTATTTTAAACGAACAACAATATCAAATTCTGTTCTATGCACATCTATTTATCCATCCATCCCTCTGTTCGTCCCCTTGTCCGCCGACCTGTCCGTCCGTCTGTCAGCCCGTCTGTCTGTCCGTCCGTCCGCCTGTCTGACTATATGTCCATCTGTCCGCCTATTCGTCCGTTTGTCTTTCTGTCTGCCTTTCCTTCCCCCTGTCCGTCTGTCCATGCGCAGTTTCTTCCATCTGTCCTTCTCCCTAGCCTTAAGTCCTTGCATTCCTCCGTCCACCTGTCCCTCCATCTTTACACCATCCTACTGTCCGCCTGTCCATCCATTTGTCCCTTCGTCCGTCCGTCCCTCCATCCGTTCATCTGTTTGTTTGTCTGTCCATCTGCCCATCCCTCCGTTGCCCTGTTTGTCCACCCGTCTGTCCGTGTGCCTTTCCGTACGTCCATCTGCCCGCCTTTTCGTGCGTCCGTTCCGTCCATTCATTCCTCCATCTGTTTGTTTGTCCGTCCGTCCCTCTGCCCTTCCGTCCACTCGTCGATTCGCCTTTTTGTCCCTTCGTTTGTCCGTCATCCCTTCATTCCGTTCATCTATTCGTCCGTCCATCCACCCGTCCGTCCATCTGTTCGTTTCTCGATTTATCTGTCTATCTGTCTCCCTATCTATTGATCAATTAACGTACTTAGTTTTTTTTAGTTACGTATTCTTACTATTTTTAAAGCCTGGCTGTGGCCTATTGCCGAGACCATCAGAAAGTGTGGTCGCAGTTTTGCAACAGCTGTGAGGTTGATGGAGAAATACCCTGACTTCAAATTCGTGTGCTCACAGGTTTGTTCATTCTCTGTTGTCTCGGTTTAAGGTTGGTATCAGTCTTTCTACCACAGCCGAAGAACATGCTAGTGAATATATGATTCTGCCCACGTAACCCAGAATTCGAAAACCTACAATATGACCTACAGCAAAAAGAATGAGAGACCGAGAAAGAGATTTGGGGACAGCCCAGTCCAAAGTAAAATCTTGTTATTTAAAAAACTTTAACTTCTTTACAAGCCTCTGTTAAAATAATGTAGTGGGATACAATTTTGACTGCTGAGCTGCGAAGAGAAGCAGAATGGTGGATTCTGGAATTTGGAACTTACAGGGTAAAACTGTTGAAATTGAACACTGTTTAAAGAAAGCTAATAACATACTTATGATTAACGCACTTAATGAATGTACGTGTGTTAACTTTCGCTTTTGAATAATCACGTTTGCCTTATCAACCAGGCTCAACAACTTGAGTGGGTCAAGCTTCACTATCCAAGTCTCTTCGACGAAATAAAAGCGTTTGCTGCTAAAGGACAATTCATACCTGTTGGAGGAACTTGGGTAGAAATGGTAAGGATATAAGCGTCTTCAAAGATAATGACATACATTGGTGTATATCTACTGTGCTAAATTCCCACCTACCCGAAAAAAGAGTAAAACGCAGACGCACTATAAACTTTGTGACAGGCTCGCTTGTGAATAGTTCCATGATTAGGGCTTGAGCCGTTTCTTGCAATATGTATATCCTTGCGCCTTTCACGAAGGTTAACCCATCGATTTAGATCACACATTCTTGAATGTTTGAAAACATGGTGAAATGTGTCTATTTTCGTCATTCTTGATTTTCGAGTTCGTGATTTGTTTTATTTTTTATTATTTTGAAGGATGGCAATATACCAAGTGGCGAGTCATTCATTCGCCAGTTTTTAGTTGGACAAAAGTTTTTTCAGCAAGAATTTGGGCAAGTTTGCCAAGAGGTAAATTGATTGACAACAGCGCTCGTAGAGACCTTCAATAAATGTATTTTTTAAAGTGTAAGACGTACTCGTATTTCTTATTTTCTTATTGCCTTCAGTTCTGGCTACCCGACACGTTTGGTTACTCGGCCCAGCTCCCTCAAATCATTCGCGGAGTAGGAATGAAGTACTTTTTGACGATGAAGCTAAGCTGGAGTCTCTTTAACAAATTCCCCGTAAGTTGCCTTTTTGCTTCGTTTTAACGTTCTGTCAGACAGACAAAAGGCGTCAGCATGGCCACCGAGGTGGGTGTGGCCTAGAAAGTGGCATGGCCAATAATATGCGCGTGTTGTAGTTGTAGGCCGGAAAGTTGGCCTAATTAGATGCTGGATTCGCCAAGGAGGTAACGTTGGCATGACATGGTGACATGCCCAGAAGAGGTGACATGGCAAGGGTGCCGCTTGCATGGCCTCTTCATTTGAATCAGTTGAATACTCGCAGCCCGCAGTCCAAAAGTTCGGAGTTATAGAGATGTTTGGCCATATTTTTGCCTCTCACCGATTCCCTCCTGGAATCTAAAAATAATTACTTTCAGGTTTGGTGCCCCAATTCGCACCGTTGCAAAAATAATTGTACATGGATGTAGCCCAGGGAATAGAGTCGTTGTCTAACTTTTTGTTTTTCTGTTGTAGTATCACACCTTTTTCTGGGAAGGAATCGATGGGTCAAGGTATGTCGTTCTTTTCGCTCTCCCGAAGTTGCCTGTATCCCTCACTTTTGTGGCTAACTGCGCTACATTTTTTTCAGATGTTTGGCTCATTTTCCTCCTGCCGACACGTACGAGTCTCGTGGTGATGCTGCTGATGTAAGCTGTGTACTGTCCACTTTCCATTTTTTAAATTCTGTTTTGCTACGTCACAATCACGTGTCTTTGACGTGACTGTGGCGTGACCTCTGCTTGGTCTGACTCTAGAGATCGAGATTATCTGTGCTATTGAAAACTGTTCTCCCTCCTCCACCCCCGGTCTCCCGTTTTGTTGCAAGAGATATCTCCAGCATTCAATAAATCCCCCTTTTTAACTGCTTTGTGTCTTAAAGAGATGAAAAGTTGTGTCTTCTGTGTGTTGCCAGGTTATAAAGACAGTAAGACAGCTGAAGGACAAAGGACAAGTTCATGCCAGCATGTTGCTGTACGGCCACGGAGATGGCGGGGGCGGTCCTTCGTAAGTGCTCAGTGCGCATGCGTCATTTAAGCGTTTTGCTAACAGACCCCATCAATCTTAATTGTTCCGGTGTATAGGATGGATGTCGCTTGTACCCTCGATGTGAGGTACAAATAGCTTTGATGTTTGCAACTAAAAGAACTGTACTGATTACCTTTTTTTTGCTTTATTATAGAGAGGATATGCTTGAAATGTTGAAGCGAATGGAGGACGTAGATGGTTGTCCTAGGTAAATAAAAAATAAACAAACAAACAACAAACAAACCAAAGACAAACGACAACAACAACAACTCCTGTATTAGAAGTAATCCCTGTCTGGGAATTATTTTAGTTTGGCGTTGACAATTTCTGAATTTTCGCAGGGTTAAACTTTCAGATCCTCATGAATTTTTCAACTCCCTTGAGTCACGTGATGCCAGTAAGCTATGCACATGGGTTGGCGAGCTATATCTAGAGCTTCACCAAGGAACATACACCACACAGGCGCAGGTAAGGTGTTTTATATTATTATTCCAAATCTGTGTTATTAACGTATAAAAGGACGATAATTTAAAATAGCTATATTTTATCAAAAGACCTAATTCATCGGACGTTATAATAATGATATTGATGATAAAGGTGATAATGATGAAGCTGATGTTGATAATGACGGCGGCGATGCTGATGATGATGATAGATGATGATGATAATATGGTGGTGGTGGTGGTGGTTATATTTTTAGGGATGATGATGATGATGATGATGATGATGATGATGATGATAGTTGATGAGTGATGGAGGTTATGATGGTAATGATGATGATGATGATGATAATGATGGTGGTGGTGGTGGTGGTTATATTTTTAGGGATGATGATGATGATGATGATGATGATGATGATGATGATGATGATGATGATAATGATGATGGTGGTGATATATTTTAGGATGGTGATGATGATGATGATAGTGATGATGATGATGATGGAGTTATGATGATGATGATGATGATGATGACAACTGATGATAATGATGACGATGTTGGTGATGATGATGATGATGATGATGATAACATGATGATGATGGTGATGGAGGTCATGATAACAACGACGACGGCAGACCGTTAATCGCACGCATATCTTAAAGCTGAATTGTTATTTTCCTTAAATTTTTATAGATAAAACAAGGAAACCGCCAAAGTGAATTCCTTCTTCACGACGCGGAACTGATCTCGAGTTTAGGCTATGTTTTGGGAGACAAACGTCAAGGTTAGTTAAGCTGCTAGAATTTCTTTATCTTTTCTTTCTTTCTTTTGTAAACTGTAGCTCATGTAGTTTTAATGTATAGAGTGTTTTCACATGACGTCACGGCGGCCATATTGGTGTCCCAAAACAATGAACCGGCGGCCATGTTGGTGTCCCAAACCAGTCCTTTTGAACTGCTTAGTAGTTCTCGTGATTTGCGTAGATGCTGGCCACGTGACTAAACAGCGAAAATACGACCCCGTTTTTCTTACAATAGTGCATTTGTTATGGAATTTTAGAAGACTATCCCTCTGAGGAATTTCTTAGGATCTGGAAACTCATGCTGTTAAATCAGTTTCACGACATTTTACCTGGAAGCTGCATCAAACAGGTTAATATTGTTTCTCTTCACAGTGGCTATTTTTCTTATTTAACTGTACGCATTTCCTGTTGTTTGACCCATGGTGACCCAGTTAAGTAGCTGGTTGTAGCTTACAGGGTGTGCTCACAGCAGCTTGGATTATGCCCTTACATATATTTCTGTATCTCTCTCTCTTTTCCTCGACCTGATCGCATGTTTTGCTCATGTATGCTCTGCAGGCCTTACCTTTAATATCCACCAGATAAAGGAATTGTAAAGCACATTCTTAGCAATGCAAACAATTATTATGATACCTATTTTGAAGTGATATTCTCGTGGTCTGTTATAACCTCTGTTGTATTAGCCTGTTCCAGGCTCCGAGATAGTCAAGTCCGTGAAATTGAGAAAGCGCGCTTATATTTTCTCGTGCCTTACACTTACGCGTCATCCCTACTAACTGAGATCCTGGAACAGGCTAGTGTTGTACACAAAATATATCTTTAATACGTCTGCGACGGTACAGGCTGTGCATACTAGCGATAAATGAAAACGTTAAAGGAAATCTTTAGTATAAATTGTTTAAAGATGTCATACTTTGATAATCTGCCAAAAGCACAGACACTTACCGTATAGATAAAGAGATGACCACACCCATATGATCATAATAAAGTTCTTAGCCTGCGTGGCAGGCGTTTAAAAGGGAAGGAGAAGGGCAATCCGGGCGCTTGAGAAGCGCGAAAGGCGCGCAAGGGGAAGGAAAAAAGAACCTTCCCTCCTCCCTCATCCGTCGCGCGCGGTCTCGCGCCTAAATTCCTTTCCCCTTAACTTTCAAACGCCTGTCACACAGGTTCTAAAGTTCTGTGATCGAAATATCTAACGTAAAAGAACCATAGAACTCGTGACATTTAAATTGCTCATTTTATAGGCTGTTGATGATGCTCTTCACAGCTATAAAGGTAATAATGCAGCTAAACCAGAAGAGAAGTGTAGTCAGTGTAGCGTACTGTACATAGCGTACGAGCAAGCTAAGCCCCAATATCCACATACAAATTCTCCAAACTGGTCTCTGCGATTTTGTTAAAGAATTATTTCATTTTCTCTTAGGTGTTTAATTTTTCATTTAAATCGAATGATGATGTTGGTCAAACTTAAAGGGTTAAGAACGATATTTCGTCGAAGAGCCTTCAATGATGTGATGTATTTTTACTAGCCGGGGGTGGGGGAGGATACAACGTCAACTTTTTCCCTCCGATTAGCCCATGTTTTTCCACGCAGTGCCCCAACGTTTACCCCTTTCTCAACGGTGGTTTGTTTGTTTTCAAGAATTAAGCGGCCATGGGACGTAAAACTATATCAAATTCTTATAACCTCATCTCACTGTTACTACAGCTATAGTGTTATTGAGGGCGTGAAAAATGCTTTTTCTTTGATATTAGGATGGTTCTGCAGTATGAAGACATTTTTTATTCCGTTGCGAGTGACAGACTATTCCTGAAGTCTAGTCTTACTGGTTTCTCCTTGCTTTCCTTCTGAACATTGTTTCCACCAATGGACTTTCCTCTGAAAAGATATGTCTAGTTTTGGGCTTCAACTTAATTAAATCAAGAATATTTTAATTTTGCCACCCACAGACATTCTGGAAAGCACCCGACGAATACTAGAATCCAGCTGCTCCAAGGTTGTTTCCCAGGTAGGGAAAGTAAAAGGTAGACCCAAAGAAGATTTTTTTATTATTTCAATTATTTGCTGAGGATATAGATTTTTAACTGAATTTACGGTACAAAAACCACACTATATCAACGATAACAGTTCTTTTTAATGTCAGCTCCATTCTGGTGGAAACGATCAAGTGACTAAGCCCGTCCTTGTAAACACACTCAGTTGGGGGCGAAGTGAAATTGTTACTATTCCCGGTGAACTATGGGAGCACTTAACTGAA
Organism: Porites lobata; assembly: GCA_942486035.1. Taxonomy (NCBI): domain Eukaryota; kingdom Metazoa; phylum Cnidaria; class Anthozoa; order Scleractinia; family Poritidae; genus Porites; species Porites lobata. The sequence continues at coordinate 1,147,076 of CALNXK010000043.1, forward strand.
GAAGAAAAATTTTCAATTAGAAAGCAAACTGGAGAGGATGGAAAAATACTCGGTAAGATAACAGTAAATGTGAGAAAAAAAATACTTGGTAAGATTATAGTAAAAGTGAGATCTTTGAGCGAAGAACCTAGCACTGTTTTAAAGCCTATTTGTCTGCCGAATAGACCCCGAACAATAATTTGCATGACTCTCTTCCATTTGTAAGGGTTATCGACCATTATTTACGTTCCTTGTTTCATGTAACTGCTAACAAATTGCCTTCCTTTTCAGCACTAGTGTCTGTACCAAGCTTGAGTATAAGTCCTCTAATTGATGTACAAAGTGAATTTCACCCTGTCTCTTTATCTTTTGATCAGGTGAGCAAGCTGCAAACTTTCATTTGTAGCGTTAACACTTTATGTCTGAATGTTGCCCGGATTGCTCCTGTAAAAAAGGTCCTCTTTTGAGGAGGTTAGACTGTAATTAACGCGGCCATCGGTAATTTACTCGTGAAAGCCCTTTGAAGTAAAGTAATCTCAACCTGGCGTGTTCGACGAAAATACTATACAAGGACAGCGCAGGAATCAATAATTTTTCTCGCGATTTTTTTGACTGATCATTTTTTTATCTTGATCTTTAGCCTTAAAAACGGTTTCGCTTTAGCTTTAATTTGTGTTTTTTAGCTGCAGGACTCCGTTGTCATGGAGAATGCCTTGGTCCGAGTTGAATTGGTCAGAGGTGGCCTGGTAAGAAGTCTCATTCACAAAGCCAGTGGCAGGTACCTCAGTCATCTACAGTACTACCCTTTATTTAGGGTTAAATACCTCCAGAGATCAGGGGTGGCGCAGTGCTGACAGCACACGCCCTCTGCTAATGTGGCCCGTGTTCACATAACCGCGTCGACGCCATATGTGGGTTGAGTTTGTTATTGGTTCTCCCCCTTGCTCCTGGAGGTTTTTCTCCGGGTACCCGGAGGTTTTCCCTCTCCTCAAAAACCCCTCCAAATTTTAATTCGACCAGGAATCAAGCAGACGAAGAACCACTAAGTGGATGAGCAATGTTTAACTTGCTATTATGATTTATTTATTTATTTGGTTAATTGATTTCTTGTTTTCATTATAGGGAGGCGATTAGTCCTGGTTATTGTGGAAACCAGTTTATCTTGTTTGACGACATGCCATTGTTTTGGGACGCGTGGGATGTAATGCCTTACTACCTAGAGACGAGGTATGAATCTGCGTCGAGCCTTTGGTTCTTTTGAATGAAGTGCGTCGAGTAAGAAGATGACTGTAGTCAGACCCTTAATAGCTAATACCTCACCTTAGCTAACCATACTCCAGGCCTTCACTCCAAAAGGAGACACAAAGATGACGATGTGTTTACTCACTGACCTTCTGAGCCTTCAAAGTTCCTCTGCTTCTAAAGAAGTTGTTCTCCTAAGATTTTCAATATTCAGCATCTTGTCAGAGTCGTCATTTTGAATGATTAGTCTTCTGACGTCATTCGTGACGTCATTCCGTCCAACCTGAATTAAACTAGTGGGAAGCGCAAGCGCGCTGGAAAGCCCGCTTTTGAACTGTGTATTCTTAAAGCGTTGCACGCACTAAACTGGGAAAAAACAAGCAGACGTCTTTCGTCACTTAAGAACCGAGAAGGGAACTGTACCTAGTTAAGTTTCGGAAAGACAAAAGAACAAATAGCTGACTGACGCGTCCCTAGCAACAATACCGGAAGCAATTGTGGGACGCATTTCGGCTCCAGTTTCCCTCTCCTATTTGAAGTGGCGAATGGCCTGAGGAGAGAGAGATTGACGCAGAAAAGAATAGAATAGAAGATATAATCGAACGCACAGATTTTGCGCAGAAAAGAATGAATTAGAAGATAACTGACCGTTCAAATGTTTCTCCTATACATGTGTTTGATTTTTTATAACTTATATCACAGAAAATTATTACTTCCCACCTCATCTGAAGAATTCAAAATCCTTGAGGAAGGGCCTCTCAGAGTTTCAGTCGAGGTGAGTGTTGGGACTACGGTTGAAGGTTCTTAGGTCTTACCGTAGATCTCCTTGCAAGAAAAATTTCACGGGTTCCGGGACTCAGAGTAAAAATAGCGGGGAGCTTAAGTTCCCCAGATGGGACCCTTATACCGCCGTAATACATACCATTTGCTTAGTCACCGTCATACAGGTTAGCACCGTTAATAAGGTAACCAACCTTTGGGCTGGACCGCTGATTGTAAGGTCATTCTGACTGCGATTGAAGGAAAGTCCTTGTCTCAGCTCAGATGATCACATTACTGAGTGGCCATGGTAAACCATATTCCTTGTCTCCTTAACCTGTTTAGTCTCTCACATGTCGGGACAATTAAAAAACAAAACAAAACACTCTTTGCCAAGAGCAGAGGGAGTGTTCCCTTCAGTGGCCGATTTTGCCTCGGTCGGTATTAGCGCCATCCATTACTACTTCGCTCAGTAATTGTAGACTGCAGTGAAGCAACCTGTAGCAAAGTCAATCCGATAAAGTCCGCACAACGTTGAATGTTATCCTTGAGATAGCCCTCAGGGGACAAGAAGAGTACTTTTATTTGTTTACTTTCTGTTACCACGTTTCTTTCTTTCCCGCAGTTTTCCTTGAGAATCAGCGAGCACAGCTCTCTCAAGCAAATCGTTTCCTTAGACGCTACTGCACCGTATGTTAAATTCCATACAAAGGCAAGTGAAGTTAAAATAGAGTTGTTTTATACAGTATACCATTTACAGTAACGTTCTAACAAGTTTATATAGTGCTTGTTTTCATTGCGTTTGTATTCCCACGACACTCAAATGTTCTTGCAGGAGCATACATAAATATTCAAGCACGAGATGTTATCAAAACTTGCATACTGCCATGTAATGTCTTACTGTGATCTTTATTTTATGAGCTCCTCCTTCATTTTTGAAGTGGCCCTGTCGAAACTTCAGCTTTAAGATCACGTTCTAAGAAAAAACCAACTACCCTGCCTACTAAACATAGTACAGTCAAACTCCGCTTCAAGGACACCTTAGTATTACGGATAGTTTGGTTTCTCCCCGGGGAAAGAAAAATCCTTACATTTTCTCTAAATTCAACCTCGCTTTCAAAGGACCCCGTTAATAGGGACACTTTCAATCGCCACCTGCGTGGCAGGTGTTCGAAAGGGAAGGAGAAGGGAATTAGGGCGCGAGACCACGCGCGCCCCACACGCTCTCCCGCGCCCAAATTCCCCCTTCCCCTTTTAACACCTTCCACGCAGGCTACCTCAGCACCACTTACTCCAACCTGACTAATACACCTTCAGTCTGGAAAATCCTTTTTTATCTAATTTTACGTCTGATTGAATTTCTCTGTTCTTTTTACAGGTAAACTGGCAAGAGAACAGGAAATTCTTGAAGGTGGAATTTCCATTCGATGTTCGTTCGATGAACGCAACTTATGAAATTCAATTCGGTCACATACAAAGGCCAACACACTGCAATACCGCCTGGGACTGGGCCAAGTATGAGGTACGCATGCGTCACTATGTGTTAGTTACCAGCGGTGTTTACTACTGACTTGTCAGCGATGGGCGCCATTTCGGGGAAAAATTTTCCTCCGGCGTTAAGCATTTCAACGAAAGAAACTCGTTATTACGGAGAAGTCGAAACATATTTACGCCTACCTCTTTCTACATTCTCGCCCTTGCTTCCAGGGCTAATTGAAAGGTAAAACGCCTGAAATTATGTCTCCGGTGGAGCGTGTCAGCGTTGCGCGCGACGAGTTATATGTCTGGCCCCGGTTGTTCAAACGTTGGACAGTGTTATCCACCGGATAAATCACTATCCAGTGGATTAGTATGAGGGAAACCAATTGCGTTATCTACTGGATAGAGGTTTTTCCGGTGGATAGCGTTATCCAACAACTGGGCCCTGTTTTCGTTTACGACCGGGCTGATTTTAGCTTAATAGTAGGTTCTCAATGCGTTGGTTTTGTGTTATTATTACTTTTTGGAGAGGGGAGGGAGGCAGGTGAGGGGTGGCGGGGTAGGGACGACGATCAATAGGAATGCCTCTGTCGTACCGATAATGTCTTACTGACCTATTTCCAACAGGTATGTGGTCACAAGTGGGCGGACTTGTCCGAGCATGACTGGGGCGTAGCGTTAATGACTGATTGCAAGTATGGTTACTCAACTTATGCCAACGTCATGTACATATCACTGTAAGTTTCCATGACGACCTAATAACCCTTTAAGCCTAAAGAGTGATCAGCGTCAAAATTCTCCTTGTAATATCATTGCTTTATAAAACAGGACTTCTACAGGACAAACAATAAGAATCTGATTATAATATTGAGGTTTAAAGGGTTAAATTGTAATCTCGGCGAACATATGCCGTGCACGCTTCTTGTTGTTGGGGGAATTACCGGCTCCGAACAGTGTACAGTTTTTATAGATATTGGCGCTGGTAAACTATGGTCTACAAGGAACAAACCACTTCCTGTGCAACTGAACCTGCAATTGACTTAGTGCTCTCAGCAAATCACAGCTTCTCTCACCTTCATTTGGTAGAAGTCGCGCTCACACCCGCAGAAGGGGGACTCCCATTTTAGAGGAACGGGGATGCTTGTGGATCCCCCTGAGGGGTAGAAAGTTAAGAATTTGGTCTCATTCAGTGTTTGAGGGTGGAAAGTCAGAATTTTTACCACCAAAAGTATCGCTTAGGGTTCTGCGAAAAGAAATACCTAAATAGAAATTATTGTATTGGAGTATGTCCGACGAACATCTCCGTCTGGGATTATCGCAATTTCTTCAAATGTGTGCAATAAGTGGCGATTGATTATTTTTATTTCCGAATTTCGCATTGGATATTTCTTACCTATAGCAGGAGCCGGTATTAGAATACGAATGTCAGACATTTATTCAGTAATTATGTCTTTGCTGTTCTTTTTTTTTTAACAGTCTTCGTTCCCCCAAAGCACCTGACGACCAAGCTGACATGGGATCGCATGAATTCTCGTACGCAGTATTTCCCCACTCTGGTAAACAAACCACTTTGAATTGTTTGTTTGTTTATTTGTTTGTTTGTTTTGATCAGCTGAAGTGACAAATTGGTTGAGTATGATCGTCCGGTTGAACGTGGACTGTTGTTGACAGTGACTGAAGTTTCGACAACCTGTGCAGTAGTCATCTTCAGAGTCAAAGTGAGTTGTATCACGTCAGTTGATAGTGTTTCAGACCACATTAACTCAGACGATAATACTCAACCCACATATGAAATGACTTCTGGTTTCAAACTTTTCACAGTTTGAAGTGGTAAAGTTAATTTCCCGCCCTGGAAAGATTGAAAAGCTTACTTATGGAGCACTAGCCCTTCGCCAGAAAGATCTAAGGGATCGGGGTTGTGTTTGATCTACCGTATCCAGTGGTGAAGCGTCACTTGTTGTGAATAAAATAGAGTAGCATTAAAGAATAAATTAGAATGAAAAGTGTTCATGGATTCAGTGGTGAATCTGAATGCCGATTTTTGAAAGATGAAATTTAATTTAGATTTTACGGCTTCCCTTATATCGTCAAAGTGTTGTGTAAGCGTGAATTTTAATTTAAATATTTTATTCTAAGAGAGGATTTTTGCTCATTCACGTTTCTTCTGCTTCTTCTTCTTCTTACATCTTCAAGGTACTTTTCAAAGTGCAGGCGTTATTCAACATGCGTACAATTTTAACCAGCCAGTCATCGTCCAACCCTGCTTCGTTTGTACAGGTATGGAAAGCTTCATGACTTTCAACTCTCAGGAATATGCTTGATAATTTAACATGAAATTTCATTTAACACCCATAAGGACTTCAATGTAGGCCCTCCCTGGGGGAAGATCCTTATCGTAAATCGTAAACTGGAGCGCACCTACCCGGTTCCACATCTTGGTGGTGTGGAATGGAAAACATTCCTGTATTTTTCATTCTAAAACGTTGATTGTTTGTCAGTTTTTAGCCTTTATGGTAAGACTGACGGCTAAAGGTGAAATGGCTTTTTTCACTGGGTCCACTTTCTATCGACACGTCCTTCTTTGTATAAAACAACCTTTAGTTATTTCTCTCCCTGGTTACTTTTCACCACGAATTCATAATGGGGGAACACACCAGGAATACATGAAATTGAAGACTTTGGTACCGGGAGACCAAATCCATGCAGGGTTTTGCTGATATTTCAAAGTGCTTTTTAACTCGAGAGCTTAAATAACTTGCAGATTTCGAAGGAAGGTCTTTCTTTTCTGTGGACAACCCAGCAGTGATTTTGGAAACGGTTAAAAAGGTGTGTACCCACCGTTTATGTGCAACTTTTATAAGGTTATATCTTAACATTATTAACAGAACGCTGCAGAAGGAATGAGTTCGGATATTTAATCGATATTTGTTCATTTGCGAATCTAACACCGTCGGCACTTGGTTGCTTCTTAATATCTGTATGATAATAACGGGCCGAAATTTAATGGTTACAGAAACAGCAATATAAATTATGAGTTTTCGAAATCAGCAGGAACAAATGTTTTTCGTTTCTTCAGATTGATGAAATTATTTGGCGTTCAGTCTGCCAATTGACTCTAACTCCATGGGATCTAGACATTAAGTAGATGTTTGTTGGTTTCCACAGGCCGAGTCCGTACCTTCAGCTTTAGTCGTTCGTCTCTATGAAGCTTATGGAGGCCAAGCTCGCACCAATTTCTCCACAAATCTCCCGGTCAAAAGACTTACAAGGTAAGTGATATCCACACACTCTTTTCCACCATAGAAGTTCAAAAGCCGACACTTCGAGCTGTAGACCTTCGTCATAGCGAATCAAGGGATTAGTGTGGTAATAGTTGTGGGAGGTTCATAATTGAATGATGGGGCTACGCTTTGTGTAACGGTTTGTAGAAAGTGTGTGGGATTCACTCCAAGTTTCTTAGTGTAGTGAAGGATCGCCGCATATGTTGTGGACTGTGTATGAATGAATGAATAATTTTATGAAGATAATTTTATGTACAAATCCCATCAAGTCTGGCATCTTTCAGTTAAATTACGTTTTGTTTCTATCAAACACAGCTATAATCACATTACCAATTGCTGTTTTGGTCGCAAAGAACCGATGATTGTAGCCGTAATAATCAATTAAGGAAAATTCTGGCCAATATTGTCTTGCGCTGGTCTTTAATTGTGTTGTTATCTGCCAAAAATCACCTGCTGTTTTATGGTATAGAGAAGAGATGTCATTATGTCACGTTGCCGTGGTAGAAAAATTTCTGGATGAAAACAAACCGAAAACGTCGCTAAAAGGTGAATTCGCACTGTTTCAAACTACATCGATTTTATTCAATTTCATTTTATTTGTCAAATGTTGGGGAAATGTTTCTGGTGTTGAATCCGAAAGGACCGTATCTAAGTTTAGAAAAAGACAACGAAAAAATTCTATGTTGTGTTCACCTACTCTCTTAAGCGGGCGCGTGAAATTAGGAAGTGGAGGTTTCATGTCGTAGTCGTGCAACGACGGCTAAGAAATGTACAAAAATGCGTGATGCACGTGCAACGTTGTTGTTTTGCTGATATAAACGTACTGCTTTTTGCCGTTCTCGTTGCCGTCGCCGTCGTCGATGCTTAAGCTTCCTATTGTTGTGATCCAGAAAGTTTGCTACCATAGTAACGTGACGTCACACTTCTCTCTTTTGAAGTCAGGAATACTTCCCATTTTGGGGATCTTGCGAAACTGAAATGATTCAACAGTTTTGAAGTTTCCAGTTAAGACTCAAAATTAGTTCCGTGGATACGACGTTGGGAAATGAACTTAACTGTAGACAATTTTTAAGATGTCTTTATTTTGAAGAAAAGCTGCTTGTAGTTAAAGAAAATGTTTAAAGCTACCTAACTTGAATCAAAAGCTTGAGAAACTCGGGAAACTGCAGTACAGAATCACCACTGAAGTCTAATTTCAGAGCTTTCGTTGGTTTATGAAGTTATAAGAACCACAATTGAGACACAAAGCAGGTGGACTTTGAATAATCATAAAAGTTGGGTAAACAGTCGAATACTCTATTACAGGAAGTTCATCGAAGTGTTTGTCATTTTGGCAATTTTTTTTATTTTATGGCGAAATACTTGTATTTCCGTATTTAAAGATCGTAATTAAGGACGTACTCCTTAATCGCAAACACCTTTAAAAGCCAAAAATTGATCTGTTGCGAAGAACGTATGATAAACAGTTTCAGGAAATATCGAACTATAATAGGCGCTTACTTAACGGTAATACTTTAATAGGGACTGTCATTTCAGATATTAATTAAGATGTCTAGTTCCTCCTTGAAGGCGTGGGATAATTTTCTCCATTTTTTGCAGACATAATTTCGAAAACGAATCTTGTTACTTTTCGATTTCATTAAAAGAAACAAAGGCTTCAGGAGTCAATCCGCTTAGCTGGTAATTTTCTAAATAGCTTCAAGACTCTAATGATAAAATGGAAATCTCAGTGCAAAGCGCAGCAGGATTGGTGGTATAATGCAACCGCAGTTTTCAAACGTGACAACGAAGAGTATGATATGCTATAATTCTTCAGCGTTTTCAAGCACACTTCGTTTGTTTATATCATTAATGTTCCATTAAATTTTGTTTTGGCTCTTAACCTTACGCCGTTTGCAAAAAGAAAAGAAATAAAAGCATCTGTTTTAGGTTGAGACCTCGTTTACACCTGCATAACCCGTCGTCGTGGAATAATGCTCCTAATTACAATTCTATTGAAATCGCTTCAGGGAGACTGCTTTTAATTTCTCTCCAAGGAAACGTCTTTAATAATAAATTGCCAATACCTACACCTAAGTCTTTTTTAACTCTTTGTGCAATTAAGCATTTGTTTTTTAATCAGTTATCTGCGTATGAAACACGCTTAATTCGCGGTTTACGTCGGTATATTGATAGATTTGCTGTGTTGTTTGATCAACGAACGCGAGCAAGAAATGAACGAAAGGACAAGCGGACGAAACTTATCAGTGATATGTCAGCTGAATTCAACCACGGCACGAAACGCAACTCGTTGCTTTATGGCAAACCAGACGGAAGATGGCGATTTTAACTTGATAAACGAACTCTCGTTTGCAAAAATCTACGTCTTGGTCACTGCTAGTCTCTTTGGTGTTATACTCCTCGCGAGTTTAGTCGGTAGTAGCCTGGTAACGTTTACCGTTCTTCGACGCAGAAATATGAGAACGCCTTGCAATTACTTTATAATGAACATTGCCCTCGCTGACGTCGGAGTTGGAGCAATTGCCGCACCATTACGTATCCTCGAGTTATTCACATCATGGCCGTTTGGTGATTTTATATGTCACTTTTTGTGGCCTATCCAAGACGTATTTGTGTGTGTTTCGGTGCTTAGCCATACTACTATCGCTCTAGAGAGATATCGCGCCATCGTCCAACCTTTCAGGCCAAAAATGTCCTTGAAGAAAGCGAAAATTGTGATCGTGGTTCTATGGTTAGGGTGCTACTGCGCTAGTGGGATTCCTCAGTCGATTTTACTAAAAGTTGATGAGGATATGGGATGGAAATACTGCGATATTCAATGGCCCTCGCCGCTATTTCGCTTATGTTACTTGTGCTACCTGGTACTAGCATTTATCATAGCTCCGCTGGTTATACAAACATACTGCTACGTGAGAATCATCCGCGCTTTAAACCGCAAACAGGAATTTGGCGATTCGACGCGCATCGTGTCAAGAAACGGCAACGATCAACGGAAAGCGCGGCAACAGCGTAGAAAACGTATGGTACGCATGCTCATAACTACTTTAGTGGTGTTTCAAGTTTTTTACATCCCTCGCGGTTTTTTGATGCTAATACTCCAGTTTCAACCCGAAGAAATAGCTATAAGCGAAACATTTGCTTTTGTAGATTTGATCTGTTTGGTCCTTTACTACTGCAAACACATCGTCAACCCCGTGATTTTATTTGCGATGAGCGAAGATTTTCGTAAAGCGTTCTTAGCTGGTTTAAAGTGCGTCGGTCAGACCGAACGGTTGGACACTCTTTTGAGTCAACAGGACAATACTAATCAGGAGTCTCCTCAAGAAGCTACAGTATAAACTGAGATTAACTCTATCCTTTAATCTTTTTGTTTTGTTTTGCTTTGTTTTTTTTGCTCCAGAGAGAGTCAAAGGAGGAGTTCAAGTGACGGGGATGATCAAAAGAGGGCAAAAAATCAAATTAAATACCGTAAAATTCCGAAAATAAGCCCCGGGGCTTATATTTTTCAAAGGGCCTTTTTGAGGGACTTATTTTTGGAGGGGCTTATCTACGGAGGGAAATTTGCGTTTCAAAATCGATTGGGCTAGCCTTATAGTTGGAAGTAAATTTACCGTTTTTGATTTGTTTTACTTTGTATTTGAGGGAAGTTTCCAAGTACAAGCCCCCAGGGGGCTTATATTTGGAGGGGCGATTTAACGGAGGGTTTTTGGCGTTACCAGTTTGGGAGCTCATATTTGGAGGCGCTTATTTTCGGAATTTTACGGTATTCAAACAACTGGAAAACACGTTTAGTTGTACCTTTTAGCAGGAGCACATGAATATCTTATGGGCTTCCGCTTTTAGGGGAATAGTGCGCTGCCCGGATACGCGCACGCGCGCGCGGTACTACGCCAATTTTCAGATTCATGTTTTTTGTATATCCCCATAAAAATACTTGGGAAATTTTCCTACCCAAAAAGTCCCTGGATACAAAACTTTAAACGTACAAATATCGTTCTATCATCCCTATCACTTTAATTCCGGAGTATACCCTCCCCGCTCACCGGGGCGCTTCTTCAATTCTAAAGTGTTTGGGGTTGCGGTGCACTGTATCAGTATAGGGTTTTTATAACTCGGGTATACCCTACCCCTTGACTAATAGTTAAGATAGCTAATAAGTTTGGCGCACAGAAAGCAAGGTGTCCTTCAGCGTTTTAAATTATCAGGGTAAGCGAGTCAAGAGCAATTTTCGCGAATGTGCTAAAATAGAGAGATTTCAGTCTTAATTGAATCTTCTTTATTATAATTTTGATTGTTAATGAAAGTGAAATAAAAAAAGACCGCCGTTTTACTCGTTTACTTCATTCGGCAAGACCGTCGGTTGCAACTCTAGCGATCGGTATTGACTTCGGTGGTGTCCCGTGATCCAAACGGTCTTTTGTTTAATTTCCGTGTTTATCCGAAGCCATAGTTCATTTACCTCATTAAGTTGATCGCTGTCTGTTTTGTGCGGTCGTTCTATCGTTTGGTTGGTGACAAAATAATCTATACGAATAATTATTCAAACGTTACGAAGGCCGACTAGATTTAAAGCGCTAAACGGGTGGGGCATGGAATTGCGCTTAACACAGTTGCCAATGTGCCTAGATTTCCCGTCGTGCGATCCAGTCCTGGAAATACGTTACCTATGAAATGGTGTAACAAGAAAAATTAGACTGGGAAACGTTATTCGACGTTTCGGTGTTTCGAACATCCGGAAGATTATCAAGAATGAAAACCGTTATATGTAAAACTTGTCGAGGTTTGAATAAATTATGGCATTCGTGCATACTTGATGTCCTAATAGAAAAGCTTCGCGCGAATCGAGTTTGTTGGTTTGAGTTCCCGCCACTTGTACATCTCTCATGATGCACCTTATGCAAAATTTTGCATAAGCATTGTTTCCAGTTTCTCTTGGGACGGCTGTAATTCCCAGGAGAAATTAAAAAGAAAGGTTACTGAAAATTTGCGGGGGTGGGGCGCAAATAAGGTATGGGAGACGTGCAAGTGGCGTATAAACAGTATTTCGTAGACAAGGCATTCAAATTACTTTCTGCAATTTTTAAGGCCGGACACATAACGGTTTTCATTCTTGATAGTGATGTTCGAAACAACGAAACGTCGAATAACGTTTTTCAGTTTAATTTTTCTTGTTAAACGCTTTAACAAGCAACTGGCCATCCGATCTATAAAATTGTTGACCAAAATACTTCATCGCACCTTCCTTGAAGACCTCAACCTCGTTCCCAAGGTTCTCGCTCTTTTTCTTCGAAGCAAGAGAGAGAGCCCTCTGGGCCCTCTGAGGCCTCTATATTTTTGCTCATTAGCATACGAGTTAATCCATAGAAGATATAGCCCTATATACAAATTAGGTTCAAAAATTAAAAGAGCTGGTTACTTTATGTAGTTTGTGCAAGTTTCAGCTCTTTGCAAGTAGTAACAAAGAAAATAGCAGCAATTAAAAACTGCAAAATTACTGGGTGGTTAATGAGCTCATACATTCTTTCTAAATTTTGGGCTTTTTCAAGGAGAGTTTCTCCGAAACAATTTGGTATATCGCGCTCAAATTTTCAGAGGTAACTGAAATTGTTTTGCTCTTTCAATATTCAGAAATTTCATTTTATTAGCTTCATCGGATAATGATAAGCCTATTCTAGTGAGGCGAAAAATGTAAACAAGGATTCGCATAATTATGCATAATTAAGATAGTAATATTCGTTGCAACCAGACCAGAGTAACTGGGTGAGTAGCCTGTGAACAGGCTCTCTGTTTGGGGACAAAAATAGCAAAGGCCTGTTCACAGGCTACTGGGTGAGTAAACTCAGGTTTTTTGCCTTTTCCAGGTGCAATCTTTTGGAGACCCCGGATGAAGATGGAGAGGTTAAATGGTCTTCTGATCACTGTGAACTTAGTTTTCGTCCTTTTCAGATAATTACAGTTTTACTTTACTTTTAATATCAGCAGGTAATATTTTGAATTTTTATTTTGAATTCTTTTATCGTGGTAAATAAGAAGAAACAAATTTTAGGTGTAGTGCTGTCAGCTACAATCATAAGTGCTTTGTGGTCTTTGTGATGTGGGTCTTTATTGGCTAGTTAACAGTCTTACAAAAATAATTTGAAACCTGCCACGTACCCAGCCCAGACGCCTCTCTGTCGATGAAAATCTGCGCTTTGTCATCCGGCAGTCACTACTACAACAACAACAACATAAACATTATTAAGAGTAGCTAACAAGCTAATATCTTCGAGCTGACACTACATAAAAATGATATATAAATATAGATAAACCTTCAATGCATTATAAATAACAATAATAATAATAAACACATAAAAGAAAAAAAATGTTATTTACAATTTGCAATTTTAAGTAAAAGTATGTACAAGCAAAAAGAATCTGCATGAAGGTAACATCCTGTATTTTGGTCGTAAAGTTTGTCACTCGCGTTTCGTGCTCGCCTCCGCCATTCGAAATACTAATCATTTTTACTATGATTAATTTGAGCCACGCACGTCAACCGGAAGTGATTTATTTTGTGTCTCTAACATGCCTTGATGATATAAAAAATTGTATTCCTTTGGAAGGTTTAACTTTTATAGAGTTTTGATTTGTTTGAAAATTTTCTTTCACTAAACCACCGTCAAAAATCGATGAAAAAATAAAATTGTATTTGATTGTTCGCTTAAAATGTTGTTGCTGAAATTTAATCGCTTGTGAGGAGGAGGCCGATTCCAAACTGCTTTCGTGCGCCACGACACTTAGCACAATTAAAAAGACCTAATAAGGGTGATACGATTTTTTCGGATGGCGGGAAATGACGACCGGAAATACGTCTGCGTTCGCTGGCTACACCGCTGGACATATTTTCTAAAAACATAAATCCGTATTGTAACGCCTAAATAGCGACAGGACACCCAGGGAAACACAGTGGACCCAAAGAGTTGTGTGCTGCTCTCTTGAAGGTTAGCAGCATTGTTGCAACACGTTTGGGTGCGATCATCCTTGTCCTCAGGCGTTTGTGGTATTTTCTAAGGGAAAGCCATTTACGTAAACTAATTAAAAAGGTTTAACAAACTTGTTAAGGGCTGTTCCGTTCTTGCATTTAAAATCGATCGGGTTCGGGAGAAAGTAAACCCCTCTTCCCCCCCGTCTATACTAGTCTTTCGATTCCTTAAAGAGCCATTTCCTGTTACTGTCAAAAGTATGACCCTGACCGCTTTTCGTAAAACGTGTGGAAACCGGTCACATCGATGGACGTGCCAGCTGCCCGAATCGCGTTGCCAAATGTCTTGTCCAACCTGCATCTAATACAGGGCCGGCGGAAGCCAGCGGAGGCTATCTTTTAACTTGCGGTGAACGAAAGGAGGCTAAACTTAAACCGATTCGCTGTTTGTTAGACCAGATTTTTTACCGACATATCACATTGCAAGAATGCTAATTTTAAAATTCAGTAGTTGTTGATATGATTCAAGCAGTGAAAACTAGCTGAAAATGGCAAAGAGAACCTGTTTGACAATTGAATCACAACTAAACTTCTATACGCGTTTTCAGACCCAAACGGTGCCAAAACCATACCCTTTGGGGCGGCACATACCTATATGGTTTATATAAGGGCGTGCCCGCGGGAAATAGGGTCAGGATTTGGAGAAAGGGGCGGCGCACCCCCACCAAGAATTCTTCGGAGTTCCCCCCGGGAAGTTTAAAAATATGAATTGTACGTGATGTTGTAACTTAAGGCTCCTTTTCGCTCGCGCCACAGGTTTTTCTTTCCGCTTGCATTTCCCCCTGTCGTCTGCTATAAAGACGGGAAATGATCCTCCTTTCGTTCCATCAAACTTTAAAATCAAATGAACGCATGAAGCCGGAGAATTTCTTAATCCCTCTAGTGTGATCATTTAAATGAAACCTATTTAATAGGCAATGTTATTACGTGAAAGTATTCGAATTTTCACAGCATGTAATTCGAAATGCTTCGCGAATTTTATTTTGGGCCACTCTTAGGTGTAAACAGACTCAACACCAGACGGACAATTTTTTCAAAAACTTTTGGAAAGGTGGAAAAAGGAACAAAGCATATTTTGCCGATAGAAAGGAGTTATCAACTAACGAAACGTCTGAGGTTGATTGAAAAACTGTTATCTGTTTGCGGTGTGCTTTGGAAGGAAGGCGGCGAAATTCGCGGAGAGATTTTACTCAGATAAAGTGTTCTCACTTAAGATACTAATGTCATTAAGGACTCCCCGCGAACAAAACAATGATTTGCTTTACTTTTACTCCTGTACCTTGACTAACTACTTGTCTTTATATTCAATTTATTCATTTATTTTTTTTACTTCCTAATAATATTAAAGTTTTACCGATAGTGTTAGGGAATTATGCTCTTAGCAGTCTAGTTTTTTAACTATAGTACTTGCCTGTTGATTTCCGATGAAATGTGGCTTCTTTTGTAACGCAGCTCAAAAAAAATTGTCTGCCACAATTGCCACAGACTAGACTATAAATAAAAAAAAGAATGATTAGCCCGAGGGCACTTAACGAAAGCTTGGATAGGGTGTTACTTTTATAAACTCCCTTGAAGCCTGAAGCCAATGAACGCTCTCCGTCAAAAATTCTCTCAAGCACAAACAACTTGCCACTTGGTCTACAGCTTTATTCTGTGTAATAATGATAAACTCCATAAACAGAGATGTTGGTTATACCCTGTACAAGACGTTAAATATTATAGTTAATGTGAATACCCTGACCCTTATGAGTTACTATCCTCACTCATGCTTTTCCAAAATCGAATAAAGTTAAAAAATGTCCGAAATTTTAATTCAGTTGTGTGCAATGGAACAGGAAATTACGCCACGAACAAAGTCAACATTACAGTATGCAGTCTTATGATACCCGTAATTTTTCAATTTTGTCGTGTGAAATTCACGTTTTGACCTTAGAGGTGAGATTGGAAGTAAGGAAATAGGAGGGCCATTTATAAGAGGAAAAATAAGACGCGTCCTGAATAAGACGCAAACTATCTAGTATAAACGCGACTTAGCAAAGACGCGTCTTATCGAAGAACAGGTGTTAGGGGCTGTTCTTAGATAAGACGCGTCTTCGCTAAATTTCAAACGAAATGTGCCGTTTATACGGGATAGTTTGAGTCTTATTTAGTACGCGCGCGTCCTATGTAAGACGCGTCTTGTTTTTCCTCGTTTAAACGGCCCTAGTGTCTCTTTGGGTTAGATGGAAAACGTGAGTGTGGAGTAGAAAGAAAAGAGTTTTGGAAGTGCGGAGTACGGAAAATGAGGTGTGTCAAAAATGTGGATTGTGGTGGAAAGGATGGAAAATAGGAAGCGCTGCATTCTTTGAAAATTGATTTAATCAAATTTTGTTTAATTTGACAATCAATAAATTATCAGACCATGTTCTTTTTAAAATTTTCATTCTTCTCTAAAAATAGACCCCAAGCGCTGTTATTACTTGGCGTAGAAAGTGCTAGGGAGGCTATGGCGAAAGAGATAAAAACAAAACCCTTTTGTGGCCAGCTCATTACCCTTGTGGGCATTTTTGTTTCTGTCCTTGAGATCGCGACTATATTTGTCGTACAACACTTTGTACTTGCTCTGCGAACTTTTCATCGAAGTTTTATTCCACGGCCATCAAATGTTTTTTGCCAAAGCGATCCTGATCCTGGAACTAGTATAACTGGCCAAGAAAAACAGATCGCCTTCCTTCCGTTTTCACACGCATAACACAGACGCAATCATAAGCACAAGAAGAAGGAACACTTATTCATTCTCAAGATTTTGCTGGCTTTCATAACCTTTTCTTATGCTCGCGCGTTTGCTTGTCTCGCTAGTAAATCTAGTGAAAACCATACATGAAGTCAGATTGTTGGCTGTTTATTGATTGTTAATGTTTGTTGTCAAATTAGATTAAACTGCGTGAGTCAACCATCAAGTATTATACCTCTTCCTGTTTTAAGAGTTTGACACATTTCTTTCTTCTTTTTTTTTAATTTTTCCACCACTACTCTTTATTTTCCACACCCCAGACGCTGCATTCCTCGTTTTCCATTTTCCTTTTTCTAATTCATTCCAGGTGTGGTCCACTCGAGCGCTTTATCAGATGTTTTTTTTCCATTTGTAGCGTGAAGAAAATATTTCTTGTGTATTTGTCCACTATTGTATTGGTAAATCTAATTTCTGACTTTGATGCCAACACGTTCATCAGGCCACCGATCACAAAATAGAACGTGCCTTGGCCTTCTTCGCTTATGCTTAGAGTTTTCGGAATGCAAAACTGAGTGATATTTTATTACCCAAAGGAAAGCTATCAGTTATCAAATGTTATCATAAGCACGTGTGTCAATTCATCACTACCCGGGAAACGATGACATTCTCTCTCGTTTCTGTCTTGACCTCATGCGGACAAAGTCACAAACATGAGGGTAATGAAGGCGGGTGAATGGTTGGATGCTGTGTCAGCAAACACTTAAAGAAGGTGAAAAGGACATATCAAGTTTTGCTATTGTGGAAACTATATCGATTTAACAGGTTGAAGGAGGCAGGATTTCAAAATTATCTGTCCATTCCTCTCTATCAACGTTACAGGGACGAAGATGGCCGATTTTGCAAGCCCGACTATCTCACAAAATTTCTCTTCTGTTGATACATCAAAGTTCGACAAATTTGCAACAACTCCTTCATCTTTGGATGAGTCATACGAGCAAGCCTATAAAATAACAACGACAATACTCTTTTCGGCTGTGACCTTTTTCGGAGTTTTTTTCAACTCCATCATCGTTTTCACCGTCTACCGATACCCTGAGATGCGTTCGCCCTGCAATCTTCTCATAGTGAACATCGCTGTAAGCGACCTGGCTATTGCTTCGTTGGCTGCCCCTTTGCATATTATCGACGAATTTGTGGGATGGCCATTCGGAGACACCATGTGCAAAATTCTTTTTCCAATGCAAGAGTTATTCGTTACCGTGTCCGTAGCAACACATACAACGATCGCAATGGAAAGATTTCGGGCGATTGTACGGCCCTTAAAAAGACGTCTAACATTACGGGGCACAAAATTTATAATTTTCGCAATATGGCCACTGTGTTACATAACCTCTTCGCTACCACTCGCCCCTATTATGATCACGGTGGAAAGACGAGGTATGAAACGATGCATGGTCCAATGGCCATTCGAGCTGTACCGTCCTATTTATCAAGTCTATCTTGTTATTGTCTTCATTGCTATTCCTCTGTTCACACAGACAATGGCTTACTTCAAGATCCTAAAAACACTACAAACCAGGCTCGTTCCTTCGAGTGCGCTGACTGACCAGCTGACTGACAACACGTTGTTCACGCGTGCCATACAGCAACAGAAACGCCGGCGGCTTATCAAGACTTTGGCCATCTTAGTTTTTGCCTTTCAAGTGTGCTATATTCCGCGCGGAGTGATGATGCTTATTTATGGATTTTCCGACACAGCGGATTTGAACATGAGTGCCTTTCTTTACATCTATCTATTTACGCTAATTTTGTTCTATTTGAAACATGTCATGAATCCTATTATTCTCTTTGCCACAAGCTCTGAGTTTCGCCGCTCAAACTGTCTACGTATCATCTGTCAATAATAATGCTTGGCCTCTCGACAACTTGACCTGGCCTACACACCAAAAGCCGGAATTTTTTAGAATTTTTAGGTTATCAGAAGAATTTTAAAAATTTTAAGGGATTTTCTAGGAAGATGAAGGATTTTTGCAGGATTTTTAGGCGATTTTCACGAAATGTTGTTCGTTTGTCTTTGATTTTCTCTACTGCCATTGTGATCCATACAGTTGAACCACAGAGAGCCCAAGCTCGAAATATGAGCATCGGCGAACATCGTCATTCGAAATATACGGATTTGTATGGGAAAAACACCTATCGTTTCTGTAACCTTCAAAAATGAAACGATTTCAATAAAAAACTGCTTACCTTTCTTAAATGTGTGTTGCGTCCCTCCTGTGTAGTCCACGGGCCGATATATGGCCTTTTTATGGGTTTTTGGGTAAACGGTTTTCTCTCTATGTAAAGTTGGAGAAAACCGTCAGGAGCCGATTAATCGTCCGTTTACCCAAAAACCCATAAAACGGCCACATATCGACCCGTGGACTACGCAGGAGTGACGTAACAGCCATTTAAGTAAGGTAAGCTGTGTTTTTATTGAAACCCTTTCATTTTCGAAGGTTACAGAAACGATAGGTTTTTTTCCCATACAAATCCTTATATTTCGAATGTTACGCAATAATGACAATGTTCGCCGATGCTCATATTTCGAGCTTGGGCTACCTGTGGTGGAACCTCGATATAACGAAGGGCCAAGGGACTGGCAAGATTTGTTCGTTATAAACGTTTCGTTATATCGAGGCCCTTTTGTCACATATTTTACTATCAGAAAGGTAAAAAAAGATCGTACGTTGAAACGAGGACTTCGTTACATAGAGGCTCGTTAAATCGACAGTGGAACCTCGATATATGAAGGGCCAAGGGACTGGCAAAGTTTCTTCGCTTTAACGCTCGAGTTTACGTTATATCGAAGTTCTTTTTCATACATTTTACTATTTCTGGGGTAAAGAAAATCGTTCGTTATACCGTTCGTTATGTAGAGGTTCGTTTATATCGGGATTCCACCGTTAAGTATCTATACTGTTCCTTAAATTTTCCAATTATTAAGTAGTGCCTGCAATCCAACCTAGCAGCGGTCTGAGTGAAGTCAACGGGTTGATATTCTTTCCGATTTTATTTATTTTATAAGTGGAAGTAGGGCGCTGTGAAAACTATCGCACAAAAGTGTGGGGGGTTTGGAGATGTTTAGAAATTCTTGGGATTTTTAGACAGTCAATTGAAATGGGAATTTCGGTAGAGATTTTTAGAACATTTTTCGAGATTTTTATGTCTAGGCCTAAATTATTGGGTTCTCTAAACTTCTTTGGCACGTGTTAGTGCGAATTTATCCTTTCTTTGCTTTTCTCGTCTTGGACATTTTTTTATTTCCTGTCTGACGAAGGTCAGGAAAAGTTACCGAAGTTTCCAGATTAAACGACCTTAAACCACTACTACGTTAGCTTTTTCTTGTCATCTTTGTTTAAGTGTTCAAAAGTTAATCCAGGTGCTTTAAAGGAGTAAATCTCTTGCCAGGCCTTTTTGGCTTTATTTTCTCTTTTTTCTACATTAGTCTCACGGTCATCAGTGCAGGAGTTAACACCATACTGCATAAGATCAAAAGAACCTACCATTTTTGCAGATACGATTTTAACTTTTAATAATACCAACTACTCGGACTGTCGCTTTTAACTGAAAATCAACTCATCTCTCTCCAAACTCGGCGTGAGACCAAGTGAACAATAATTCTATACTGTCAGTTAGTGTGAATGACTTCTGCGGCTCACAGTTATTGCAAACGTCTTTAACATAGAAGAAAGTAAAAATCAAAACACCAAACTCTATAGCAAATGTTTTTCAATGCTTTTCACGTTTGGGTGATTTCCGTTTGTAAACAGCAAGTCGAATTCTTTGACTATTTGACGAAATAATTAAAATTGATCTTCAAGCTGAGTTATCCCGTCATGAGATTTTGCGCTTAACGGCAGATTCCAGTAATGGTTAATGGGGGAGGTCAGATGTGTTCCTTTGCTGTTTATATAACATGTGTTGGACTAGAAGCAGTATGTGTGAAAACAACAGAAAACTGCTCCTCAGAGCAGAGGTTAGTGAAAATACAAAGTAAAACAGGAAATGAACAGCGATACTACTTCGCTTGGAAACGGCAGAAACCTTTCGCCCCGGGGGCTATATATTATAAATATGTTCTGAGGGGGCAATTTTAAAAACCTGACCAAAGTGATAGGCAGGCCTCAAGGTTAGCCTGTCTGTTATGGCTCGCCAGAGTCAGACTATTTTTTTTTTACCTAGCCTTGGTATTGTTTTTTTTTATACTGAAAGAAAAAAATCCTACTGCGATTTACGCACCGATTTAACATTCTCTAGCTGATATCAATTTACTTCCGTTTCTTCCTCGAGGTATACGAAAGGGTTGGGAAATCTGTCATCATTTCGGAATAGAATGTATGGCTGTGAAAAGTGGGGAAAACGTTCTGGTTTTGTGCTTTATTCATATTTCAAATACAGTGCATTTACAGCAGTTAAAAAGATGCAAAATTCTAAACTAAGTATGAGAAAGAGGTACCATTTTTCCACAGAAGTTATGTATACTAAAGGGGAACCTTTTCTGTCGAAGATGGTATAGAAAGGTGTGTAAGGGGTTGGGCCTCGGGGCGGAGCCCCCCCTTATGAAACTTTGTTGAGTACTCACTCCTTCGTCCCACCAAGGTAACCACCGATAATTTTAAAACTAACCAGTCTGTCTGAATTCCTCCGGTGTGACGGTCGAGGAGCGGTGACGTTCTTAAGTGGGGTACTCTCATATATATAGATGTACAAATGTTTTTAATAGCCGTTTACCGTTTAAAATAAGGTTTATATAACTTTGTGAATGCGACAGGCGCTGTTATTGGTCCTTGTCCACTGGTCATGTATTATAGAGTACAGAAACACGATGTACGTCTCAGGAAACTTAGTTTTCTTTGTTTTGTTCAACATGGCGCGCGGTTTAAAAGTGTTTGCGCGGTTATTTCAGATTGAACAAGTGAAGATCTTGGAAAAGTTAAGCAGAGGCTGTTTACAAATCAAGAAGGAAGCAACGGAGGCGAAAAGTACTCCTGGCGACTTAAAAATGCTTAAACTGGCACAATCTTCGAAACAGCTGTCATTGTTCTAGGAGTTGACATCAGCGTTGAAAATTTTCACGTAACTAATTTTGCTTTGAGCAAGTATAAACGTTTAGGAGAAGGTTACGATCCAGTTCAAATAGGTGAGGACGTAAGAAGAAGCTGATACGAAAACTGAGTTGCATCGTTGACTCGAAAAATGTTTCAACTGGAATAAATCCTTTAATAGTTAAGCGTTTCGAGGCGAGTGTATCGTTCGGCAAACGGCGATTTGTAACACGTGACCAAATTTTCCTTTTTTAATACCTGTCGTGTACTGTTCAGTTTGTCTACACAGAAAATAGGAGTTAAATGCCACTTTCATCCATAGTAATAAACTTGGAGAGTTTTTATTGCTCATTTCCTAATTTGAGAACTTGTCAACTCATTTCTGACGTTTACCGTAAAAGTAGTTCTAAATTTCTCTATTGTTCTAGTGGCCAATGTTTTAACAGGAAATATGTTCCAGCTAAACAACAAAAGAGGGACTGGACACGAATATATGAAACTCAAAGAGCAGCTGGATTTATAGCTCATTAAAGAGTTTTTTATTCCCACGGTAGCTTGGCAGGTGCAATTTAATAACACCTCGCAATTACCTCGTCAGCGAAAGTTATTACAGCGTCCTGAGTTGAAGTAGCTACCTTGTTCTTCAATTTCACTACCATCACTGAACTTTTATCGCTTAATACTTACTTAACTTACTCGGTTAGTGGGATCTCACTTGCCATAATTACTGGAGAGGTCTGTCGTTCAATACTGAGCCGATTTTAGACTCATTTTGCGGCTCTGAAAACAGAATATTACTCAGATTACTGAACCAAGGGCAAGACCAATATAAATGCCGAGCCACGCGAAAAGAGATATTTCAGTTATTATAATCAAAATTGCAGAAAATACGGCCCAACAAATGGTAAATATAAATGGTAAAGCAAAGTAAGCAAAAATTGCTAATTAAAAGGTACCATAACGAATAAAATGTTGAAAATTTCGATAGATCCTCATACGTGTTTTCTCAGACTATTTGGTCGTTTATAAACCTAAAAACATTTTCCCTTCAGTTACTCGATCAGAATATTTCTGACATGCTATAGTTTTTCTTCCTTATTACTTTTTACTGAACTTACTGACGAATGTTTAAATTTATTGTATTCCTCTTTCACAGTCGTGGTAGACTTTACTCCTCCGCGCCGAGAGAGTCTTTTCAGTAACATTTAATGGGAAAAATTGTGGGCTACAATGCTTACGCATTTAGTTGTGGAGGAAGTTTGAAAAATAATGATATTTGAAAAGAACTTAAATATGGTCAATGTTGATGATAAATATAACAAAATATTTATGTGCTAACTTATCGTGTTAGGTTGTTAAAAGCTTATTGATTATAGCCTGTTAATGCAACTCGGTCTTCAGGATGTTCTAGCAATTAACAAAAACAAAACGTGTTAATAGCACTTGAATGAATACGTCTATTAGATGTTTTTACAATAAGCCCCGAGGCAGAGAAACAAGAAGTTAAATCATGATAATTGTGAAACTTTGCTTTTTATTATCGCCGCCTTTCGGCGTCATTTCCTTTCGCATTTCCATTTTAAAGGAAGAAATCTATTGACGTCCGTCACTCAAAAAACACACACTGCCATAGCCGTCTAAAGGAGAAATTGGAATACAATTACAGTCTTACTCGATTGCAACACAGAGCCTTGCCGAGATCTTGGTCTGAGTGAGCTGTACGTCACGTAGGCCGTCGTGATTATCTAAAAGGTAAGAACAAAGTTCACGTTAAACGACTGACTAGGCGGAACATGTTCGTGAAAGAAAGGCAAACTGCCTTTTTGTAATTTTTTTTTTTCACACTATTAACCCCCACCCCCATATCGAAAAAATGTTCCCTTTGTCTTAGTGTTAGTGGCTACCAAATGATATCAAATGTAATAAGACCTGCAGCAATCTTTTTTTCCGACTTGTTTAGCTGACGGGGCAGGGTATTTTGCAGAACGCCGAATGCACACCGAATGACCCTGAGTTTTTAGTAATTAGGGTTAGGAAACTGAGTGAATCAGGTTTCAGGTAAGTTTTCCCAGTACAATGACCCTAAATGAAACCTGATTCACTCAGTTGCCTAATCCTGATCACTATACTCCAGGGTCATTCTGCGTTCGGCGTTCTGCGAAATACCCGTTCGTAGTCTAGCCGACAAACCTGACCCTCCTCTCATAGTTATAAGCGCAGCATATCCGGATTGTAATAAAAGAATTACGTGCGTTTCGCACTTCAACAGGACAGGTTTAGTTTTGTAGTTCTACTACAAAGTGCCTCACATGATTATTTATCTGCTTGGACACTTACCTTAAATTTGCGGTTCAGTTTTGGCAACACAGATTGGAAAATACATTCCGCCATGTTGGAGGGAATCGCCGACGCGGTTGAGTGACACAATTACTATTTAACGGCGGGATTCATAAGTTTTTGAGGACCAATTTGATGGCTTGAAATAACAAAATTTCTTTCTAAATTACAGCCGCCTAGACATAATCAGCCTTTTTCGTCTGATTTTATAGACTTGCAGTCGCTTTTCAATTTTTCCATTTTTTGGTCTTGCAGGGTTTACCAAAATTAACAAACTTACATCTTGAATAAATAATAAGTTGGCAGCGCGCACAAGCGGTTCAATAATAAATGGCACAAACAGCGTTAACAAACTTTAGCTACGATACCCGGACAGCAGCTCATCGAAACATGACAACTGATTCCAGCAATGGCACCGAACAATCTGAGCAGGACCAAGTCCAACTGTTTGATCCGATGTCGTACAACATCATGGTCGTCGCCTTCTTTTCTGCTATTTTCGCGTTCGGTTTGGTTGGAAACGCTTCGCTTTTAGGCACCATCCTGCGGCGGAAGAAGTTAAGAAATCCATGTGGCCTTTTGCTGGCCAACATTGCCCTGGCGGATCTGGGTGTTGCAGTGATTGCCGCGCCTTTAAGAATCGCCGAGCTGTACTATATCGGTTGGCCGTTTGGTTCCGCCCTCTGCCGCCTGATTCCTCCTCTACAAGACGTAATGGTGTGTGTATCTGTCGTCACACATTCTACCATAGCCTTGGAACGCTACAGAGCGACGGTTACTCCGTTCAAGGCGAGACCGTCATCAGGCAAGACAAGATGTGTCATCTTTGGAATATGGCTGTTCTGTTACATGTTTGGAGGTCTTCCATTAACCTTCCCGCTTAAACTGGAGACCTTCGAAGGGGTGGTGTATTGTTTTCCAGACTGGACTACTCTATATCGCAGAGTTTACGAGACCTACTTGGTGGTGATCTTCATCGTGGTTCAGCTGGTCATTCAGAGCTATGCCTACATAAGCATCATTCGAGCCTTGAAAAGCAAAAGTGAAATAATTTCCATGGTAGCAGCCAAAACGGAAAGTATGGTGCAGTCGGGGACCTCTTTTGACTCGCGAGTTTCGTGCAAGGGAATGGCTGCGAGTATGAAGCGTAAACAAAAACTTGTCAAAATGCTTCTTGTTTTGGTCATAACTTTCCAAATTTGTCATCTCCCTCGTGGAATCACGATGCTTTATCGCGAATTTGCAGATCCCTATTCGATTGGTCCAACATTTGAGTATTTAGACCTTATAGCGCTTGCTCTGTACTACCTGAAACATGTAATAAACCCTTTTATTCTGTATGCAATGAGCGCAGACTTAAGAAATGGAGTGAAAATGTGTTGTTGTAAACATGGTAAAGGCACAGAGAACTTTCAGAACAGCCAGATTAAATCAACGTTCTACTCTGTCCCAAAGCGAACAGTAGATTTCGACGAAGAACGACTGGAGGAAGATGAAATTGAACAGCCACTGTAAACAGACACTGTACTGTGCACAAGCGTCAGTGAACGCCGAACTAAAAGACAAGGAAGGCTTTAAAGCCAAGTCAGTAATGCAAAAACTCATTCTATAAAACTCAGTTTCTTTTCTTTTCTCTTTAATAATATCTATAATCGAACACAAAATGACACAAGCCATTTGAAACTTAGAGCTAAACAAAATTAAAGTCGAAAATTACTTCGTCATTTTAATATTAATTTGTCACATAAAATTATAGTAATCGCTTATGTAATATGTGGATCCTACGATGCCAATTAACCCGTGTAGAAAACCCAGCATATCTTGTGAATAAATATTTCAGCGCATATTGGTGTAATTTGCATACATTGTGGGGAAATTATCGTTTTTATGAGCTGTTGTTCGAAACCGCCTCTATGAGGGGTCGGTCGCTTAATTAGTACGGTTAAAACAAAATTATTTATTTTATCTATTGTGTTATTTTACGCTTTGTGTGATAAATTTTAAATGGTTCGCTTTTCCCGATTTTAAGTTCCGACTTTTTTATTTCTTTCAATTACCATTTTGATCATTGAAATGGTCAAACTCCAACATCACAAATTCTCATGATTCAGAATAAGAATTTGCTTGGGAACTGCCTAGCTTTTAGTTTGCGTTTATAAGCCGTCTTTTGAGTTATAAACTGGGGTTTTAGATATCGCGGAGATTCCCAATAAATTTTCACTCGACACGAGTCTTTCTTGTTCCATTTTTAATTAAAATGACGGATAAGTGCTCAAGTTTGGAAGGAATGAAACACCGGATAATTATTTCATGGAGGTTACTTGTTGCCCGTGGCCACAAATAAAGTTGGTAATTTAAAAATATCGCCGTTTTGTTCTGTTGACTCCCACAATTTAATTGTCCGACCTTTGCAGATAAACAATGATCGAAACACTTTTATATTCATATCTTTCATCGGGTTTTTAAAAAAGAAATTCAGATGTCTTGCGTTTTAATCGATAATCACTTGAGCTCTCGGCTGTCCTTAACATGAATAAATTTGATGTTCAATTTCCTTGTTATTTTAGACTTTCAATGTTGGCAACTTCTAGCCATTTAACTCAGTTTATTTCAGTTTTATTTTTACAGTCTTTACAAATCTTGATGTCCAATGGGCACAATTTGATTATGTCAGTTCTGATGACTCAGAAAAAATAATTGCAGTCTTGTATTATTTCCCACCATAGCCGCCAGAGGAAATTTAAAATGAAATGAATAGAACTGTTTCAGTTTTCATTTTAGATTGAACCTTTGCGGCTAGACATCTGGCCTTGTCTGCTTTTGGGATAGCAAAACCAGAGTATAATTCTGTTATAAAACCAATTAATGACACTAAACAAGACAGACCTGTACACAATACCACAACTGACAACTGTACTCAATACTTGTGCGGCTATTGATTAACAAAGTCATAAACACTTTTGTGAAGTTAGCCGAGCAAACGCAATATAAAAGACAGCGACTTAGCAGTTTATGCGGACGTGCTACTCCTTGCAGTGATGTGATTGCGTGCGACCTAGGGTGCAGCCCCCGCAAAGGAGAAAACGATGGTTTTATAGTTTACAGCAGTGGGTGGGTCTTATCTCAGTCTGAGAGTTAAAAATTGGGCTAGATTATGAAAGAAAATGCAAGGTCTCTATAAGTGAAAACCTGGCGATTGCAACACATAAAAGAAAACACTCCCATATGAAAGTAATTCTGCATACAACATATTAAAAACAATTTGCATATGTTTTTGTAGGCAATGCGTTTGGAGCAGGTGACCTGATGTTTTAAATTAGAAGCCGGCCATCTTTTTAGTCCAGAAAGATGAGGAATTATAAGTAAAGCTCTGCAATATATCCGTAAAATTCAGTTTAAAACACGCAACTGTGAACCAGTTCATTAAAAATGAGGGAGCCGCAACCCTAATAAGTTCCTATAAAGTAATAGCCTACTGCTATCTGCTAATAATTTAAGCATCTGACATAATTTATTGAAAAGTGACAAAAATGAACGACGTCTTTAAAATTGTATTGGCGTTATCTCTGTGATAACGTAATAATCGCGCTAAATAAATGGGTTTCTAGACGCGCGGTTTCCTCCCTGGCTCTAATAGTTTGGGTATCATGACAGTTTTGGCACTTTTTTAACAGCTAAATTATTCTTTGAGTTTCAAGACAGCAATATTATGTCCGACTGAAAATTTTGCTTATCTATCTACCAACTTTCAACCTTAGGCCCTTATCTGGATATCTCAAGGTTAGTTCCTCAAAATATGTATTTATATCTACATTTACTTTTGAATCTGTTTGTTTTGCCTCTGATGTAAAAAAGTTTGGACATGGTAATCAGAATATTTTAAATTTTAGTAAAAAATGGTTTTCTCCGTGAATAACTTTATTGTTTCGTGATAGGACAGTCTGAAGGGATATTAATTAATTAATTCACTTCTTTCCACGGAATTCATTTTCCTAGAAGGTGATTCTTTTTCTGTATGAAAAATGCGAATGCTGGAATTTTTTATAAATTTTAAATCAGCCTCAAAAATATTTCCAGATATGTCGATTGTTGATTTGTTACCGGCAAACGCAGATGATCAATAAACTTTGCTGGAAATTTAATCAGAAACACGGACATTGCCAAAAAGTCCCCGATAAATTTCCGATCCGATATATTTTTTTCAACCTTTTGTCCCAGTAAAAACATTCAATCACGGCTTTATTTGTGGTCGTCTGTGATAAATTTCCTTTCCACGTCCTCTGATTTGTGAGTTTATAAACAACCATTTATCGTGGGTTTGATTTGAAATTCTTGCAAAACTGTTCTAAAATTTACAAACTGCTAGGCAAAAAAATACATATTACAATTTCCCCTGCAGTAAAAATGAAGTCACCGTTTTCCTTTTTTTTTTTTGGTTTTTCTTTCTTGAATAGCCCAAAGCAAGCTTACAATGTATGAAATCAGTCTTACTTTTTCCTAGATTAAGCCACAGTAACATCAGTTTGTATGGTACCGGGGGGTGTTCAAGGAATGTTTTGGTATAGGGGTGGGCTGTCGAGTCCTTCAAACCCGGACCCAGTTTGACACAAAAATTGTTCACTTCGCTGCTCTGTTTAAGACAAAAGACCTTATTTGATCAAGACCCTGATTCTTTTCGTTTTAGAAACGAAGTAGAAATTATTCAAACTAACGACGTGGAATTAGATTTTTCAATGCTGGTAACGCAGAGGTAGTCCATCCATTCCCAACCCTAATACTGACCTTTTAATAGAGAAATCTTGAAATAGTGAAATTTTACACCCTGTTTAAAGACTTAAGGTTGTGAAAACCATCCCCTGTTCACCTGTTCAGCAGCACGTACTCGTTTAGACCAAATATGGGAGAGTCCCCTCCCCCCCGGTGGTATGGTTGGATAGTGATTCCGTTCTTCCTTCGATACCACAACACGCACTCAAGTTCGGTTTCTTGTGATTTTGATCTTTTAGTCTCTTATCTTCGTGTTTGCATAACGTTGCCGCGCAAACATTTTCATGAACTTTTGCACCTTTTGTACAAAACTAGTACGCTTAATAGGTTCCGGCAGTGTCGGTCCAATTTAACATTTTTGTTAATGCATTCATAACAATGCGTTGCTTACAAAACAAAGGTTCCCATTTTGTGCAAAAAAAAGAAGCTTTTAAGCAAATTCGCGCGCCGTAATTGGGCGTCTTTTAAAAATGAAATTTTTGACCGTCTAATTAAGTCTCTGTTGGCGTCGGTGATCACTGACTAACCTGGTCGACCATTGCGTGAACTTTTAGGATGTAGATATGGCCATCAGCAGCGAGAAGCTTGTGACCTAAGGTGCGGAATTTTTCAAGGCTTTATAGTAAAAAATACGAAGTTAATGGAGGCAGGAACTACGCGGCTACAAGAAAAACCTCCGCCAAAATTCGGAAGTCTGTTATCAGAAAATTAAGGACACAGCCGGTTGTTATGTATTGTAATCGCCGCACTTTTTCTCTGTTTCATTATTTGCAACAGCTGAGAAATCGGTTTTCTTGAACACTTAAGAAGAAAAACATCAGCCACGGAACTGTCCGCGCGCCAAAGAACTAGGAAGGACTAATGGAGGTTTGGGCGAATGAGAATGCATCTTTGCGCAATAAATCGTCATCTTTGGAAACTTATATAAACCCATCTGAGCCAGCTACGATGGCCACAGTTCTCTTCTCGTTTGTCATCGTGACTGGATTTCCTGGGAATGTTTTGATCGTGTCGGCCATTATTAGCAGGCAACAGCTTAGAACGCCGTGTTACTGGTTGATTCTGAGTATCGCTGTAGCTGATCTGGGAATGGCTCTCATTGCGGCACCGCAGCGAATCATAGAGAACTATATTGGGTGGCCCTTTGGTGAATTTCTCTGCAATTTTCTCGTGTCCATTCAAGAGCTCTTTGTAAGCGTGTCCGTTGTCACACATACAACAATCGCGCTGGAAAGGTACCGCGTTATTGTGCAACCTTTCAAGAACAGACTACGTTTAAAATCAGCGAAGGTGATTGTCGGTGTAATATGGTTAACTTGCTACATAACCGCCGCTTTACCGCAAGCGCTGATGTTGGAGCTACAGCACCACGCAGACGACGGCAGACTTTACTGCTTGCCAAATTTTCCATCTCTAACTGTGAGACGAGTTTACATAATCTACCTAGTTACAGTCTTTATCGCCTTGCCGTTATTTGTTCAGTCGTGGTGTTATGTTAACATTTTCATAGTGACAAATAGTGAACTACGATTCTCGAAAAGGAACGACCAGAGGAAAAACTTTATTGAACGAATGAGGAAAAAGATCCGTCTAGTTAAAGTTGTTGTTTTTTTAGTTGCAGTTTTTCAACTCTGTTCAATTCCTCGCGGTGTCTTGATGCTGATAAGTGAATTCAAAAGTGATGCCGCTTTAGCGACAAACCAGCTTTTCTGGTATTCTGATGTTATTTCCCTGTTTGCTTATTACATCAAGCACATGATCAATCCCGTCATTCTTTGGTGTACGAGCGATGAGTTTCGTTTCTGCTGTCGGTAAAGACAATGGCGACGTCGCTGGGTACGAACGCTTTTTTTGAAGCGCTGTTAAGTTTCGCTTCTTGTTTCAAAGAAAGGGCACGTTGAAAATTAACAATTTAATAACAGTCTAAGAAAAAACTATGGTAGGAAACCCCGGGAGGGCTACTTAACAAAGTTTTTTTACGGGCAGGCTCTGCCCTGAACAGGTACCCCTTTCGTATATCTTCCACTGAAAAATAGTAACCTTTTAACATACCCACTTAATAAGAAGAATAAATTGGTCACATGAGAGCTTTAAAATAAATTTGTAGATACCGGTATGTAGAAAAAATAAAAGTAATTAAACTTGGGACGAAAATGGGAAATATCATGTCCGAGTAAGATCAGAAACGAAATTTCAAAAACGCAGAGCAGAGTCACAATTCCGAATTGTGTTCAGGTGTGTTTGTGTTTGTGCTAAGCTTGTATCTTCGGCGCTCGTGTTTCAGTCATTCATAAAACGGCATGGTACGCTATACGG
Source organism: Porites lobata (assembly GCA_942486035.1). Taxonomy (NCBI): domain Eukaryota; kingdom Metazoa; phylum Cnidaria; class Anthozoa; order Scleractinia; family Poritidae; genus Porites; species Porites lobata. The sequence goes on from CALNXK010000043.1 coordinate 1,178,057, forward strand.
TCACGGTTTTTGCTGGATAATTCGCGCTTTACTCTCTAGCTTATTGATTTCAATATTTAACTACAAAACGTAAGACTCGTGATGTTAAAATTATACCAAAGTTTACCAGTACGAAACCGTTCGTAATTATCTCTCGGCACTCGATCGGAAACTCTACCGCACCTCCCAGAAGTTCAGCTTACATTATTATACTGGAATGTACCCTGATTGAACGGGAACGTCAGTTGACGACGGCGCGCGCAAATCAAACAACTGGCTTGACCAATGGCAGAGCGACAAATTGGGCACCGTAAGTCGCGTTTAGTCCTTTCTGCGCGCTTTCCCATCGTCAAATGACGTTCGCGTTCTGTTGCTAAATCAGCCTAAATATTAACAAGTGAACTTACGCAAAAAGATGCCAAAACTTGCGTCGTGACAATCGTGACAATAATTATGTTTGAAAAAATTTCAGCCAAACTTCACCTTCCTTTAAAAAGATCTTTTTGTAAAAGACCAGAACACAGTAACGCAAGTAGCCCTGTCACGTTTGTCACACACAAACTTTTTGCTGTCCTCTTCTCTCTGCCGTGACCGTAAGTTCACTAACGACAACGACCATTCTCCGGGATCGAGAATACAAGACGACGACAGATCTAAAAACCGGCTTGACCAATAGCAGAGTGGGCAAATTGGGCACGGAAAGTCGCGCTCGGTCTTTTCTGCGCAATTTCGCGTTCTCATTTGACGTCACGTTAATCTTTGTTTAATCTGCCTATTTATATACTTTCCAAGTTTGGACTTGCAGTTTGCCCCAAAACAAACAAAGTACCAGCTCTGAAGCATTATAATTAAACACCTTTAATTTTTTAGCAGGATTGCGCAATGTCAATAGTGTAAACGTTTTTGTGAACTGTTAATTAAACAGGGGCGTAGCTACCGGTACCCATGTGCGTACCTGAAAAAGTCGAGGGTACGAAATAATAAAATAATGAGCTACAAACGTGAGCAATGAAAGAAAACAGTAAAACGAAGGATAAGATAGATTAACGTTAATTATCTTAAAAGCATAGTTCGGCTCAACTCATTTAACAACGGACTGTTTGATTTTTCTTTTTACACCCTAATGTCTGCTCCCGGAAAAGAGACGTGATTCATTGCTGGACCGAATCTTCAATGGTATATATATCATCATCATCAAGACCTTATTAACGTGTCTTAGTAGCTAAGTAGCCGAGGGTAATACCCTTCTACTAATTGGGGACACACAATATAATTAAGAAACCTATTAACTAATAAATGATCAAAAGCCTTTTAACTATACGGTACTAAAAGCCTAGTTACACAAGATTTGATATTAGAGAAACGGGGGAATTTAAAAAGCGCAAATAGCTCGCAAGGCTGGATGTTTTAAAGCGTAAACGCATTGTTTTCACTTCGGCCTCTCTTCGCACTAGACGAAGTAGGGCACGATTATTTTACATCCGAACGTAGCGTGATTCGTCGGTTAAAAGTAGTGTGGCAAATCAGAGCGGTAAAAGAATCACAACTGATTTGTGTTAAGGGAAAAATGTAGATTTTATTGGATTTAAATTTATTTCATGGCACGTGGTCTACAAAATGATAAAAATAGGATTTCAACGTTCCGAATAAATTTTTTCCAATTTAAGCGTGGACAAACATGTTAACAAGGAATGTTTACTCTTGTGTATGATTATTGAAACATTGCACCTTAGGAAATTTCTGTACGCATATTATGTGTACCCTCGAAATTGCATTTTCTAAAAATAATTATTCAGCTTCGTCACTGAACAACTGGACCTTTCTCCTGTTCAAATACCAACCGTTTGTAGTTTTTACTTTTAACATTTTGAGGAATCCAGAGCAAAGGAAACTCGAATTCTTTTACACAGCAGTTTCCCAGTATAAATTTCCTAAATTCATTTGCTTGACCGACATTTAATTTTGAGTCATTCAGTTTAGCATATAAACTTTAAAGCTGAATTTATCCAGAATTGTTTTCGGTGCTCAGCTGATTTTATGCAGCCTTCCTTCCATTTGTTTTGTGATGTTTTAACAAGTTGATCAGATAATATAAATCGATCGAGCACTGTTATCGCTGTTTTCCGATTTACATTATTTGATGCACATGTCTGTATGATTTACGTCCATGAGCTGAAGATTAAACTGTTGAAGTCCAAGTTTGAGTGCTGTCCTGTTTTCCAGTTGTAGCAGATCCTAGTACCGTGGAACAGTGACGAGTTCCTTAATTTCCCACTAGCCAAGCGAGTTGCAGAGTTAGTTTCCCCCTTCGTTGTTCACACGCCGAAGTCGCTCGAATTACCTTTTTTAAGGCTTATTTCCCCGATTTGTGCTTGAAAGGGCAAAACCTATCGTCACATTTGCAAATAAAAGTCTGAGATACCACTAGAATGTTCGCGTAGGTGCTACGGTTACACTAGAGGATTCATAAATATTTCGGGGAACAGGGGCATTTGGTGGGTTGTGCGTACCTCTGAAAAAATCCTGGCTACGCCCCTGTTGAACTTCTGTACAAGAAAAAATTTGATTAAACTGGCTCACAGAATTGGCGTCCAAGCCCTTTTGTAAAACGACAAAAAATAACATCGGCGGGGAAAAATCGTCTATTCTTACGAACAGCTAGATTCCATCGAAGTCATAATGTAGCTAAACTAGATGTAAAACTCTCAAACGTCTTGACGGTTTTACTGTTTCAAGAATTTAATAATACACCACTGAGATTCATGTATTAAGTTTTCCAATCGATTAACTGAAGTCTTTCAAGACTTAGCAATATACTACTATCAGAGACTTTGTCCCCCTCAGTCTTTCGCGGCAACTGAGAGACTTACCAATGGGCGAGAAAAGGTGATCTGTCATTGTCTGGCTTTTAATTACCATGATTTTAATTAACCGATCCTGAACCAATGTAATTAGTGTAGAGTTCTGAGGCTCAGATTTCCAATTAGCACTATCGGGACAAATTAGTCCAACACCAGCGTTTCCAAGCAAACTATCACCATTGTAATACCAAAAATTATATCAGTCCGAGCTTAAATCAGATTCAGTATTTGAAAAATATGAGGTACCCTTTTTCAGTTTGGCTAACAATCCAAGACCGATTATTAGATGATATTGTTTTGTCACCTAAGTTAATTATCAATTCGAATCAGGCTTCTGCTTCAGTCATCCCTCTTCTTGGGAATGACAGTGAATTCAAGGCACAAAATCTGACGGGATGAGATTCCGGGTGGTAAAAGTATATGCTTTTTTAATTCATTTCGATATTCCCAAATCGATGCTCTTTTTCATTTCTTTTGTCCAGCGACCGTGTACACCTGTTGTAAATCAGTGGCTATGCTTTATACCATTCTCCTGATCAAAGCCTTAGTTTCCTTTTCCTTGAAAAAGTTTTGTTTTTAAAACGAAAAGCTTTGTAGAACGTGGACCTTCGATTGGTTTCCTTTGGTCAGCAGATAAACTGAGTCACGTAATTTCTACAAAAAGAACAACCTGCAGAGCTTATTTTTAAGCCCTCTTATAACTAAAGCTCAGAGGTACGTTGATCACGGCCACCATCTTGCCAACAAAAAACCCCTCTCACTTTAAAATATTTTTGGACTCGCCACAGCGCTCTGTCGGTTTCAACGTCCAAGATGGCGTGAGAGCAATAGCCCCGAAAAAGGTATCATCGTTCGCGCTGCAAAATACGCCTGCAGCCTACAAAAACAGTGGTCACAAAATTGCGTTTTAAAGAATCTATTTGAATGTGCATGTGCCTCCGAAGATAATAGGGAGCTTATGCAACGATGGCGGCAACGAGAACGGCATAAAAGCAATAGGTTAGATAAGCAAAACAACAACTTTGCACGCGCATCACGCCTTTTTCGTACATTTCTTTGCCGTCACCGCGCAACTACGACGTGAAACTTCCTAATTTCAAGTTTTAAAGGGAAGTAAACACAAGACGACGATTTTCCTTTTTTTTTTCGTTTAGTGAACTTAGATACAGTCCTTTAGAATTCAACTCCTGTAAAAATCGCCAACATTTGACAAATTTATAGAGTTGCAATAAGAGCGATGAAGTTTGAAGAAGCCCAAATCACTTTTTGGGTAACGTTTTCGATGCCATTGCCGTCGTCATTGGTTTTAAGTTCCCCTATGATTCTGTCCAGCTCAAAAGCGAGAATCACGATTGTGACGCAATATGTCTGGATACTACTCCTCTGTAAAATCTGCGTCAAATAACCAGTTGCTCTCCTGGCAACAGTAGGTCGTCATGCACAACATAGAACGCTGGTCCTCAGGACATTGAATATTCTTTCATGTCACTCAAGTTCTGGTCCAACACTCATTTCCTTTCGGCGCAGAGTGAATTAACAAGGGCGGTAAGTGTGCTGGAAGTGTTTTTTTTTTTTTGTTTTAGAAAAGACGCGGTTTTTTCTACAAAGAGCTGGTCATCACAAGAATGCCCATTTTATATATTTTCAGGATGTCAGCGTCATCCCTCGACGTGTTTTTTCCCCTCAGTTTTAGGAATAACGCAGTGCAAGCAAAAGCCAATATTTAACATTAACCTTAGCTTTTTCTTGATTTATTTTCTTTGCGGCAAGAAAGGATTTTTTTTTGGCGTAATGAGAGTTTTGGGTATTTCAGGTGAACTCGAAAAGATTGACAAAAGTGAGCGGCTTTTTATTCCAAACACGTGTGAAAGGAACGCAAGAAAAGAAAAAAAAATTAGCTGATTCAAAGCTGTTTGCTTTCCTCAATTTAAAACACAAACTAAAAGCTAGCGTGTCTTTGTTTTGTATGCAGTTAAAATCGCAAACCTTAACCATCTCATCAAGATCGTATCTTCCCAGCTAAAAAAACAGCAGCGATGAGCCAGAATCGATTTGGCGCTTATATCCTTATATTCACATTAAAGAATCAAAAAGAGATTTTTTGTAGAAATCCCAGCACGAAGTGGCTCTTATATACTGCATCAAATTATAATCTTAGTGGACAAGACAAAGGTTTCACCTGAGATGGGATTTTTACCTACAACATATAGACTAAACAAGCTCTCAAAGCACTTTTAAGATGTACAAAAAACCGACGCACAAAATTGTACCGTTTTTAATTTGATAATGAGACGTATTCAACCTGGAAAATTTTGTTTGCCTTATCTACAAACCTTTCTAGTCGGTTTTGTTTTCGTTCAATCAAATACTGGCTTCCTTACGTTGCTCGTAGTTGCTCGAGCTCAAAGCGGCCCTGTAAGGTTTACCTTACACGGTGGTCATGTCATATTCATCTCGTTGCAGATACTACTCTTTTGGCTTCTAACTATCAATTGAAAGTAAAAGTCAAGGAAAATCGCATAAATTACAACAGGTGTATTTTATGTTGTCAAACATGCTTAAAACCGATTATTATTTTCCAAAACCCTCTAGCTGTACTCGCTTATTTTGCATTATCTCCAAACATGCTTAATCCATGGTCCTTTCAGTGAATATTCGCTGTACTCATGACACCTTAAATTTACAAGTAATAAGAACATTATGCAGGCTTCCTGTTTTTTTCCTTTTCCCTCTTTTTTTGTAATGCAATTGTCAATTACTCACACCATCGATTAGAAATATAAACGCCCTCAAAGCAAATGTTGAAGATATGCAAAAGTCAATTTTAATTGTACGTTTAAAATTCGACCATGCCCACAGTAAATATAAAAACTAAAGTTGTCACAAGCATGTTAAATATGTTTTATTTAGATGTTGGGAGATCCACAACTCCTTCGGTTTTTGGTCCTTCCAAAATAATAATAATAATAATTATAATAATAATAATGACAATAATTTTCAATAACAGTTCGGTTTTGCCAAGCCTTGACACATATCTCTCGGTCATGTCATTACATAATTATTTGAAAGAGGATAATGCATAATATTACTGAATTTTATTAACATTTTATACAAGAAAAAAAAAAAATTCCAGTTTACTGTCCGCGTCAGATTTTCACCTCATATTACTTTGGTTACGGAAATCATCTCAAATCATTTTTACTGAACATTTTGGTGAATTACGGGTCATTAAAAACAACAGAATACATGTCATTTTATATGCAAAAAACCCAAAGGCTCGTTTGACCAAAGGTCTGTGTGATTAAGCTCATTAGTCATATCTTGTCACCCAGTGTTTAAGGAGGCTAATGAATTATATTTTTCAACTTACATTTAAAGTAAACAAAAGACTATCTCAGTTTCCTATCAAAATGAAATTTGTACCTCTATGACATAAATTTTAATATTGTTTAAATTATCATTTTTAATTTAATTTTAATCATAGGCTTTTAGCTTACTGGCAAAGCGTATTGGTTTAAACGGCTCGGCTATGTTATTGTTATTGCTAATCACGACTTTGTATAAGATAATATCTACATGACTTTTGTGCCGTGTCCGGACAATCCCCTTGGCTTACTTGAACGTGAAAGTCCAGTATTTTTTGGCGCCACTAAATTATATACTGCTCCCTTAATTGAGACCGAAAAGACCGGAAAATATCAGTTTAAATGTAAACTACACGGATATAACCTTCTTATTCAGAAACTATCAAACCTCAGGCTGCAAACACACTTATCATAGGCAGAACCAGCCACGTGCAGGTAAGATGGAATATAACATTTAAATAACTCTGAGCAACACCCTTTGAAAGCATTTTTTTCCAATCATGTTCTCCCCGTTATAAAATATAAAACACCTTAGATCAGACTGACAAAAGTCCTTTAATGCTTAATATTTTTTGCGTCCTAAATAAGAAGACGAACCAACCTTGAATTTAAACAAAAATAACGGGGCCCAGATTTGTGTGATTTGAAACAAAGTAAAAGTCATATCCACGCGATATTGTTGATCAGAAATAATGTTCAATACGTTTAAGGTTGTCTTCTGCAAGATAGAGATTTTTATTGAACTTTGTTCAAAATCTCTTGCTTCATAAACTGTTTTAATATAACCGCAAGATATTGTTTCACAGCGGCATTAAGTGCTCGAGATGGGTTTTACGGGGTGATATGCAGATTTCTCGTCACAGAGCCAGGGGTAGTGTTAACCCTCGAGCCAAAAAGAAAACTATTATTATGGACGCCGTGTTTAGACTGACATGGATCCGTGTCAATAATGACCCTATCAATTAGATTTGCCTCATTAAATATTAACTTGCCTTCGCTTTAATACTAATATGAAAAATTGCAAGGTGAAGTTTAAAAGACTTGCGATAAACAATGCCCTTAAGCAACTTAAGAGTTTTTCAAAGTCGTTCCGTCGCATTTCTCAGAAACTTAACGATATCAACTGTGAAGGGTTAGATTCCTGTCAGATATTGCCTTTTTAACGTTGCCGGTTGGTGTTAAATCGTAAAAGCTCTATGTACACTTCCCACATGAAGTTCGTCACGCGTGTAAATCTGATTGTCAAATAAATGTTTGTACTGTTGCCATTTGATCGTATGTGTCGAGCAAAAATGTTCTAAAATAGGCAATGATTTGATAAGTTTAAGTTGATAATTCTCGTTCTGGTAGTAAATGCCCGAGGGAGACTGAAAATTTAATGTTGTATTGAAGACTTTGTCGAAACCGCCTTTGCGGTTAGGTCACCTTCATTTTAAAATCTTTATTCCAACAGCTCGTTTATCAAGAACATAATTGTGTTGTCTTGTATTGACAATAGGACAGGTGTATCAACACAGCTGAAAACGAGCGACGTAGTTTCGACAGGCCGTGTTTGAATCGTGAAATTTTAAAGAATTCTGACAAAGACACTCGACAATCTCCGAAGTAACTCCTGGTGGAAGTCACTACACAGAAACTTAGACATGCAAGAAGACAACATCACTGGCGCTCAAAACACCTCAACAAGTAATCACGCGAGATCAAGCTACGCGATTCTTGTTCCACCGTTGTTTTGTACCATCATAGCTGTTGGGTTTATCGGTAATACGCTACTTGTTTACACTGTCCTTCGCTGGAGAGATATGAAAACACCCTGCAACTACCTCATCTTGAACAATGCGATCGCAGACCTTGGAGTAGCCCTTGTAGCTGCACCGCTGAGAATCGTGGACTTTTACTACGGTTGGATCTTAGGAGAGACCGCCTGCCAGGTACTCGCCCCTACGCAGGACGTCTTCGTCGTTGTGTCGGTTATAACCTACACGATAATAGCTTTTGAGAGGTACAGAGCTGTGATGACGCCGTTCAAGCGACATTTCTCTTTAAAAACTATCGGAATCGTTGCAGTTTTCATCTGGATCATTGCTTACCTCGGTAGTGGGTTACCCATTGCGACGATCCTAAGCGTGAAGGTGATCAAGGGAAAACCCCTTTGTGCTACAAACTTTGCATCTAAAACCGCGATGAGGTTGTACGAGATCTATCTGGTCCTCGTTTTCCTCTTAGTCCCTTTGTTCCTACAAACTTTAGCTTACTCCATTCTGGTGCATCACTTAACAGGAAGAAATTCTAAGGACAAGTCACTTGAAAATTCAACAAGTTCCCGTGGCAGGAGGATCAAGAAGCGCCGATTAGTACGAGTGACAATCATTCTGATTGCCTTCTTTCAGATTTGCTATATTCCAAGGATGGTGATGATGATAATCTACGATTTTGCGCGCGAAATTACAAACAACAACTACTTCGTATATGTAGACCTTTCCGTGATGGCTTTATTCTATGTCAAACACGTTATAAACCCAATAATTCTTTTTACTATAAGCACGGAATTTCGAAGGCACTCTCCTTGGAGAATGACTACCTGTTTCAATGCCATACCACGACGCTTTAGGGTCTTTTCGTCTCGCCGATCGACCATGAGCACTAGACTAAGCTTCCTTGGCAACAATGAAAATGAACGAGAAGCGATAAACAAGGAAACTGAGTTTTAAGTTCTTTGCGTGACTCAATGGATGGAAAAACTGAAAACAGTTCCTTCGAATTTGAACTTTAATAACAGAGTTGAAACTTAAGTTCAATATATTCCTGAGAATCGCTTTAGTAAGGTTTCGTAATTTCATCTTTAGTTTATAAGACTGACTTTCTTCTTTCGTTCCGTTTGTGAATTTTTAACGAATTTATAAGAACTTCTATTAAAGCACAAATAGTTGGCTTTTATGAACTTGAATAGAGTTTTTATCATTTCTAAAGTTTTGGAGTTAACAGTCCATTTCCATTTTTTATACTCCTTTATACATTTTCCTCAAAAGCACAAAAAAATCGCCAGCTTCAGTTTACTCAAGGCCATCCCCGTTTTTTTCGTTCAGCTTTGAATGCGTTTCCTGATATTGGGTCGGTCGTTCGTTTTGAATAAAAAATTTAAACAAAATCACAAGGTTCGAGTCATCGGGGTTTCAAAAAGAGTACTGAAGCTGAATCTTAAGGCAAGTTGGTTTTGTTCGAGTTAGAGGGGAGATTCGCGTAACTTTCTGATTCAATATATTTTTATTACTCATCACGAAAACCCAGAGGCAGGTGATAATGTCATAAAAGCCATTGATGCATCTCATCCCTAATGTTCCATGACTTGTTTACTTGACTATTGCTACCATAGCTAAACAAAGTATTGTAAAATTGTCGTTTGATTAAATAATGACACAGCGATGCAGTATGTAAAGCCGTTTTGGTGTCAACATTTGCATGCACGTATTTAACTAATACATGACATTTTCACTGGCAAGAAATTATATTTGTATTAATTATTGCACTGCATGGAGTTCAAACGTCAAAAAATGCTCCGTTTGACCCATTTAAAGGAGCAATTTTCATTTTGATGCAACTTAGTTCCATTTCAAATCAGCCCGTACAAACAAGCGGCGATTTCATGGTGATTTGTCGCCTAAAAAATCGCGGGTACGATTCGAACCTCTAATTTGATAGGATTGATTTATGGGCCATTTTTCTACGCGGGAGTTACCAAAGAACCCATCTCGAAGGATAATTAACTCAGAAGATGCGTCCTAGCTAATCGCTTTTGGTATCAAGATCAGAAAATCGCGAAAAAGTCGCCATGAAATTCCAGCAAAAATCGCGCAAAAGATTCGCCTAGGTACACCTGGCCTTATTGAAATCCAAGGAACAAGATTCGTTTTTCGCGGGTGAAATTGACTCCCTCTATTTAATGCTTCCCGAGGCAGTCTCAAGTTTAAACGGAAAGTGCTTTATTGGAGGGTGGGAATGGTTCCCTAATTGATGCATTCTCGATATCGTTGCAGGTGGATAATTGGTGTCAATGTAAAGAGCATTCAGGGCATTATTCATTTATGGCTACAGCAAAAAAGCCAACATTAATTAACTTTCTCGCGCGTGACATATGGTTGCTATGTAAGGTGGTGACAAGGATTTTTCCCAAAACCTACAGTGCTGACATTAAACGAATATGAAGCCCATTAGAAAAGCTAATGGCGTAGATCTTTCTTTAGGAGAAACCCAAAAATTAAACTCGGATTTAGATTTGTTCTCACCCTGGGTACCCCTGGTACCCCAGGACGATGTTTAAAGTTAACCTTCAAAATGCACAACATACTGTAAAAAATGCTCCTGTTTTTGTTCCTGTTTTTCTCTATGCTGTCACTATGCTCATTTTTCAGATTAAGAGAATTATTTCAAGTGAAAAATGGTTTAACTAGGTCGTGACTTTGTTTTTGTTTTTTTTTTGAAATGCTAAAAATTTGGGTCGGTTGGACGACGCCGCTAAACTGAGAAAAGAGGACGGCCCAACATAAAAAAGCATCACGAAAAAGTCTGTTTTCGCAGTGGTCACGGAGCAATACTCACGAGTATTAGTTAACATAGGTTTTTAAGGGGGAGCTTATAATTATTTAAACAACCTTGGGCGAGGGAAGAAAGCAGCGAAAAAAGTCACTGAAAAAAAAATCATTTGAGTTCTTTAAAACTTTATCGCGTTTATTAAGCCAGGCTCAATCTTCTTGAGGACTGTATCCAGGTTAAAAAAAAAAAAGAGTAAAGAAAATTTCGTCCTCCGCAACAGGATGCATTAGGAATTTTAAAGTCGTAGTCGTCCAGTAGATGTTAAAGAAATCGGCATCAAACAGTGATAGGCGCAAGAAGAATTATTTGTTGAAGTTGTCGTTGCTGTCGTGTTGGTGGTTGCTTCGAAGCTCCCTAACACGACTCCATTTTCTCGCAATTCCTAAAAGATATTCCAGCACAAAGAAAACCAAACCGAACATAGAAAAATGACCAGAAAGCCTGGGAATCATGCTAGAATTTTAATATATCGGCGAACGTGGGCTATTGCATGAAAATAAAAAATGATTTTCATATCAATAGCTTGGCATCTAGCCTCGCTTTAAAACACAGCGTTGGGGCATCTCGGAACTAGGCATTACAATCGTCCAAAGAAAAATTAAAGATAATGCTTGAACAAAATTTGGGGGGGCGGACAAGAACAGAGTAGACAAAGTTGATTTGTTGTTCTACCCTTTATTACATCCAGATGGTTTAAAAAGACAAGAACAGCGCCTTCCCGTCCAAAATAGAATCAATTACAGACTGGTTATAAGCTTTAAAAAATTACATCGTATAAGACAGTCTTGCGCGTGTTGTACCTATGGTCTTTCTCTTTATTGGCAGTTTATTGACAAACAGACCAAATAATTCCATGACAATAAAATAAATGGTATCTGAAATTCAGTAATAGGTTTTTTAAAACTTATATCAGACAGTTAGCAATCCAAACAACCAATACGAAGAGGCCAAGCGAGCAACCAACCGACCGTAGATAATACAGTCTGATTGTTTTTGCTCACAAAACTTGTCATCATTCTGTACAGATGGCTATAGCAGTGAAACTTTGGGTTGTCCAAAGAATGAGCACATCATGAGACTAAAATATCATTCACCGAAGGTAATAGGGAGCTGAAGCAACGACGACAGCATCAAGAACGGATTAAAAGCAATAGGTTTAAATTAGCAAAACAAAACTTTGCACGTTCCCCACGCTCTTCTGTACATTCATTTGCCGTTGTTGCACGACCACGACGTGAAACTGCCTAAGTTCACGTTTTCTGGAAGACGTGAACACAAGACAACGCTTTTCTAATTCTCTTTTAAACTTACATACAATGCTCTAGAATTCAGCTCCCGAAAAATTCGCCAGCGTTGGACAAATTGAAAGCCACGTAGAAAGAGCGATGATTTTTGAAACAGCGCGAATTCACTTTTTAATAGACGTTTTCGCCATTTGTCAATTTCGTCGTCGTCATTATAGCTTAAACTCCCTAATGTGAATCCATGCCGGCATACAGAACAGATCAATTAGTCCCCCGTCCCCACCCTGTCACTCGCTCTTTCGCCCCTGCTCTTCCTGCTTGGTTTCGTTAAAAGTTGCTTCCTCCACTGACTCAAACGAGGCAGTTGAGAAATAATCAATAATATTATTAATATTCGGCAAAATAATAATTATAGTACAGTATTACAATTGATAGTTTATGGAGTACGAATTGGCACAACACAACTATGTTCAAAAGCCCTGATTCAAATTGAGAGATCTAGGCGATGCAAGTACAATCAAGCACAGTTCATAAATTATGCAATGTTATGCCGTGCAACACGTATTTGTTTTACGAATCATGTACAAAATCACAACACATTACAAAGGTTGAAAGTGATATTCGTAAAATTGACAACCGCTGTTGCTATAGAAGAGAAAGTGAACTTACAGTGCAAACACGCAACACTTGTTATCAATTACAGAAGATCGTTTTAGTTTTTTTTTTCTTTCTCTTTCGGTATTATTCTTTTATTCGTTTTATGACAATTTATTACACTCAGGCGACATTTTCAGATATCCACAGGCTCTCACGTCAAGATCGCAAGACGAACCGCCACGAAAGCCGACGCGAAACCCCAACATGAAAGCCTGCTTGAAAGCTAAGAATGCTCCAAACTCAATTTTGTCGTAAACGGTGTAACGGTGCTTAATCACTGTCATTACAGTATTACAATCCTTTAGTCTTGAAACATTCCTAGCTAATGTTATAAGAAGGATACAAGTCATAAATATTCCACCTATTTTTCTTGTAGAAAAATGAATTCACTTTGAAAACCTTATGATGAGGTCGACATGATATTTGATGACTAACACGTTACTTTTTCCTTCGGTTTAACAATGCATTACTGGATTTACCGACATCTTTAAGTCTGGCCACTTTATCGGGTTCAAATCTCATGGATGCCAGTGCGTTGGTCATTTCGTCCTGAAAAAAAAAAAGATAGCGTGAACAACATCGCTCTAAGAGCAGCGCCTTGCATTCACTTGCTCGATTGTGGCCCTTCGAGATAGCCTCTGTTTGAATCGAGTACGATCTTTATTGCGCATGCGCGGCATGTTGCTAGGATACAGTCTCGAACCCAGGCCTAATAGCCGTGCGCTTGGTACAGTGGGCTCAGCTATGACCACTGGTTTATTAAACCGATGCTCGCACTCATAACACTGGAAAACAAGATTGACTAGTCCAATGTTCGGCCTTCGGCGACGTCGAAAGCTTGACAGTATTCAGACAGAAATTCCTTTTCTCCTCCTCACTCGAGAAAACAAAAGGAGGTTCCTCTTGCAGGGTGCAACAACATAGACCGTGTTATTCACAGTAAGTAAATGGTAGGGTTTTATTCAACCAATCCAAATCTGCATTATTACATATGGAAAGAACAATAAATTATTGCCTTTTGTTTTGAAACAAACCCATCTTTAATCGGAATCTCAGCAAATTCACCTACCCCTTCATAGCTTTCTCTTCAGCAAATGCTAGATTTAAAAGTAGTTCACCGACAGTAAGATAAATAGGGAGCTTTAGCACCAACGAAGGCGACGGCTAGGAACACGTCACTAAAAAAGTGAATTCGCGCTGCTTTAAACTTCATTGCGCTCAGTGTTCCATGACCTCCAATTTGTCGACTATTGGCGAATTTTTCAGGGGTTTAATTCTACAGGACTGTATCGAAGTTAAGGAAAAAACATGAAATTAGGCACTTTCACCTTGTAGTCGTGCATCGTCGTCAAAGGGAATGTACAAAAAAGCGTGATGCACGTGCAAAGTTGTTTTGCTAATCTAAACCTATTGCTTTTTAGTGCTGTTCTCATTGCCGTCGCCGTCGTCTTGGTTTAAGCGCCCTAATGACTATTTCAGGGTAAAGCGAAGAGGGCTGCCATTAATGTCACGACTATTCACAGTGGACAGTCTTTATTATATGTATTAGGATTGAACAATGAAAATAACTTGGAACGCTGTTTTTGTGAAAAATGACAAAATAACTGAAAATTCAAAATTGGAAACTCGCAAAATGCGAGTTTTTGATAATCTGCGAGTAAGAAAAATATCCACTAGCAAACAATTGCGAGTTAGAATTATCCATGTCTCCCAAACAAAGGGACATAAATTGCTTGTGGTCTCACCAGTTTGCTAGTCGAAAAAAATCTTACTAGCAAAACTTTGCAAGTGCACTAAAAAGATAACTTCGAGTCCTGCTGATTGCTTCGTAGAAGAGCGCTAAATTACCTTGACATCCTGCCAGTTTTCTTCCTCCTCTCTCAATACAGCGGCCGTGTGAAGAGGAGTCGATGGAACCTCAGAGTAGGCCTACAGGGTCAACAAAAAAAGATGTTAACCCTTTAAGTCCGAATAGTGACCGAGATCAAATTTCTCCAAACAATATCCATACACTGTCAAGAGATAAGTTATGAGAATTAATAAAATGATCACATCAAAGAAAATTTCTTTTAGTGATCTATTTCATCGAATTCTCTCAACTCATTCTTTACAAATGTATAGAATATTTTGGGAGAAAATTGATGTTGATATCACCATTTAAAGGGACTTAAAATATCTTAGTACCTCGTTAAACGGATGCTAGGGCCAGCACCTACGACCAACACTCCAGCAATGGTCTATTTAAGTCCCTCTACGATCGTGAATATAAGAAGCAAGGCAATTTGTTGTTACTGCTTTTGCCTACCATCTTGTCCTCAGTCCGACAGTTTGCAGACCAAATCTTATTAATGATGCGACCATTCAGTCAAAAAATAGCCTATCAAGAACTGTTATTCACGGTGATTTTACCTTTCAGAAAATGTTCTAACAAAACGCACCGTTTATCTTCAGATTTTTACAATAACTGTTTCTTGCAACGGTATCCCAAGGGCGACGTGAGCCATGCGCACAGAAAGGCGAGTGATCCCGGTCTGTTTCGTCAAGTCTTCTACACGCGTGAGTAAACTGTCCCTACAAAGGCAGAAGTGTTTTCTGGGCGGGGACAAAGACTGACCTCACAGTATACTTTATATTGCTGGGGAATAGTCAATACAGCTTTAAAATACTGGTGTACAGTACTATAGAGTCTAGGGTATTTACCTTTATCCAAGGATTGTTTATCACTTGCTCCACAGTAAACCTATTTTGAGGGTCTGTTCTCAAAAGTCCTCGGATCAAATCTTTTGCTGAAGATTAAAGTAGTAAGTCTTGTATAATATATATCTTGGCAAGATACAGCAATAAAAGGGGGCACGAACACGGAGAAAGCAACTACATTAAAATTCAAAGGCAGATGATCTGAAAGGCCATGGACTAGATAGGTCAATGGATAGTCGATGGTCTATCAGTTCATTTGTTTAAACAGTTGGGAGAGTCCTGATAACTTCTCTTTTTAATTTTTTGTTTGAGTTGGTATAACAAAACAATATTAATAACTACCCCCAAGGGAAACAACACGTTTTGTTTCCCCTTTTTCTCGTGGCGCCTGCCATTATGTGCTTATTGGCTCGAGTCCAGGAAACAAACAACGTCTCAAGGCTTGTCAAACGACAGAAGATTAGGTCACCATTACCAGTGACACAGAAACCTTGTGCTTTGCAGAGGAGAAATGGGGACTACAATCGGCGACAAAATTGTTGAGACATTGTACTTAAATAGGGTGACTTCGGAGAACAAAAGAATCCGCACCCCTCCCCTGTCCCCTCTATTCAAAGTTGGGGTGTTTGTTGTTTTCTATAGGTAGCTAGAACAAGGGCCCAACATTGTATTTTTTTTCTACCAAACTCTTGAGAAAGACAAGACGTCCACTGATTTCATGGAAAACAGTTACAACGGGTGTAAGTGTCTACTGTTAAAAATGTCTGTGTATTTTACCTTGATTAGAGACTCGGCTCCACTCAGGGTTTGGAAAGTCATACTGTCCCTGTCTTATCCTCTTACGCATTCCAGGGGAAATGGCTGCTCCGTGATTACTGTAGAATGGTGGAAATCCACATAACCTAGATATTGTTGGAAAAATGACATAACACTTGATCAATTCAACCTGCTACATTGTACCATTCCCCCAGGACAAGTACAGCCCTTTATGGCTGGGATTGGGGAGTCGATTAAAGGTTTCTTTCCCAGAGGTATGAGGTTGGGAATGGAGAAAATCTGACACAATTTCCAGTGTTCTTGCATTAATTCACTTCTCAGTTTTCACAATGGCATTGCCTGGATAAGTCTATGTACATGAATATGCGGGGGGAAATCTCTCTAATTTGTGACTAACAAATTGGAGAAGAAAGAAACTTACAAAGAAGGGAAGTCAATTTATTTGAAAGTATTTTTATTCAGAAAATTGTTTTAAATATCATTATCCATATTTAAAGAAAAATATTTACTTATTTGAAGAAAAGGGGAGTAATGAAAGATCCAGCCATTGTCTCTTTCTGTGTGTTCATGGGTGGAGACTGGTAGACCACAGAGTGAGAAAAAAAATTCAATTTACCAGAAATATTGCTTGGGTTGGGGCATTTAAAAAGGTAGAAACTAAATACTGAAACCATACATGATGTTTGTGTAAGTGAATGAAATCTAACTTTGCACTCTATATCATTGGTAGACTGTAAAAACAGAAGTATATCAGCTAAGTTTGTCTGATTCAAGGGAACCATACTTACAGAATATACATGATGACTCCTAATGACCACAGATCACACATTTTGTCATAACTCTCAGGACCTAGCACTTCAGGAGCTAACAAAAAACCAGTCAGTCAGATTAATATGCCAGCCCCAGAACAACCACAGTACAGAAAAATCTGAGAACAACTACCCTTGTTATCTTGATGACTTCATTGAAAATGTTTATGGTACACTTGCATTAATATAATGACAACTCAGAATAAACTAGAAACTTAACAGGAACATTTTTTTAAGTATAAGTAGAAATATTTCCCACCGTGTTCACCTGAATTTAAGAATGTGAATACAGCATTTTTTGAAAGGCAAGTGTAAATTTGCCAGTAAAATGACATCACAAAGGGACAAAATGCAGTCTTGTCTTTAACATCAATAAATTAGTAAAAAGTGACAATTCAAAGTAAACAAGAAAACTACCGTATAACTGATAATTTCCAGACAGGAAATACCAGTCAACTTACCAACATAGTAAGGAGTGTAGCAGGGTGTTTTAAGATCCAAACCAGCAGTGGTCTCCTTCGCAAACCCAAAATCTGTCAGCTTTAATAATGCATTGGGGGAATTATCAACAAACAACAGATTCTCAGGCTGTGAAATTAACAAAGTAAACCTACTGTTAGTGCAACTCAATCTTGTTAGCTGGGACATTTTAAATTACAGAACGCTCATGGCTAACAAAACACTTTGATATCCTGCTTTTCCAGGCAGTGCCCTTGCTCCCACACCCAGTTAAGGTGATATGTAAATAGAAAATAATGTATGTAGATGGGAGCAACCTCACTGATCTGTAGTGTATTTGCAGCAACCTTGGAAAATTTAAAAATCAACTTATGTAAACTAAAGTATTGACAAATGAGAGACAAGCATGGATAACACAAGAAAATGGCAATTAACACTTTCAGGAATGGCCATCGTAGAAGCCAACTATACATATGCAGGCAGGTTCATAACCTACCTAGCCTGTACACAGACGTGTTTTTTTTTTTCATTCTTTCCAAAAACATCGGCGAGCGTTAGCGAAGCGAGTGCGCGAGAGTGAGTACGAAGCGTGAGAACAAGCGTGGAACGCAACAAAGAAAAATAAAGAACAACCCACCTACTGCCCATGATACATACCTTTAAGTCCCTATGGGCAATATTTAGTGAATGCAAATGAGCTGTTGCCAAAGCAATCTGACGCACGACAGCAGCTGCCTCTGTTCATGAGAAATACGAGAATTTACCTCACATGTAACTTAACATTCAGAAAACTTGCGTATTAGCAAGACCTTGAGGAGTTTTAAGTTAGATGGGCATGAAATATCTCCACACTGTTTCTATACTTCTCTTATAATGTTGAGGAGAGGAAGTTTTTTTCAAAATTACGACCCCACTCAGTTGTGGATCATTTTCCTTTTATCTCAAGCATTTTAACTTTGATTGGGCAGTGATAATGTATGGGGAAATTGACAGTTACTCGCCCTTAAGCTTAGTCCACAGTAGGTGACAAACCTTCCCTTACCCCAAACCACAGGTTTTCTGTCTTTGTTGGGAATTAGAAATAAATTTAAAGTAATTATGGCACTGTTTGTTTTATTGTAACAGTATTTTGAATGGTCGAGCAAAAGCACCTACCTCTTTCAGTAAAAGGAGAATCACCTCTCTTCTGAATTCTCTCAAACAGTTCTCCGCCAGTCATGCTACAAAAAAGAGTATTAAAATTTAAATATTTAAGATTTTTACTGTACCAATTACATTTATCACAATAGGGCCATTTATATAAGGAAATATAAGACGCGTCTTACATATCATAAGACGCATTTTAAATAAGACGCGAACGGTAACATTTATACGAGCATGTCTTATCTAATAAGACGCGTCTTAAGCCGCGTCTTATTTTAGACGAAATGTGCCGTTTATACGGAAAGTTCGCGTCTTATTTAAGGCGCGTCTTATTTTTCCTCGTTTAAATGGCCCTATTGGGTCATTTCTGAGTTACAAAATCTCTTACTTTCAAAACAACCCTAAGTGCAAACCCTTCTTGTGTGCATGAGTTTTATTTCCATGAGGATAAAAAATAATTATTATTTTCATATCAATAGCTTTGCACTTAGCCTCAATTCGAAACAGAGCCTCACGGCAACTGGGAAATGGCCTTTTTAATATATATCTGGATTCAGTTTCCATACATGTACAAGTTAGATTTTCTACAAGTCAGACCTTCAAACACCTTTCTCACATTCACTAGTAAATGCAAACACCACAAGCATGTAGAGCACTTAAAACACTGACAGCTTTTGAACCAAACATGTAAACATAATTCACTAATGCTCAGTGTTCTCCCTAAATTTTAGCTCAGCTGGTAAGGGACCATTCTTGACCAGTAAAGCCAAAAGTATGCACCAGAGGGGCTCTCTCCTGGCAAGTGGGGGAGGGGGGGGGACATCACGTTCTTGATGGCTTTTATTTTCTAGCATCCTGTCAACCAATTGACCGAAAAGTATTTTAAACACCTCAAAACAAAGAAGTTTGTGAATGAAGGCTGCCTTTGCCACTCGGGTCAATTTAATAACATAAGCCACGGAAGTCGCAAAATTGTCCTGCTGGTTGAGGAAGTCTAGTATTGAGAGAGAAACCCACAAATACATTGTTAGCCTGCAGTGCTTTGAAAGAATCCAGTCAGCAATCACAGAGAATAGCTGTGTATACTTTTTATTATTCCGTATTTACTTCCTTTTCTTGTGAGGATCAGCTTGGGTATGTCACAAGTTGCATATTTTTTTAAACAACTTATTATTTTTAGTAACACTTCCTGCAGTTGCAGGCAGTAAGAAGTGTTGCTTCAAGAGGTAATTTTTACCGGTTACCGCCTGACAAGGAGAACACCGAATGCTGAGTTAGACAAAAACAAATATAATGCGATGAAACTTCAACAAACCATTCCATGACAACAAGAAGACAAGTACTCCCTCCATATTTGTTCTGATAAACATCTTTAATTCCAACAATATATGGGCAGCCAGAAGCCTTCCAGTGAAGTTCGACCTCCCTCCATGCTTTGGCATTATCTTGTAAAACCTTTAAGTTAAAAACAAAACAATTGAGATTTTCTGAAATTATAGGACCGTAGTTAGTGAGTATCCTTTTTAGGCCAGACGGTAACTGAACAATAAGTTCATTAAGTATATGTCCTACCCAAATAATGATGATGATGATGATGATAATTTAGTCACGATTATCCCAAAACGGTGACTTTTTACACTTATTTTTGTTTGTTTTGGCTTCAATAATAAATCAACATTAATAAATAAAAGAAGCTTTACCCATGCTTAAACTGAAAAATAGATCAATATTGAGATTAACAGCTGGTATAAAACCTTATGAGAAATGGGCAATCAATGTATCAGGAACATCATGATTGAAACCTGTCATATGTGCCACATGTTATTTGGAGATGATATTAATGGTCTAGTCAGTAGTGTAAGGTATCGCCTCTATGGTTAATTACTAGCGAAGAACATCCTTGAGATTATTACACATGGTATTAACATGAATGAAAAATTTTTTTCTCATTTTATCATAGAAAAAATTATCTTCTGCACAATAATATTGTGCAACAACATTTTTGACACAAATGTTCTCTCCAGCCGGTACCCAACCAAGCTGAAAATTACAGAAATTCCAAGGGTGACTTGATGCACTTTTTATTAAAGGTTCCATACTTTAAAATGGTTAGAACTTAAAAGAGGTTAATATCTAACCCAGACATAACATTTTACTGGCTACTGGCTGGCCCATGACAAAACCTGATTTCTCAGTCTTTCCTTCAATCAACTAGGTTGTTTTGTATGGCAAGCTAGGTGTGTGTGACCTTGGAAAAATAACCTTGAAATAGCAGCTGATACAAAAGCATTCGATTTACATAAATTTATACACAGCTATGGGGAAGTCAAATTTTTGGTGGGGGGGGGATTAAAATGAATAATTCAGTTTCAAAAATAATTTAACTGGTCATTCCCAGCATGGATTTTAATACAAGAAGCGGTGGAATGAAAACTATGTTTAATATCCTATATCCCTATGTTTTAGGAAGTGTTACAAAATCAAATCACAAATAATTTATTCACCTATCAGCACGTACATGGATTGCCTTTTGCAATACTTACCACTTAATTTCTACGAAATCAAGAACATGAACTATTGAAACACACAAAAGTAGGAGGGAATTCCTCCATAAACCTTAAAACACCTCTTAATGATTCAAACAGTGAGTCAAGAGGTTAAAAACTCAAACCAGAGTAGTTACACAATTAGGGAGTGCGTTCTTAAAAATTATGCCATAGTTACCAAAATTACACACTACGCATATTAAATACATAAAACTTTTAAGCACTTAAAAGAGCGATATGTATTAAGAATATAATAAAATGATCGTGTGCTTCTTAAGGTAGAAATTGAGTAAATCCTATCTTAAATGGTAGGCCTCCCACAATGAAAGAATCACAAGTGATTAATTACCATCAACGACGGAAAAGAGTTTGCCGAGGCCAGGGACATCAAAAGCCTAAAAACAACCGTACCGATGTTCTTTCTTGCAACAGTCAATAGCTGTGTACCTTTGCTTACCTTCAAGGCGAATCGATGCCTTGTTTTCTTCTCGAAACATTCTAAAACCTTGCCATTGATTCCTACCCCTAAAACCTTCTGTGACAGATCGTAGTCGTTCGTTATGAGCGAGACTTTTGTCTTTAACGGAGGAGGAACTTTAAACAATGGCTTGTTGGCCGAAGACATAGCTAAACGCTCGTATAACAAGCAGACAGTTTATATTCCTCAGCTCTACAGATGAAGAACAGAATATTTGCTGATCGCCAAGAAAAAGCCGATCGATTTTTCTGCTTCTGCGCCCGTCTTCCTTCGATCCCCGGAGGAAACTGGACCCAAATATCGAGTTGTTGCTATTTTTGGAACACGACCGGAAGTTGCAAAACATGACGCAATGAGGAAAGCGGATTATTTTATTGTCAGTCTTTTTCACCCGACTGTTTCTCAATAATGCCTCTTATACCAAAGGTATATGTAGTGTATTCTGAGCAGATAAATACACATATGCCACATAAAGGAAAAAAAAGGTCCCAAAATTGAAGTCAACGGAACCCTAAGATATCTGAAGTATATAGCATGGCTCGTATGGGACAGTTACAATTCAAACGATTCATTTTTCGTCCGTGTGATGAATCATGGATTGGGCTTATATAAGTACCGTTATTGAAGATATTTTTCTCTTGGATAATTTTCCCTTCTAATGAAAAGTGCTGACATGACGATTTTTGTTGCAATTAGTGACATAATAGCCTATCTTTAATTCGTTATTCATAATATGTCCCGGACGGGGTATGACTAGTTTGCACTGAAAAGATGACACAAATCTCTATCTGAACATTTTCGAAGTATGACGCTGGGGTCGTGGTGAAAAGCCAGTCGACCTTAAAAAGTTGTCAGAACTGTAAGGTGATAAATTCGAGATAAATTGTTTGACTTCGGTCACTAAATATCTGAGTCACGTGAGCAGTGGTGTGTAGCCCACCGGGTGAGTAGCTAGTGCTATGAATCTTCCAGGCACTGACCAAACTGACGCAGTGAAAATACAGCGTTACGTTTCTACTAGTGTTTACACCACGTTGCCGCGGGTTAACTATGCCGCACAGCCTTGACTACCCTGGTTCCAGAGGTCCGTTGTCGAAATATCTAACTAGGATGAAAGTAACCGCTGTCGCGCCTTGCTTCGCCGTGATCTATCAGGAATAAAAACAACAACACACCTTTATTTGCATGACTATAAGTAATTACAGTATTGCAAAAGGATAGGGACTAAAAAAAGAAAAACAAGACATGAAGTGACTAATAAGCTATCACGTAAATTAATTTATTTATTTAATTAAATTAATTAATAAGGAAAGAAAAAAACGGCTGGCACCCAGGGTGGAGTTTTGACGCACTAAGAAACTCTAAGAAGAAGAATTCTCCGCACATTCGCAGAAAGCCACAGACGTTTCCTCACTTTTCTTATTCTTCGGCAAAACGCTTGATTACTAGCAGCTGTTCGTGAAATGAGCCCACGGTCCTCCCCGAAACACTTTTATCGGGCGGACCCGAGAGAGAGAGTGGCGGTAATGTAGTCTACCTTGGCATTTGCTCAAGAGTTTTCCCACGGGGATGTAGTGTGCCATGAAACAAGAAAAATAAAAATTAAGAAATAAGGGGTAGAAACAATTGCTCACGTAGAAGACACGGCTATTGTATATGAAAAATGAAATTCACAGGTTTCTGCTTTGTGCGCATGGCCAAAACCAACCGTTGTCGTCCCTTACCCGGAAACAAATTAAACGTACGACGGGCAACCCGAGTCCCCGTCCCCTAGATAGTTTTCTTAGTATCATAAAAAAAGAGAAAAAAATTTAAGAGGAATTAGAAATCCGCAAAAAATAAAAATAAATTGGCAGCGCGTACCCTTTTAATATGTATTCAAAAACCCTCTCTTCAAAATGAGGCCAAGTGCACAATATTTGTTGCGAAAATGATTTTTATTTGCACGAGAATGAAAAATCATTTCCATATCATATCAAAGACTAGGCACTTACCCTCGTTTTGATACAGAGGCCCTAGGGAACTCGGAAATGGCTTATTTGTTTGCGTAAAATGAACTAGTAGTTACGGTGTCATTACAGGAAACGTCGGATATCATAATCTGTGGAGTTCATCAATGTTCACTGATTAGTTGTTATTCAGTGCCACGGTTTCCTTCGTCCATTAACTAGATAAAACGCATTCCTATTTTCGCCAAACTGGAGCTGCCGAACTAAATAAAATTAAGGCTGTTATGATACAGGGTTAAAAAGTCAGGCGTGAAGTATAATGTGGCTTAATTTCCACAAAGACACGTACTGAGTTAAACAGATAAGCTAAAATGTGGTATGACGAGGAAGTTAAATGGGAAACACGTCATCTTCTATGAATTACAAAGTAAGAAAAACAGAACTTAAGTACTACAAGTTCAAGTTCAAGTTCATTTATTCACACTTATTCAATTACAATACAACAACAATAAGAGAAAACAGGAGTAAAAAGAGAGCTAACTATACATTGAATTAAACATAACAAAGGAAAAAGTGTGTAGCAGCCAAAGGAGCCAAGCTTTCGAGTTGGCTACTACCATAGAGTGCTTACAAGTGGGTGGAGGTTATAAAGTACTTATAAAAAAACTATTTAAATTAAATAATCAAATAAATAGAGCTAAATAACAGATTAGAGTTGTTGTTCAACAAAAAATAATAAACTTTATGCATGGCCAGAAATGTGTTGCAAGAGTCATGTTCCAGTATCGATCCAGTGCGGTTGGGGAAATTAGCCACGTACAGGGTCGATCATAAAATCGCTGATCTTATGTGAACCTCTTTCTTGCTTGCTGGTACATTCTATCATTAAAAGGCGTCCCTAAAATTTCACCTCACGCGGTTGTCTTCAATCTTTTGTAAATCGCTGATCGCAAATTGTTCACTCGTCGTGGCTCGCATTAACATATTCCGATAAAAAGTTAAAGCCACACTAAAAGAGTACTCGATATGAAGAGGAGCTGGAGGGGAAGTTTGTCGCGTCCCGCATTAGACTAGGGACTTTAAGATCCAACGACGCGACGGCGACAAGAACGTCGCTTAAAAAGTGAATTTGCGTTTTTTCAGTCTTTATACCGATTATTCCTGCCCACTTACTTTGTCAATTGTAGGCGAACCCTCCAAGCTGAATTTCAAGGGACCAAATTCAAGCTCAGAAAGAGAAATAAAATTTCGTCTTTGCTTGTTTGCGTCCTCCATAAAACGCGAAATTAGGCATTTTCACGTCGTAGTCGTGCAAAAACGGGAAAGAAATGTACAAAAAAGCGTGATGCACGTGCGAAGTTGTTGTTGTGCTAATTAAACCAATTGGTTTTTTTTTGACGTTTTCGTTGTTGTCCGCGTCGTTGGATCTTAAAGTCCCTATTGTTAGAAGAAGAAACACTGAAGTCTTTACCGTTTAAGGAATCTAAAAAGGGCTGCTCGAAGGAGATGACATGGCTCTATATCTACTAGATCTGCCACAATCGGCTCCTGATCAGATTTTTCTTGAATGCGAAAACTTTGTTTTCCTTAAAACTCTAGCTGTATCCCCGTTTTAAAGGTTTTCCTTGCAGAGTTAGAGGTCAAGTAAGGCTCGAGCCCGTTAGTCACTTTGGGTCCGCGGGTCCGAGCCCCCTTAGGGAGCTGGGGCGAGGAAACGGCGTGACCGCCCCAAGACCGACTAATTAGACCGACTAAACCTCCCAGCTCCTTTCCTAGGAGACTCCGCCCGGAACCAACCAATGGAAAGCCTCGTCACTTATCAAATAACCTTACATTGCAATCACTGTAATTATCAAGAAATTACTATTGCTATTACTTTACTGAAGTGTTCTTTCTTTAATTTCCGTAAAACGAGAAATTCGTGGGCGATGAAAAATATTGTCTTAAAGAATTATCCTTTACACTTTCTTTCACTTTGCGTTTTGTTTAATTTCTAGCATTGTATTACACCCACAATGTTTAAATTAATTATTAGACGGGCCACAATGAGGAAAGTTCATTTGCTTTTAGAAATTTGTAAAGAATAACATAACTTACAAACCTTCATCAGGAAACACGCTGAGATCGAAGGAGTGATTATGTTTATTCACGGCCAGGTTTCGAGTCGCACGCGTTCGATAAATGAATAATGTTTGTTTGAAACATGAGAAATGCCTCTCGGTTTTCTTAGGTTACAGAAGTTGAAAAGAATGGTCTCAACTGCAGATCAAGTCTATCCGACATTTTACATTAAGCCGGATCAGATCAAAGCCGATAGGCCGCCTCACTTGTGTCTTGTTACCTGTGTCAGATAATTTGCATGTCCACCTGGTCTGCGCCGAGTCAACAGTACACATTCAATGCAATTTAAGAATTACACTGGTGGGTGAGAAGACAGGAAATTAAAGGCAGATTTTATTATCACAAACTGTTTCGGAAGAAAGGAGACACCAAATATTCTTTTAATTCTCATTCCAAATTAAAGGCGGGAAGAGAATTTTTAGTGCAAGTGCAAGAAATTACCGGGCGACAAGCTCACCTGAGAAGACGTGGAAGTGATTAACATCAACAGAAAAGGTAAAGTAAGCTGAGGCTCGGTATTGAAAGAAAAAAAGTCAGGGGGTTTTCTTTACTTCAGATGTTAAATTTCGGATTCATTTTCTGTTATAGCTTCTACGGCGATTTTCAATCAGGGTCCCTTATCTGAGCTAAAATGACTTCCATGCCAATACCTGAATTTCAGGCAGATCTACTACGCGAGCACCTATTTAAACGCCATCTTATATCCACGAATCAAAGACACCGATCATATCAACCTCCATGTATAAGTTGAAAACCTTAAAACTTACTAACACATACACGTCAAGATAAAACTGCTTACATTCTAATTCCTCAAGAATTTCAGTTCCAAAATCAAATTTCAAATCTAAAGTTTTTACTGTTGGCTCGACGGTTGGCCTCTATTAATGATATGCCAAGGATATAACATACTGTTCCAAATGAGGCTTTTATATCTTTCAACTCACCCATGCATTTAAACATTTTTATTTCTAACTCAAACTAGCAATTGCTTTAGTAAGGCCGGTTTATTCTATTTTTGAGAGACTGTATTCTTTCCTCTTTCAGTGACACACTATAGCCGGTTAGTACTGTACCACTTTAACCCCCTGTGACTGCTGCTCCAATCTTTTTAAAAACAACTCCAGGTTGATGAATTTATCCTAGACAAATTATGACTACTTGCTTTTATATTCACGCCAGTGTGTTTACTAATACTGGCTGACAGTGTCAGTCATGCAGCGCACATCAGACTTGTAGAAGTTCATTCTGATCGATCTTTTTCGATACAAAAATTGAAATACAGAAATAGTGACCGTTATGAAGGTCATTCCAAGAGATTTTCCGTTACAAAAAAAGAATTGCGTGTTTTTTGCGATATTCAAAGACTCTTTTTTGTGTCCGTACACTATTTTCATGCTGTTCTCCAGTGCTGCATGCCCAATAGAAAAATGTAAAATTTGTATCCAGTAAACTGAAAATTCATATTTGGACAAAGTTTGTAACAAAACAAATACTCCAAGTAATTAGAAATCAATCAAATGGCTTAATGTGGGAAGATGCGGAATCTATAACATGTTTGTACAAAAAAAGTGCCGGAAGATTAAGTTTTCAAACATTAGTCCAGCAATTGTAACTCACTGAATGTTGACTCAGAGGGCCATTAGCACTCGAATTTTATATTGGACGAATTTTAGCAAAAACATTATTCTAGCTTTCTTTCAGATCAAGAAAACTGCAAAAAATCGTGTCACTAACACGGTGACATAGCCTAATTAAAGACGACTACCCTTCTAGTCGCTTCGATCCCCCTACTGAGATAAGGAAAGCCGATCGTCGAAGCGACTCTGCTACTGAGCTGGG
Source organism: Porites lobata (assembly GCA_942486035.1). Classification (NCBI taxonomy): domain Eukaryota; kingdom Metazoa; phylum Cnidaria; class Anthozoa; order Scleractinia; family Poritidae; genus Porites; species Porites lobata. The sequence continues at coordinate 1,205,571 of CALNXK010000043.1, forward strand.
AAAAAGTATTGGATTTTGCCAAAAAATCGTGTTGCAATTACGCTAGATTCAATTCAACTTCATTCTCTTTTAATTTTGATGTGTCTGAAGTTATAATATAACTTACCATCACTAAATGTAGCAATTTTGTATGACAACAAAAATATACTAGAGTCAATAATTCAAATTTACGTAAAATTTCATGTCGATCCTGGTTATGCATACAATATCGTTCCTAACTTAAGAATATGGAAAGTAGTTATAATGTAACAAAGAATTTTTGAAATAAAAAGGTAAAAGACATTTATCTCAATTTCAATGGTTTCCCCAACATTCTTCAAAGATGTAAAATTTTCTCTACAGTTTTTAGAAAACTTGCATATATATACGGCACTTTTATAAATAATGGCAGGCAGAGGTGAAAATGTACAAATTAAGAAAAAAATTAATTGTATCAATATTCCCAGTTGCAAGTTCGAAATAATGAGCAAATTGAATCTGACTCTGAATCAGTAAGGGGCCTAAGGAATATATTCATGATTTTTGATTAGATCGAGTTTCGAGCCTGTTTTGAAAACAAAGCCTCAGCCAAATGAATTTCTTGTGCAACACACCTTGCTTCAATTGCAGTAAGACGCGTTACACAGAGAGCAGTTTAGCGGATATTGGACAAGAAGCCTTTTTCTCAAGTAAATAAAGGTTAATATCGGACTCATAGATGGAGGCTGTTCAGAGTTGTATGTTACCGCCTGCTTCGACTTTGCTCGAAAAATGCTGAAAAATTGTTCCATGTAATGACGAGACTGGAACAACGCAATAAAATTAATAGAGAGTGAGGACGGTGTTTTAATGATAATAATCCCATAAAAAACAAACAAACAAAACAAAGACAAAAACAAGATAAGTTACCCAATAATGACTTAGATCCCGACTGTGACACGAATCCGGGTATTTTTGAAACCGCATATTCAGTTTTCATAACAATCAGTACCGAAACCGCATCCTTTTGAAACCTTCTGATCCGACCGATTTGCGAATTCGCGTGGACGACTGAAGTCGGATATTTTCAAATTCCTGATTAAGTTTGGAAGTTTTCGTGTGGATGCCAGTGCCTGACAGTAGTACGTGCATTAGCATTCAGTATATTCGGCCCCGCAGCCGATAAGGCACAATGTATGACTAGGCTGACTAGGAGCCGGGGGGGAACTCCAAAGTGACTAAGATGCTCGTCGTCTCGCTTTGGGGTGTAAATTGCAGGTTTTGGTCTCACTTGGGGTGTTTGGAATGTAAATTTACAACATTTGCCCATTCAGGTATCGCTTAGTACTGAAAGAAATTTACAAAAAAATGCCCCGACACTGACCACACAGAAATCTCCTTTAGGGGTCAGTTTAAGCTTGAGCTACACCCACATTGGTTTCGCTTAGGGGTATAATTTGAATTTCCCAACGAGCATCCCTGCCCATTTCAAATGAGACTACCACACACCCCCCCCCCTGGAGTTGTGGTGACCTGAAAATTGGAAATACTCTTTTTTTTGCTTCTGCCTATATTTTCTTTTCCATTGTTTCTTAAAACTGTGCCCGAAATCTCGTAAGTACATATTTTAAAAACTTCTGAAAAAATCGACTGCCCGATGCATTGTTTACGTATCGTAACCTCAAGGCAAAATCCTTTGATATTGATTTCAATTGCAAACGAGGTTGAAACACGCTGCGACCAACATAGTGTGACCGAATGTCATGCAACAAGTTAGCGGAGTATCCGATCGATCGAAGCAACGATCATACATCAAACATCGCGATACGTTTGACTGTGATCATGTAAAAAGTCAAAGGGCAGCTTTCAAAGTGAGGTAAGCGTCTCTAATTTGTGAGTTCACCTTTCATATCAAAGTATGGAATGGTTAAACAACTATAATCAGGTGTACAATTCTGAACCTCGCCGTCTGATCAAACAAAGTTGACTTTTGCCCCATTCCGTTTTAGAAGACTCGCTCTTTCATTGTGCGTTTCGGCATTTCAGCTGACTATATAATCGACTGCTGCTGAACTCTAAATAGCCTGTACACAGACGTTGTTTTATTTTTCTTTTTGTTCTTTTCGAAAACATCCGCGAGCCAAGCGCTGCTAGCGGTCGACAAATCCTCTTTATCCGGTTTGTATTTTATCACCCGCACTCGACAGACTTTGAACAGAGAAAATAGAGAGTCTGTGAACTGGCTAAACTCTAAAAAGAGGGGGATAGTTTCTAACACAAGAACTTGATCTTTTTAAGATAATCAACAAGCTTTCGCCGTGACAAAATGGTTTCAGCTAATCGGTTTGAACCCCTGGTCAAACCACAAAATACCATGAGAACGTTCATTTTGGCACTGATATAGCCAAGAGTCACATCATAAGGATGACTCGACAAACGCGTCTCGAGCAAGCGGCATTTTTTTCGAGACTAATTTGCACTACAATTAGCATTTGTGTACCCAGTGTGTTCCCATTCATGTAATAACTCTCCAAAAATGTCCGCTTAAATCTTAGAAGAACTCGCATCACGTATCCAAGAACCGTTTCCTGTAAAATATCTGTTCGGAGAGGCAAATATTGCTTAGAATTTTCTATTACTTGAGGACGGCTAAAAATTTCTAGATGACAGTTCCATTCATGTGACATTTTCGAAGCTTTATTTAATATCTAATAAATTCCCTACGATTTTCTGAGGTTTAATTTTTCACCTTACACTCCCCAGGTTACGTTTTTTTGTACAAAAAAGAAAACCTAAAATTTTCGGATTCAAAAAGGTGATGGAAAGAGGAATCAGAAATGTTCTCATTTTCCTAATACGTTTAATTGTATCGAAAATTTTAGGGAAAATAATACTGAAGCCCTTGTTATTTCGAATAGAATCAAGTACCCGTAGGATCACCAAACGATACAAATTTGATAGCGCCCTTCATCTAAAAGTACTCTGGATAGCCTAGAAAGTGTTTTCAATGCTTTTAGGAGGAAACCGTGCGTCGGGTGCCGAGTGGCCCTATTTCATTTATGTAAGGACTTATCAATGTTGCGTGCTCTCATATCAGGAGAGTTTTGATTATCAAATCCGAAGTTAGTCTTTTACTAATGACTCAATTTAATGGTCAAAGTAAGAACTATGGCGTAGGTTTTTAAATACAACCTAATAGTACAGTTGTCAAAATACCGCTACTGTTGTCATAACAGTTCATCCATGAACTAGGAATTTGAAAGGACCGTGGAACTAATGCGTAGTTAAAGGCATGAAAAACATCTCGCACGGGCTCACCTTTATAACCTGTTTAATAAAAGGCGTCATTTAATTACAGTTCAGCTTCAAATGAAAATCCTGAAAATCATTTGATCTTGCCGGACATTTTAAATAATTATTGACAAAGGGTTTGGGGCTTAAAGGCGCTATCTAAATTCATGGTCGGCACTTCTTGACCAAAAAACATGGAGTAATGCACGCCAATAGCTAAGCATTTAAACTCATTCACCCTTTGCCAGATAACAACAATCTGATGTTGTGCATAGCCGTTAAATATATTTACTAAATTTTTTTAAGTGAAAAAAATACACCTCCTCCACCTAACTGGGAATTTGATGCGTGTTTAACAGAAAAAAAGAATATTTAATTAACTAATTACTAATACCCATGAGATGAAATCAGTTCAGTTTTAGCTAATTTATGCTAGAGGCTATTTCTCACTTGTTAAATATCGCTGGGCGACTCGGTTGTGTTTGCGCTAAATTTAATGGATGTAGAGCTCTTTTACAACAACCTTTTTTTAGGTTCCTGACGGTGAAGTTCAGTTTGAAAGAGCTAAAGCTAAAGATAACAGTTGTTTTTCCCACCAGTATCAACATGAGCAATATTAAGAAATTACCATAAGGAGTGTAGTAATTGTATGTCTGCAGATCATAGGTGTTATACATGTCAAATTTAGGTATCAGTGCTATTAAGCTTAAATATATTCAATGGTTGACAAGTTACTTTCTCCGGGTCCTTAAAATAAAAAAAACATCTCAGAACGATTTCAGGCTCAAATCACCATACTGAGTCATAATGACCTTTTTAAGTTTTAGCCACACAGTATCACTTTGAAAATAGATGTTCTTATAAACGCGAGTGTTACCAAACAGAGTTGACGTTTTTTAACGTTTCAGCAGGCGCTCACTGACGTAAGGGTATTTCTCCACTCCACAAGTGTCTGAATTTCTACGGCTACAGCAACAATAACGGAGGCAGCGTTATTCAGAAAAAAAGAAAAACGCGACCCTTCAAAAGGCCACTGCGCTCAACTGTCAAACTTCTAATACCAGTGAACTTCGTTTTGTTGAAAAGAAACAGCTTCTCAAGATCTTTTCAAACACTTCGAGCCGGGTTTAAAGTTTATTCTAGTGTATTAAGGGTTGAACACATTGAAGTAGTTTGCTTAGTTTTTTGCCTATTTCAGTTTACTCGCTTTCTGTTCACCAAACATGAGCTTGCCCGCAAAGTCCCTCAGTTTCATTATTTCGTGCAACCAATGGGTATGTTCAGTGTGGCGTCCGATTTCAAACACGGCAGTAAACTTTTAGACACAGTAGAACCCCGATAACTCGAACTCAGTCTAAAGGGTCACGAAAAACAGTTCGAGTTAGCGGGGTGGATTGAATCGTCAATTACCATGTTAATATTGATAGTTTATTGATATTTCAGTATTTTTAGTATACAGCAGAGTGCAAATTGAAGTATCTCATCAGAAACTGTAATACGTTTAGGCGTTTTTATGATAATACGGGGATATATAATACGTGATCTGTTCGTTGCACTTATTCAAAACAATTTGTGTAGTGTTAGTTTTAGGTGTTTTACCGATTGCACGACAAGAAACGCTGTAGGGATGGCAGTCTTCGTGAGTTGCAAGAAACAGAATTCGAGTGATCGGCGTAAATTTCATTGAAATTTTGATCAAGAAAAACGAAATTTAGTTCGAGTTAGCAGGGAATTCGATTGATCCGAGTTCGAGTTATCCGAGTAAAAGAGACCAAAAAGTAGGGTCAAATCCAAGGGAAATGGGACTTGGCTCGCTAGCGGGGAGTTCGAGTTAGCGGGGCGAACAGAACAGGAAAACACCGCCGGAATTTTTTAACCGGAAAATTAGTCCGGCGCCGTGTGAATGTAATTCTTGAATTTAGTTCGACAAAAGCATGCACGGTAAAAGTACGGCATATGAATCAAGGTTTTCAGTTCGGTTCGGCAGAGCCATTTTAAAATTCAAAGTAGCTTGTTCCAAGCTCGCAGATAGTAGGGATGACACGTAAGTGTAAGGCACGGGCGAAAAGATAGGCGCGTGATCTCGGAAAAGGGACGGTGGTGGAAAAGCATAGAGCCCTTTCTCTCCCCAGTTTCCTCCAGTTGTATTTTCGAGTTACAGACCCGACTACCTCGGAGCCTGGAACAGGCTAAATCAGGAGCCAGTTACTAATACTATAGCAATCAGCCCCTGGCTAAATTCAAAGAGGACAGACAGCAAATTGTTGTAGCTGGAAATACCTGTAAGTCGTAACTGCGACGACTGAAGTTTCGCCATGCTACATGACTCTAGGACGACAATGATTCAAAGGTCATACCACTGACGTGGTGTGGAACGAAAGTCATTAATTTTGGAAACGTATTTTAGGAAACTTGCAATTTTTTTTTGTTTCAATTATCTCTAACTTGATGCTACGTGAGCAATTAATTCCGTTGAACCCAGTTATAGTAATGTTCGGTAGGACAGAAGCATAGTGCATAAACTGGGCCTAAAACCCCAACAAAGAACGCGGTAACGCAGATGAAGTGTCGTTTCTGCTCATTAGTACATTTTGTTCGAATTATCTTCTAGCCAACGACACTAATTTACGTTTCTTGAGCTTTTTTTGTGCTTATGATTAGGTCGGCGCATGTGCAAACCAGCACTTTCAAAAGAAACGTTGTCCGTCTCAATGCAGGACACCAAGCGCGTAGTACGTGCCTAAATGTGCTGCGTCAAGTCCGAAAATTAAATAAAAATTTGGTCTTTTGCCTAGGCGTTGTGATAAACGTGACACTTAAATTCCATCAGCAGGTTGCTATTAAGGCCTATAATCTACCTTCTACTAGTCATTATTAATAAATGAGATAGTATTTGCTGGATATCTGGACTCTGTTTACATGCTTATATCGGCATCGGGATTTCGAAGAACATTGTTTAAAAGGTAGATCAAAACTTGAGATCTGATAATTAAGGTTCTCGCAAACAGCAAATTTACCCAAATTAACAAAAAAGCCACCTTTGAATTGCCACTAAGAGAGAGAGAACACTGACTGAACGCCAAGCTGGAGTTTCCGGGGGAGAATAGTTCCTGAAAATGATATCAAATACTTTCGATTCGCACAGGAAAAGTGTTTGTTTTTCTAACTGCCCTAAATCTGCTGAATTTTTAGCTATGTCAGCTCCCGTTGTCAGCACCCCGAACACTCAACGTGCCTTCAATTCAGTATTCCTTTCATCATCAATCTGAATGCTTCAATCCGCAAGCTAACGATATGCAGGCTTGTTGGGTGGCTCAAATATTTACTCAATTCATGGGTCTTTTTGTTTTAACAAATTTGACGGCCTGTCCCATGCTGCAAGACAACCTAATTATCATAAGTAGACATTACTAGAGGAAGCACATGGTCTGAAACTCGCCATTTCTCGCCTTTCGTGTGTGAAAAGGTTCAGGGAGTTTTTGAGGGTTTAAAGCGTAATTAACTTCGAAGATCGAGTTAGGATTCACTTAGTCTCCCATTGCACTCAGCAGTTAACAGGTAAAGGAATTTAATGCAGTTATCCATAGTTAGCAATGCCTTATAATATTTATTTTTAAGGCTACAAAAAGTTTAAAGCATCTATTACACAAAACGGCCGACTGAATTTTTCTTTTGTTATTTCACGAAGCCACTGAAATAACCAGTTTCGACATTTTTTATCTGAAAAGCTCCTAGATTTGACACATTGGCTACGCTGAACGCAAACGATCCTGTTTCGGAATACATCTGCTATTCTTGTTGTCAAAGCCATAATTTCATGTTTAATCATTATGCCTGACGGGTAATAAGTAAATACGACGTAAAAATGGGTTTTTTTGTTTACTTAAAGCGAGAATTGAACCGACAACGTTTTTGTAACATTTTAGGCTTTCAAAACGTTGAATTGTCCTTAACTGTAACCCATGAGCTGAAGACGCTTGTTTGCTGCCCCATGAACGATCGCATTAGCTAAAGGTACAGTTATAATTTCACAATTGACGGTTTTTATCATCATTTTGTTTATTCCTGTTTTATAAAATCAGCCACTCAGAAAGGGCAATAAAGCACCGTATTTTAATTTCTAAATAAGCGTGTCCTATTATTTCAACAAAAGTGCTCGCTATACTTTGCACGGAACGCTTCATATCAAGTAAAATTATTTAGAATTAACATTTGTGACTCCGACTGAAATTCTAGACTGTTGAAGTTGTTCTTTTGTTCAAGTTAGAGACATAAGACTAGTTGTTTAGCTTTATTATCTTTGATCAGTTGTTTAAATTTATGGGTATCATTTCCCCTGTAAAATCACTATTGGTTGAGGGGGGGAGGGAAGGGTCCAAGATTCTATCAACAGATTCAAAGCGAATCTTCGGCCATCCATTTTCTGCATTTATAGGCTTTTTTTCCTTTTTGCGCGCTAAAATAAAATGAAATAATTGAGAATTCATTGTTGACTGATGAAATTTGCGTTCATGTTTCATGAAATTTGTCCAGACAAACTCTTCTCTTTAGCTTCTTATCATGCTTTTAAATAAGGTATTATTAGTTTAAACACCACAAGTCGGTGACCGAGTCAGAGTATACTTTCCCGTAGTTATGTTTATTGTGCGTATTTATAGCGATTCTGTTTGACTAGTCCCTGTACGGCATTTTCCCAGTCCCTCTTGGCCAATTCACTTCGGTGACGTATCCAAGGCGAACGGGCGGGAAACGCCTCACATGTTCGCTTGGACCACGTAACCCGAAACGCTTTGGCCGCGCAGAATAATGAGGGCAAGGGCTAGGCAAACACCTACGTATACTACTGAGGAGAGCGTGGCACTTTGAGGGTGTAAAACAGCACTTGATGCTCGATGTGTGATTTTTTCGCCGGTGGTAGTGCGGTCAAGCTTTTTGCTCGGTTTGTTTCGTCTTTTTTTGTTTAGTGTTGTTATTTTTCTTAAGTATTAAAATCGCTGAGTTTTGTCGTACTGTCTTAACAAACGAAAACGAAAAACGGTTTCTGTTGATTTGTTTTAGTTTACATGATTATATTCTTACCGTAATAGAGACCGCTGCAATTAAAACGGAACGAAAGAGTTTCATAAAATGGAATCGGTGTAATTTTTAATTATACCCGGGGAAAAGGTAGGAAAAATGCCAAAATAACTGCCTGGTATTTTGCATAGGCTGTGATCAGGGAAGAATCCATTACTTGCAAACGTTTTCCTTTTTCCGTCGTCTACCAAAACAAAATGGAAATGGCGAGGTTTTTTCATCAACTTTTAAATTTAACCGCAACCTTTCCTCTGTGTTGTTGTTTGGTTTTATTATTTTCGAACTTTTTGTCGCAATTTATTTTATGTTGAACACTAACGGGTTGCGTGAGAATTTTCATTATAAGGCCTTCTACAATCATGTTTTAACCAAAACCGGTAAAACAACAGTCAAAATATTTTATGTAATAGCTGAAAGATAACTTTCCCGAAATGATCACTGTTTTTGCCGTATGACTCAAGCAGCTTCAGGGCTAATAGGATCCTGGTAACTTTCTACAAGTTAAGATGAATGTATGATACAGCTGATGATATACAGTCGTTCAGTTTTAATTTTAATTTGCATTGTCGCCAGGATATTTTACTCACCTTTCGACAGAATGTCACCGCGCAAGTAGCTTATTTAAAAATTATAAGGATTTCACTTACTTACCTCATGGTAGCGAATGTTTCAATATTGATCGCCCGGACAATTCTTTATCTAAGAACGTATAACATATTAGGTTATTGTCGAAATCAGAATTTTTTGACGCAGTTTTGACACTTATGTGACAATCATTGCACGTATTCGTGTTATTTGCGTTTTAAGAATAAGAAAACACAGGGTTTACATTTGTTAGTATAGAGAGATCGTGAGCAAGCATCTAATTTATCACTGAGTTTTAGTTTAACTAATTTCGAAGCAAATCAGGTAAGAGTAAAAAGTCAGTTTTTATCCTTTAAAATATTTACCAACAATGAAATCGGAATATTTCATATTATTGACATTATTGCCGAATGGCTTCTGTTGTTCTTTACAAAATTGCGCAGCCATCGCGAATGCTCCTGTATTAATGACGGAGCAACCTTAATCTGTCTCTTCCTAGAAGTTTGGGCTCAGTATCAAAGTTTCCCGTACTCAGTATTTAGCAATTACAGATTAAATCAATTGGTCAACAAAAATGAGATCTTTGTATTATAGAAACATACTTTAACGATTGATTGTACGACATGACGGGCACTGCATAGAAAACGTTACTTATGAGGTAACTTCGCTTCCTATTTTAGTTATACGCTATTAACTCGCTCAGTTGTCCAAGTTCAGGCAAATCATTTCCTAGAGCTGAATGCTTAGGGAGCGCATTTAAAGTTCAGAAAGAGAAAGAAAAAAATTGCTTATTAAACGACCCTGTTGTAGTTTTTTTCACGTTCGGGTCATAGTGGGCTAGATCCCGAGCTGTACAAATGTATAACGAAGGCATAGACTTAACGTTATGTTTGTATTTCTACAGGTTTCACAAAAGGTTGTTGCAGTAACACCATCTCATTCCCGGCCTTTAAATCAAGTGTACATTGTAATTCTGTAGTTGATCTGTTCAGTTCAACGGGAGATGAAGAACTCGACTCCACGGCCCCCCATATTCTATGGAACAGATGAATATAGAACCATAATCGTTGTTCTTTTGGTTATTGTAATATGCATTGGCTTCTTTGGGAATTTAATGGTCTATAGTGCAATTTCCTACCGGCAAAAACAGAAAAGAACTTCTACTAACTACTTACTCATGAACATAGCAGTTGCTGACCTTCTTGTGGCTGTAATTATCGCCCCGTTACGCTTCGTGGAGATGTACCATGGATGGCCACTTGGAGATTTCCTTTGCAAAACCGTTGCACCTCTTCAGGACGTAATTGTTTGTGTTTCGGTAGTTACACATACTGTCATTGCCTTGGAGAGATATCGTAGCATAGTTCAGCCGTTTAAGAAGAAGTTATCCGTCAGTCGCACTAAACAAGCTACTGTAGTCATTTGGCTGTTATGTTACGTCTCTATCTGCCTCCCAATGGCTTTTGTACTAAAAGTAGAAGTCCAGAAAGGTTTTATAATATGCAAGGCTGTATGGTCCTCGTTGGTCCGCCAGCTTTTTGAAGTGTATCTGGTTGTTGTATTTATAGCAACACCTTTAATTATTCAAACATACACCTACTCACGCGTCGTTAAGGTAGCCAATCGTGAACTGAGAAATGCAACCAAATCAAGCAATCCCAATCTGACTAGAATTGCACTGAGCAAAGTGCGGGTAGTGAAGATGCTTATTCTGCTTGTTGGTGCTTTCCAGCTCTGTTCCATCCCTCGCATCGTCACCATGATAATGACTGAATTTGGTGGTCCTGCTTTAACAAACGACGTAAATTTCCAATATGCTATAACAATAACTCTAGTTATTTACTACCTGAAACATGTTATCAACCCGTTTATCATCTTCGCCACGAGTGCGGAATTTCGCGCCAGTTGCGGTTACTGTTTGACTTGCGGCAGAACTTGAATAACCACGTGATCAGGCTCATCAACCGCTTACTTACAGTTGCCGACAAAATAAGAATTAAAGAGGCGGTGTCCTTAATTTGCTTGGTTGTCTAGCAACAGGAAGAAACAAGATGAAGCCGGAAACCTAACTTATGTGAGGGCATTGTCTCTTAGTTTCACTGGAAAATGTGAAAGTCATTTATGTAAATGACGCCCTTCGTGTTAAAGAACAGTTACTTGTTCTGACATTACTTAAACTTTAGTGTAGGATTCCCTTTTAAAAGTAGAACAATTCAATTTGTAACATAAGCGTAAATCCAGCATTATTTACCGTGACAACGCATTTTTTGCGCCTAGACAACACACGATGTACGCACTATTTGCGCACCATATAAGTACCATCAGGATCACAGTATTACGCATGATGTTCGCACTGTTTGTGTACCATGACCACTGATATTTGTGCACTATTTACACCCCATGTATGCACACGGTACGCACCATACGTGAACCACATGCACATCACTATGACACCAATTATGCCCTTAACTCATCATAAACGCACCTTTTGCGCAACGATTGTTGGCTGTTTGCGTGTCTTGTACTTACTATATAGGCGCCATTTTAAGATCCTTTTGTACGCCCGCTTACTGATAGCTTGAGTTTGCTCCATATGCGCACCCCTTGCTACTGTTTCAGTACAATACCAATCCTGCGCCATTTGTTCGCTTCATTGTTAATTGCTTTGGAAACGCACGTGCGCTGTTTTCTGCCGTTTGTACTCCGGCTATACTAACGCTGGGCTATCTGTGGACAGTGCTTGGAATTTCTCTTCCCTGTATGCTCTTAGCCGTAGTAATATTTCTTTTTCGTGTCGTTTATAACTGGTCCAAAGACTTAAGATTTACCCCCCGGATTTACCCTGACTCATTTTTTCCAACAAAGCGGGTCTCTGAAGGCTTTATTGATTAAACAATTACAGCACCTGAACTGTTACCAAGTAAATATCAAAAAGATCGCATATGGAATTGTTAACAGTATAATGTCACGACAAGGACAGCGAAAAATTAAATCCCACTATCAACGTCAGTTTTGATCGAGACTGAGTCATGTATGTGTTTTTGCGTGAAATATGCAATATCCCCAACCACACATGTGAATGATAGGTTAAGCATTCTAAAACGGCCTCACTTTTAAAATGAGGCCAAATGGAAAACCTTTGAGTTTTACTTGTATAAGAATTACAAACTTCTGGTTTTCAAATCAAAGATTTCACACTTACCCTCGTTTTGAAAGAGAGACTTTGGCCGACTGGAAATAACCTATTTAGGACTGACATCAAAAGACTACTATTAATTCAATATCTTGCAGGTTTAGAGCAATGGAGGGAGTATTATGGGTTCGGTAATTACTACTGTTCCCCAGTTTTCGCTACCATAATCCTCTCTTGATATTAGTAGTCACTTAATCATTTTAACCACAAGCACAAAATGATTAGCCGTACTTGCAATCTTTTTTACGGCAGGTAAGAAAATCAAATTACTTTTGCCCACTGAATTTCTGATAGCCTTGAGCGATTATCAATTCCTTACCGACGAAACCGTGAACCGAAGTCAGTCCGACATTATTCACAGTTCTGTTGTAGCTATGAAGCTGGAGCTTACGGACGACTTGCTGATTCTTCTTCCCATCCCCGCGCCCCGGGGACTCCCATATGAAATTGACGAGCCAGTATGATCGTCTTGACTAGGGGTAGATATTGCAGATTGTGGTCTCAGTTAAGATTTTCACTAAGGACCAGAGAGAGCCAATATTTTTATCGATAAAGTTATTGCTTTGAGTTATGCAAAGAAATACCTAAATGAAAATAATAAATGCCGTCATGCAGGGAAGGAGTATTGTTTCTTTTAGGGGTTTAATCCTAATTTTCACACCAGAATCCCCGTCATTATCAAAAGAGAGTTCCCCGTGGGAAGTGCCCAAGATTATTTGTAGTTTTATTATCATGAATAGTAATGAACTCTCATAGTCCAGGCTGTTAGCTACGGGACCGCTACAGCCAGATTAGCGGTGTCGCTGGTGTTTGAGGCGATGCAGTATTTCTTATGCACTTGTCACTGGAAAATGTCATGCAAATACCTGATACTGTAATTCTTGTTGTCTTCGCCCTTTTTTGTATGCTTAAAGGAGCTGTGTCACGAAATTCAGCCAAATTAGGAAATTACAAAATGCCCGTTAAATTAAGAGAAATATAAAAATAACCGCTTAAAACTTTAAAGGAAGGTTAAAATTACACAACAGAAACAACAGATGCCACGGATGGGCAAAACTGAAGAAGATTGAAACGGATTGATATTAGGGCTTTTGAAAACTGTTCATCGAGCCTAACAGTTTTTCAAACTTGGTCCCTGCTGATTGCAACTTCAAAAATAATGCTCAGGAGCCATATTTGTTTGTCTCGGATCTCTGATTTTGTCATTTACACGTAATTTCTTTGCTTACTTTAAGTTCCATAGCGATTGAGGGCGAGTAATTGGCAAATTTAAACAAAATGCACTGGACTGCCGTGACACAGCCCCTTTGATAAAAATGTAGGTTTCGAGAGATAAAAAATTCCAAATGCCCCATGTTCCCCAGGGGTTAGTGTTTGGGGTTTCCAATGACGAGTGCATGTAATAGCCATTCCTGTTTGCAGATCCCACATACTTGGCTGCACCTATGCATGTCTACACGTCAGTCTCTATACTTGTACGTTCTCTACGTCCTGGTGAATTATCACTCAACATCTGCAATTCCTTCTGGTCTTTTTTTGAATCCCGAGAAACGGAATGCTTAATGCTTGAGACAAAATCCAGCGGTTTTTTGTGGCAGAAATCGCGAGAAAGAAAGCAGTTCTTTCGAAAGTCAGTGCTCATGGCAAACAGAATAAAGGGATTTAAGACGTGTTTTAAATAGTTGAGAACGATTGTGACTATCCCAGCGACCAATAGGCTCTCTTGGTATTCGTTTTTGAAGTTTACACTGGTAAATTCGTTTACTAGCATATAAATTCCACGCGGAATAAAGCACACTTGAAATACAACAACGAGAATAATCAGCATTCTAACCAAACGTGCTTTTTTCCGGATCTGATTTCTCCTCTGCTCAACAGTTCCGCTTCTTGAAATTGTCTGGGTCAACTTGTCTTCCTTTCTTATCGCGGTAACAATCTTGATATAAGTCGAAGTTTGAACAACCAATGGTAAAAACATGAAAGTCGCCACAAGGTGAACTTCGAAAACTTGACGGAATGTCAGAGAAGGGAAATTAGCAACACAATGTTTATTTCCCTTCCTCTCTACCTCTTTCAAAACTAACGCCAGCGGTAATCCGATGAGTACATAGCATGCGCAACAAATGGCTACCATGGCTATCTTGGCTTTTCGAAAAGAAAGTTTAGGCTTGAAAGGTGTCACAATTCCGCGATACCTTTCGAATGCTATCAAAGTGTGCAGGACGACCGAAACACACACGATCACGTCTTGTAATGGCCCAAAAAACTGACATAAGAATTCACCCAGAGGCCAGCCATTGAATAGTTCAGCCGTGCGAAGGGGAGTTAGAACAATGGCTACCAACAGATCTGCTATAGCAATGTTCATCAAGAAGAAATTGCATGGGGTCCACATGCTTCGCTTTCCTCGTATTGTTACGATAACCATGATGTTGCCAATCAGCCCAGTTATAATAACAAAGGCCAGAAGAACGGTGAGAATCGCATTAAAGATGTCGTTATTGGTGGAACTTGGTGCGCTTTGACTTGGCGGGAATTCAGTCGTGGTGACATTTGTTACGACTGTCATCGCGGTAGCGTTTCTCATTGGAGGGAACGTGGTGACATTTGCTTTGAGCGGAAACAAAGTGTGTTTCAACAATTCAGACGACGTGGCATTTGCTACAACTGTCATCGTTGAAGTGTTTCCAATTGGTGGAAATTTAGTGACGTTTGCTTTTAGCGGGAACAAAGCGCGGTGTTTTATTAGCGAGGGTCGGGTGCTGTTTTCCATTAATGGGATATAGTGGATTTAGTCCAATGGTGAAGACTCTCCGTTATACTATCAATGTTTGAAACTCTTGGTAATGAGCTAATTGCCTTTGTCCCCACGTCGCCAAATAGCTTGTTTCGGCTAAAACACTGAGTTCACAAGGCGCATGACAGTTTCCACCTCTTATAATACCTGTAAGTAGCAAAAACAAAGGAAGTCAGCAACAGGCCATTTTCACGATGACAACATTTGACTACAACTACCAGAATTCATTTCGTTTGTGCTATCTTATTTGAATTTCTCAATCCTGCTGAAGTTTAAAAAACAATAGTCCTAATTTGCACCAGAAAACAACAAGGATGCTGGGAGTTGTAGTAAAAAGACATGATCATGCAATTGTCTATTAGAGATGTCATTTGAACCAATAGACGGATTAGTGGGGGAGGGGTGGGGCGGTGAGTTCCTTCCCCCTCATTTTAGTATAAATTATCGAGGGAAAAAGGATGTCATCCCCTCTCTCTTATTACCACCGTATGAAAACCCTACTCAAAACTTTAGTATTGTAAGCTGATTTTCAAACTTATTCTTAAAATTTACAAGAGTAAATGCTGATAACTAGTAACATGGCCTAAGATCGCAACATTGTGTTTATAGACATGCACTTAATTTAATTTTGAAAACCTTTCAGTGCAACTGTGTCATACTCCCACAAGACACCAAAACTAAATATTGATTCTTCACTTACTACCTGCCGGTGGTTATTGCGGTTTTCCTCAGTTTTCCGGCCGGCACTTTTCCATTTGCTTTCTTACATATTTTTTGCCTTGCACTAACGCCATGGCACAAGCAAACTACTCTCAGTGCTACGTACGAAGACAAAAATAATTGCAAAAAACAAAGCGGATCTGACGTGTTTGAGCCATAAAATTTGGTTTCAAAACGAAGACGAACTGCGACAATGGAGAGCAGAATGGACTAAAAATTATTAGCGGTTGGATACCTGCCTTACCATCAAGTTAGTACGATGATGTTAAAGCAGCTGGATGAAGTTTAGCTGCACCCCATTCTTATACTCATGTAATTATCCATGTCTTATCCTACTTTAAGATAATCAGCATGATAGGCTGCTCACGACATTTAGATTTAAGATACTCGTGACTTCATTCAACTGGGCTGTTAGGCCTACCCAAATAGTTGAAGTATGGCGCGGGAATAACTGGAAGGTAATTGCTGGGACAAGGTTGAAATATCTCGCCTGTCCTTTTTCCGAACTTCAGAGACACAAGAGGCGATTTTGAGAGAGAAGCGTACAATGAAATTGATTAGATTTTCATTTGCGACAAAACGTTACTCTTTGTTTTGATCTACTGACTCCTGTACACGTCATTGAGGCAAAAATCAAGGGAGATTACAATGCAGGCTTGATAATCGCTCAGAGATACCATCAGTTTTAAATCTGTTTCCGTGAAAAACAACGGCAAAAAAAACTGTGACTTTGGCGGCAAAGAAAAATTGAAACCAAAAAGGTTACTTTCAGGTAATTTAGCGATTAGGTTTTCGGGTGTTACGGCAACAACTTCAGCATAAGTATGGGTTGAATGTAGTGGAAGGATTATTCCTGATAAGTTACCAGCGTAGCCATAGACCTATTATCAACACCTTTTTTTATATACTGCGACATTCTGGCATCGCGCAAATTAATCATCTGCTTTCTCGGTAGGTTACAATTTCTTGCCACTTTGTATCGCGCTTTAGGTGTAAGTCATAATCGCATTAGGATTCTTAGCACTGGAGAATGAAGTCTAGAATCTGATTTGTCTGATTTGAATAACGCACCAACTGTTAAACCAAAATAGTTACCAAAAATTCAGAGACCAAAACTACCAATTCTAAACTTCTCTCTAGACGGCTCTCAGAGCATATTCTGCAGCCTATATATGCCATACAGCAATACTGCTACATAGTAATCAGCAAGAGACCAACATCTTGACCACCAAAGTTCAGTTTAACATTCCAAGGTTCGTTTAAACGGCGGAAAAAAAATCAACGATAGCCAGATGGACGGAAGTTTGATATTCATTTAAGCAAATATTTTTGTCAGTGGGGCAACATTTTTGCAAGCGGTGTCAGTTATGTTTATGGCTATAAAGCGATTCAGGGAAGTACATTGCTCGCGTTCATGGTCAAGCTTCTCCTATATAATCGCTTTAAAGCCAAATCGGAAATATTTATACACAATGAAGGTAAAGATGTAAACTCATATTCATACTATTCGCGCTCTTAAACAAGGCAAAAAAGATTTATTTAATATTCGGCAATCAGGATTCTGCTTTGCTTAGTCAAAATAGGCGTGTTGATGTAGGAGCCAAGTCGAGCCAAGTAAGGACATACAAATAATTATCTACAAAGTGCCGTATCTGATGAAATGAGTTCTGTTGGCGACAAGCTATAGCCATGCTAATGTAACTACTTAAAGAAATTTCTCTCCACTCAAAGACATCACAATAAGAATTTTAGATTATCTATAACGTACCTTTTCGTCTTAATTTGTCTCCGATTAACTTCGCCTTGAACGCCAACTTTCCTTAGCTGATGAATCTCTGAGATCTCCTCTTTTTCTGGGCTTGACAGCTTTAAGTATTCCCTTTTAAGTGAAAAGGAAGAAAAAAATCGTGTATTTATTGCCAATGGACATATCTGGAAATAACTTCAATTATGCACAATGTCGATATTGAGCATCTAAAATTAATATGATCACGTAAAGTGAAAAGTGAAGCAAAAAAGTTTCAACATCCTTCATAAAAGCACGGAACATTGGGAAAGATTTAAAGCACCAAATGTATAGTTGGACAAGAGAAATTTCTTTATAGCACAAGATAATAAATATGCCACATTCAAATTTCAGAAGACTTTTTTTGCGCTGATAAACTTTCTTTACTATTGATAATAATGCTTGAATAATTGAAAAGTACACTAAAGGTTATTGTTTCCGAATCATGAACACTTCCGATAGAGAATTTAATACGACTACGCGGAACCGTGATATTTCTATAATATTCGGCTCAGGAAATATTTGCAGTACTAAGAAAGACATTAAGTTAGGACCTGTTAATCAGTATTTTTCATTTCAGTAACCGTTTTCATATTTATTTCAAGGCTCTGTCTGTTTAAGGAATATTATCCCAACCTAGCTACTTTAAGGGCTTATTTTCTACAAAAAGAAAATAATTCAACCGCCAAACGGCGCGGGATATTTTGCAGACTGAATCTGCAAGCAGACACTAGTTTTGCAAAATCAAGTTCAATGATATTTAAAATTAAACGTCGATGATGGTATTTCGAGTACTTTCTGTGAGTCAGACTTAAGTGAGCCCTGCGGTTTTTAAGTATGTTTAGCGTGATCATGGTGATTTAAGTCATAAAAACAGGAAACATACAATACTATAAGTAGAAAAAGAAATACTAACAAACTTGTTACACAGACTCTTAGTTCAATTGCTATTTAGTACACAAAAACATGACATGCAAACCAATTGATAAAAAGGGCAAGTAAGTGTTTAGCGTTAAAAGCTTTTGCATCCGCATTTTACGAAAATAACACTTACGTTACGTTTGAACAAAAATACAATATATCCACTAAATGAATTAACGAATTTAGAAAAGGATATTGAAAAAATTGCCCTGAAAGAGACAATTTTCAAATGAGGAAAATTACAAATTTCTTTCATCTTTTTTTTTTACTCAAAGAGTATTTTCTGAATGGCTATAAAAGTATGTTTCGGGTTCTTAGCTGTTTAATAACCAGTATATACACCTATATCATTATGTGGTTTTATCAACAGAGGGTATACACATTCACAGAGAGGAAAAACAGACGTATCATTGACATTTTGCATATAGATTTCAAAAAGAAAGTAAATTTATTAAAGACTTACTTAATTGAATTTCAATCTCATTTGAGCAAACAATGTTATAAGGAAGGGGATCCGTAATTCACTTATGTAACTGTGCCGTTTTGCTACTAAGCCATCACTTCTACAAAAACTCATTACATTTTCAGGACTGATTTTAGCTCGGTTTCTCTTCAAATTCAGACAAATGCCAAAAGTTTCTTCAACATAGAATTGTGGAAGCAATGTATTTTCACTCACATACAGTAGTTTTTCGTTGACGATTTAAAAAATCCCCGGCAGCTAGAGTACGAGCATTGCACGATAGCTTTTTTTCTCCAGGAGTGATAAATAAAATTTCTAACTCTGCAGGCGAAAACCTTCTATTCAGCCACGCACTGAATCAGATCAACAAAAAACGTCGGTCTGATTTGACATAATTCTCCCATTAGTACATTAATTTAAACTCACTTTTCGGCAAAACCTAATCACACTTCTTTTGAGGTCATTCTTAGTTTATATCCCAACCTTTTTTAACTTGTGGTCTGAACCAAGGACATTTTTTACACACCCCGCAAAACGTGGCACACACTTCCCCAAAAATGTGACGTACACACCTGCGAGATCATCCGGCTTTTTCGATTCTAGTTTCAACCGCAGGGAGAGAAGCGAAGACCGGAAATACGTCTGCGGTTCGCAGGCTAGGCATGTACTGAAATGACAACAACTGTAAAGAGAACCAAGCATCGTCACAACAAAGCCTTCATCGACCACAAAGGAAGTATTATTATTATTCAACAAATTTCTCCGCTTCTGGATTGGTTTCAATCCGCCGTCTAATTCTTCAAAGCCAGCTAGTGTTGAGCAAATTTGGAAGAAGTTTGCGATATTGTATGCTATCGATGACGTCAAATGTATACCAAATATCGACAAAAAAAGAGCCAGCAAACCGAGAAGCCCCTGAAGACGAGGTTGGGCGCCGGAGCTCAACTGTTTTGGTAGAGCTAAAAATATAGCCGACAATTTCACTCGCTTTGCCTAAAAACATAACAAGAACAGTAAAATAAAACCTTGAAGGATCAGAGAACTGCTGTTTGAACTGAATATTATACTTTATATCCTGAAATTGCCGAGAGACAGGAGAAGAATGAAGGCAGGAAATTGATACGGGTGAAAAGGCCACCCCCCGTGTTCAAAATGGTGTGCAAGAAAATCACTGACAGCTTTTCTGATACTTTTACCTCCGAAACGGGCACTTACGACAAATCTTGGTTTGATTAACCGCTGAAATTTAGAGTGTCATAAAGTTTTTGTCGGCTTTACAGGTAGTTTATAACGTAGGGATCATCACGCAATCTGTAACTAAGAAAGGGGCAACGCAAAGAATAAAAATATTGGTAATGAATAAACTCATTGCCCTTAGCGACTGTTTCAGTGTTTCAATGTAAAAAAATAAGCTTCTTTGTTTCGTATGAACTTCCTGCACTTACACAGGGATATGATGAGGGATATTTATCATATTTATATGTGTTGTATTAACTAATTTAGTAAAATGTTCCTATAATCAGCACTGCCCTTGAATCGAATTAACCCCCTATGCCAGAAGCTTACTTTTTTTAAATATAAATTTCTTGCACCCACATCCAAACCCTCATGAAATCCGCCGTTTTTACACCTATGTCCGAAAATGCAGTCAATTTTTTCGCCGATAACTTAGAGTTCTTCCCAAACCACCAATTATTATTTAAAAATGAAAAAAATTAAAGGTACATTAGTAATATATGTTTTTTTTAAGTAAAACTTATGTTGACTGGGTTTAAACATGCGTAGATATTATGTAACTTGTTCAAAATTAGGTTTGAGTTTTCATTTCACAGGATTTTATGTGTTCAAGTGGTTCAAAGAAAATTTCAATAAAGAAGCCAAGAAATTAAGGTTTATACTGAGTACAATCGGGGAAAAATCCAGTCTAGGACGATCTAATGTGATTTCGTTATGACGAAAAGAGTGTCGTTGTTGACTGTACTTACGTTGGTTTCTTGGTCCCATATTAGTGTATTTTATTTTATAGCTGATCGTATCGATATTTTAAGAATCACATTTTTAAGAAAAAGGACACAGATCTTGATTTATTGCCAAACAACTAAGTGGAACGATTAATTTTACAAAACATAAACAATCAGTTATGAAATGGAATTAAATTACATGTTCTTACCTTTTTAAATGGCTCATATGAGAATTTCTTGGTTATAACTTAAGTGAAAAGTAATCTTCGTAGGAGTGTAGCTCTGCTTCTGTTTTCGCTACACAAGGAGAAAATCCAGAGCGAATCTCTTGGAAGGACAATTTGCATGAAAGTCAGTTTTACGACGCATCACAATTAAAACAACTCACACCTTTTGAAATTGAGAAATCAGCGATTGTTTTGTTTTCAAATTAGTTTTTATTCTGTTTTGTGAGAAATATTAGAAATATAGTGCCCCGGCCAGCTGTGTACCGCGGTGCAAATTTAATTTAAAGTCGCATTCACATCTCATTGTTTTAAAAATGAGTGATTTGCTTTGCTGGAGAAAGCGTTGACTTGGAGAATCTTGATTCTCTCGGATATGCTTCCTATTTCAAGTGATAATTCTGGAATTACACGGTGCTGAGTCATATTTCTGTTCCCAGGTAATTCAAAAAATGTTAGCAGATACAAAAAACGCGGTAATTTGCATTGTTCATATCCGACCCATTGGCGCCGCATAAAATATTTTTGAGTAATTTTCCATTGTCACTATTAAAAAATTCGCAACCAAAAGACACAAATTCACTCCTAATTTGTAGAATAGAATCTTCATGTCAGTTTTATGGACAATTGAAAGATCGCTCAATGCGGGTTGTGTGTTCAGAGCACAGACTTTGTGGGGGAGTAACGCTCTTTATAGCTACTTTTAATTAATGAATATGTATATACGAATCAAGTGCATACTCAAATCCTCACGAAAGGAATTGAGTAGTTTACAAGCTCAAAGCCATTAATTCGCGAATTTATATCCATCTAATCCGCAGATTCCGCGGCCCCCCAAAATTGAATTCTTAGCGTTCATCCGGAAAAGACAAAAAAGCCTAATCAGGAACTTTACAGCTACCTTTACACGATAATATGTCGGATAAGAATTTTAGAAAACAGTAATTCCGAAATACAGTGGAACCCCGTTAATACTGTCACCAATTCGCCAAAAAAATTTGGCCGTATTAACGGGTGACCGCATTAACGAGGGTTTTCACTGGCATTGCTGGGCGGCCAAAAAAAAGTGGCCTTAATAACGAGGTGACTGTATTACCGAGGTGGCCCTAAGGCGGGGTTTCACTGTAAGTCTTTAGCAGAAAAGTTCAAGAATTGGGGTCAAGAGAGCCAGTGAAATACGGTTTTGTCCAACATTTGTTGGTCAAAAAATTTTAGAACTCGTGTCAGTCAAGAATATAAGTATCATGCCATGTTGCATGTTATACTATGGGTCATTCGAAATGTCGGATGCATCGGTTGTGAACGAGAATAGAGATTTGGATGATTTGTTCAACATCTCAACATTGCTCACCGGTCGTTCAGCAGCAAAGAACCGACTAAGTCATTGCATGGCTTGAAACATATCGTAAATAATATTTTCTTTTCAACTTACCTTCGCGCCTATCAGTGCAATCTTTTAAACTTCCTGGTGTTTTCATTTTATGACCTTGACATCTATGAATTTTTTTACCTATTACTTAATGCGTTGATGTCAATCAAATCCTTGTAAAAGGGCAATTTGAAACGACAATATTTTCGTGCCACAGGTAGCTTTACTAGGCCATGTACATTATGCTTACATTTTTTGTGAGCATTTTAGTGAGACAAAAGCATTGAGCATTATTCGAGCATTTGAGTGGCATTTTTCCGGAAAATCAGGTTTTGTTCTCACAGAAAAAAAAAATTGAATCATTTTTGAAGAGATATGACGACTTTAAAAATAATTTAAAAAACTATATTCAAATTTCACCTTTATACAGCTATGTAGATGATCATTTTGCTATATTGAAAGTATTTATTTGTTTACATTGTTGTCATACCACTTATACATTTTTGTTAGCCTTAAACCCCCTTAAAATGTTTAGAATTAACAAAAAAAAGTATCGATTTAGGTTTCTATGAAACTGTCCACCTACCCCTCCCCTAAGCCATCATTTTGCCCTAAATGAGAAGACAGTGTTAATGTTAGCTTAGGGGAGGGGTAGGTGGGCAGTTTCCTAGAAACATAAACTGATCCAAAAAAGGCCTCTCTATGATGAGCGTTATTGAGAATTTTAGTGACTTTTTGGTGGACTACGGGAAAATGGAGCATTTTAATGGGGAAACAGAAGCATAACTAAGCGTTGCGCGAGCACGCGCACCATATAACAATGTTACAAAAAGCAAAGGTCGCAAATTTCGTCCCACGGTCTTCCATAATTTTCCCCGCGTACGCCGATTTATCTCACTCCCCACCATCTTGGAACTCCTGGATAGATAATCAGTTCTTAAACGGATATAAGAGTCTCATAAATATTGTTCGGTCGTT
The DNA here is from genome assembly GCA_942486035.1 of Porites lobata. NCBI lineage: Eukaryota > Metazoa > Cnidaria > Anthozoa > Scleractinia > Poritidae > Porites > Porites lobata. The sequence continues at coordinate 1,228,893 of CALNXK010000043.1, forward strand.
TGTAGGAGTTTACAACGTCCGGACGTAGCTTTCTCAAGCGTCACTTGTAAAAATAAAATATGCAGTAACAAAAATGAAAGATATATACCAAATGCGTTGTTTTACGAGCAAAATGTAAATCAAGCTTGAAGTTTTTTATGTCTTCTGCTAGAGTCAAGCCAAAGCTTTTTAAAATTTGCATGCTTTGTGTTTTTAACGTACAACCGCATTTTAAGAATAATACCTTTTTGGCAAAAACGAAATTTAAATTGGCCCATAAGATTTATAGTGCGAAGTGTTGAAAAAAGAAAAGGAATATATATTACCAACTTTATATAACAAAGAAAATCAAACAAAGCCATTATTTTAATGAAAATGCAAAATATTAAGAATCCATACTGTGAAAAAGAAATGGTACCAGTAATGGCCCATAATTATATTAACTTTGTTGGTTAACTTTTGATTACGTACTTCTTGTTTTCGTGTACGTTATAAAAGAGCTCCCAATAAATTTTCCTCTTACTTCCTGCAATATTTTCAATTTCTTGCCTTTTTAAAATGAAATTTTTACAATGAAAAATTGCCACCGTATGTATCTTTTTCTGAATAAATTAAACTCAGATATACACATGAGCGATACATCATGCAAGGCTAGCTAAAATGAAACCCAGCTTTATTAGACCAGAAATCAAGACTTTTTTGTATGAACTACACCCAAACTGATCAGTTTGTCTGACTGACTCTTGGCTCAGAGAATGAAATCGACTGAAAACGCTTGCTCGGAGAATTTTCTCTGCCCCCCGACCCCTCCCCCCACCCGTTCTAGATATATCCTACTTCCTTTTTTATTCTAGAGTAAAATATTATCTTCATACAATTTAGAAACCTAGGGCTGTTTTTGGCGGGCTAACCGACCGGATGTATATCGCAAACCAGACTCTTCACTACCTCATGAATTTTAGCTTTATCGCTTAATCGGCGGAAGAAATTGTGGACTGAATCAATTCAAAACATCACTGTCCAGTTAAAATACGAAAATGCACCACAAGCCATACCTAATTATCTCTTCATTTTTCATGACCTTTCAGTTTCTACCACAAGGAAAATCGACTTGGATTCATGTAGCTGCGCGCCATGAGAAAATAAAATAATATGTAAAAAGGCGGATTAAACCAAATCCTTCTGTTGGTGTTCGAGACATAAAATAATTAACAAATGCAGATGTGATCAAAACTTTTCCCTGTCAGATATCCAAAGCCAAAAAGGAAAAAAACCCTACTCGTGTTTTTGTCAACATAAACCGCACCCTATTTGGAACGTAAGAGTGTACCCGAACAAAAATCAGCTTTGATTCACCTACTAAAAAATGAAACGAATATCAATCATTGTTACAAATGGCTACCCTAAATGTAGGCTTGTGTTTTATAAAAGACCAGAAAATCCAGAGAGAATAACTTGGCCGAAAAGTTTTAATAGTGTCAATCAGTAGTTTTTGTGTTCAGCATGCGTCATTTCCTGCATTGTACCTGTCGTGAATTCCCCCCGTTAACACCACGTTGCATAGAAAACACTGAAACCTAAGCTTAACATTTTTTTTTCTCCAAATGTACCTGAGATTTTTCGCAGCTCAGGTAACCTTTCCACCCTTAACCAAAACCAGCAATGATCTAGATCAGAACTCTGGCCACAATACGTTGTGGCAAAATGGCGGATAAGGGTCCTCCCAGTTGAATAAGTCAAGAAGAAACACAACTTCACGCAATTTGCAACACTTACGATTCTACCCTGAAAGTTAATTCGAATATCTCGTTGTAGAATGTACAATAAAGGTGAAGAGGCAAAGATTGTACAGTCATACAAACGAAAATAAACCAAAAAACCGAGTTTTTAGAACATTAAATACCAAAACTTACAGTTTTTGCGGTTGAGATTTCTTTCTTCTATTCTTTAAACTTGAAGAAGGCAAGTAAAAATGATTGTTTGTCACTGATTCAGATAAATGCAAATCCTTTCTGTCCACTAAAATGCCGCTCTTAATTTTGATGATGAAAGTTTTTTTTATACAGGTTAAATCGGACGCGCTTGAAGCAGAAAACCTCTTGGAAAATGTTAAAACGCAATCGAAGCAAGTACCCAACCGCGAATAATTGAATTTTGTCACTATACAGGTGCTCTGTTTAGGGCTTTTGATGACCTCTGATTAAATTCGGTTGAGATTGAATTGGATGATATGTTAACACTCCGAAGGGCTTACCTCAAATTGTATTAAGGTGCAAACATTGTATTAAAATTGGCTGCTCCGAGTTTATTTTCATCTGGAGAAATCGTTTTGACTTGAACCTTCAAGGGTTCAATCGCGGTTTCACCAGGTGTCTATGTCCACCGCAAGAGTAGCAAAATCAATTTTCACTCAAACGTCGTGCTGGGTTTATTATATTGTAAAAAAATTGTTTGCTCTTCTATCTTTTTCGCTGTTTCTGAAATTTGTGGAAGGCAGCTGGGTGGTCAACAGCAAATTAGTTTATAATAAAAGTACACGATGACTCGCTGTTGTCCTTGTTCTACAGGGGTGCGCGCCAAAACAAATATAATGTTTTCGTTATATGAGAAACGCCTTGTTCTCTACCTGCCAACAAACAAGATGTCCTATGGAAAACCCGTGGTGAATAATTTTCAAAAGCTAATAGACTTGAATACAATATAAAAATTAAAAAATTCAAATATGACAATCAAAATATATCGTGGGAAGTGACATTCAGTGATGAAATCAAACATTTAAATGAAATTATTTCCCATGGTTAAAAAACTGTGCATGAACAAGCAAATGATATACTGCATGTACTAACATGACTTACAGTAAATGAAAAAGAAATCTTCATCGATTCGTAGTTTAGACGCCAAGAATATCCCAAATAAGTCGCGACAGTTTTCTTCTAAAACAATGCTACCATTAAGATGTTACTAGCACTCATCTAATATCAACTAGTTCTTAAAAATTTAAGGTTTGTTTAGAAAAAACAATCGCTTCTTTGGGGAGACAAATTGTCCAAGAACACTGCAAGAGACTGAAGCTATTCATTTTTATTTAACTACATGTGTAGTGCGTTGTTGTAAAAACCATGTCACGAACACGTGTATTTCTCTCAGTAAGCATTAATGCTTAGTTTACAGCAGCCGGAATTTTTCTATGAAACATTGCATCCACGAGTTCCCCATAGTTTACTTTGATTAATTTCCCTAGCCTGCGTGCAATCTCTCAGGGGACAGGGGTCCTTTTCTCCTCCGTCCTCCCCTTCTGAGTTCGACTCACATTGATCTCCTATCGGCATGCACAGAGACTTCTGTTACCTTAATTTGCATACAGCATACTATTACGCCCAATGAACATCACCGAAAACTAACATGGCAGTAGGCCCCTTCCAACTAATTCTCTGATTTCTTGCAGAATACTTGTGAACACGTATAATAGAGGTTCACATCCACACAACGTTTTAATTTATGCCACATTACTGTTCCCTAGTCAGCACTATGACGCTGGACGCGCATGGCCGCGCTACTTGAAAACGCTACAACTACGCTCATCTGTCAGCCGGGATAGATGCTGAAATAACAACTGTTCCAGTGGTTCTACCAGTCAGGGTGGAATGAAGAGCACATGGTAAACGAAAATTTTGGCCTTCCTCAATGATCGATGATACAGTCAGTGTTATAGAACGACGCAGCAGTAATACTCGGCTACGTTGAAAAACATTAAATATTAAGAGCAGGCAATCATCCTAGAAACCACAGAAAAACGCCCCATCACGACCATTTTAACTACCATATTGGTCTCACGTGTCATAAATACTGGAACGCAGTTTCCTAACGTGACGAACTCGAGGAGAGGACCCTGGAAACGAGTTTGTACCAAACTTAAAATACGAAATTGCTGGGTGGCAAAAACTTAGATGAGCTTATATATTCTTTGTTAAATTTCGGGTTTTTAAAAGAGACTATCTCCAAAACTACACTGTTTTTGGAGATCAAATTACGGCTACAGAGCTGTTATTATAGCTTTGCGGAATGACAAGCGTATGTTGATAAGGCGAAAACTGTAAACAATAATTCGCTATAGCACATGGTTCTGGTGTAGACTTACGGCTAATCACCAACAGATTTGTGTTACGCGTCGATGTACTAGTGTGAACGGGGTGGTTTAAACTGATGTGATGGGTAAGAAAAGGACAAAAGTGACTTTTCCGAACGGAAGAAGACTATTCCAAATTACATGCTTAAAGATTTCGAATTAAACTGGTTCCAGCTTTGTGACTTTTCTTATAAATTTCTCACAGGCTTCGATCCAGTCTACTTTGAAGTTCGTGGCCTTTATTTCTTCCTTCTTTCCATTTAGCTCCGAAATCTTTAGATCATCAAGTTAGGTCACATGCACTATGGTCGGTGAAGACGAGTTTGGTGACATAACCCTTGTAGCCTGAGAGAAAACTCTCCGGGGTGCTCTGGCGATGGGGCGGGAAAAGGAAGGAGAAATTTGCAACTGCGTCTCTGGAATTTGAATATCTGCATAGGAAAAGTCGATGCGAAATGCTGATTGGCGGAGATGACATAAGTAATGACGTCATTACCCTTGATAATTGTTTTTCATTGTTTGTTTACATTCGCGCTCGTTTTCGCTTCCCCCTGATTGGCGGAAATCTGACAGCTCAATCGACGGGGAGCCACAGGGGAATTGCAGGTGGAATTCAAATTTCGGAGACGTAGTTGCAAGCGGATGTCAGTAAAACGCGGGTTCCGGGTCGGGACCGGGACCAGGGTTAGGGTTAGGGTTAGTGTCAATCCTTACCCTAAAACAGCATTTGAAAAAAAAGTGACCCGCGAGCTCGCGTTTAATTGACACCCGTTGCAAGCTCTCCTTCCTTTTCCCGCCCCGCCGCCAGAGCGCCCCGGAGAGCTTGCTTGCAGGCTAGACTCCATGCTATTGGCTATTTTCGGCACGCGATTAGTTTCAACAACAACATTCAATAACAACATTCAATAAAACCTAAAGCTAACCGCCTAATTTAATTTGGGAAATTAATTAGTGGCAGCTAATTTTAGAGCTTCTCAGTTTCCTCAGACAATCGCGCCGCAATCGTGGACTTCGGCTCACGACCGACTCAAAGAGAAAAAATGGTGTTTGTCAGTTATTATTTTCTGATACTGAAGATCTTAGTCAAAGAGCAAACAATCGATTATCAGGCAACGAAAGTTGATATTTATAGCAAGGGCCCCGGACGCATCATTGAGGGATTTCTTCGATAGTCATAAGTTCCAACTACCAAAGCTCAGGATTTGTAAGCTAAGACTACCAGGTGTTTTTTAAGAAAAGTGTGCAAAGACTGGTAAAAATTTATTTTGAAACACACCTATTTTAATTTAGAAAGTAACGCAGCTAGTGGTAGGGATGCTATATCAGAGTAAACAAATTATGAAAATTAAAGCACCCCGAAGCTCTCCGAAACTTCTGGGGCCTTTGAAAACACACCTGTTTTTGTTTTTAAGAAAATGGAAAGGGATAAGTTTTTGTGTTCTGTTATTAAAATTGGAAGCAAACATTGCTAAAATTGTTTTGTTTCGCCTAGGCGATAACTCTTTAAAAAGCGCAATTTTAATTTGTTCTCAGTTTCATCTTTCTAGACGGCAAAAGTAAATAGTCATTTCAACATTTTGACCGGGCTTTAGTTTAAGTCAATGACTCATTTTTCTAAGCATTCTCATCACTTCGTATTTCGCTCTAGGTTTCTTCCGTCCAGCACTATCAGATACAAAACACATTTAGGAAACTTTATGTAATCAGTGCGTAATTTTTGTTTTAACACCAGCGGTTCGTCAATGCAAAAAACGCGAGTCAGTTTTTTGTCTGCGCGCATCCTCGCCAAAAAGCGGTGCTATATTTTGAAACAGATTTTCAAAGAGCTAAACGTTTAATGGTGGATTTGGTTTGAATGTCCCTTTGTATCTTTTAGCCGTTTTTTTTTTTTGGAAATATCAACATGTTAATCGACGGTTTCTTTTGTTATTGCTGTTTTAATTGTTTACTTTTTTTCTCTTTCTCTTGGCTCTCGGGCTCTATCTTTTGTTTTCAGTTTGGACACACAAGATGGGCCATTTTAGTTTTACAACTGAAATATGCGTTTCAAATTTCTTAATTTATATATTCATTGATTACTGACAAGTATGTAAAACTACTTCAATTTACTATTGTATGCGATAGTTCTTAAAATATGAAATTAGCACGTTCTTTAGTGCGATCATAACACACGCATGCAAATTATTCTTCATTTATTTTACAAGATCAAAATATATCATAATATTCATATTGGAACAAACTTTCATCAGACAAACTAATTGACTTTGCTTTCTTCAATCCATATTTGTAATCACATCTACTCATCAAACTTCCTAACTTGGGAAATCGTTTAGCTTCTTTTTTATAGCTAGACCGTGATAGCTTAATTCTCCTTGAAGTTTTCAAACTGAAAAACTTTAAGAGCTACTACGATCAAAACTTCAACGACCAACAAGCAAAAACTGAAACGGCTCAGGTAACTGAGTCTAACTTACAATTCACAAATTGTCGACTACATAAAATTATATGTAACATGCAAGTTTTGTTAAATTTTTTATCAAACCTACTGAAGCCTTATGAAATAAATGCTCTTTCTTTGGGTTCATGGTGAGCTCATTTGTCACTGATCACGATTGTTAACCGAAAGCCTTCCTCTTTCAGTGAAATCCTACAGTAAATGACTATTCAAATCCCCGTGTATCAGCTCAATAATTAGCTCATAGATATCTCAGTCTTAATTACGATATTTGCTACTCAGCTTTATCTTGAGTATTCTTAGCAAAACGGACGATAATACACAGGCAAGGCCTGTATAAGCACATTTTTTGGAGCAAGTTCTGGATCTAAGTCTTTCACTTAGAACTATTGAATAAAAATCACAACATTTCCTGCTCAAATCACAAAAATTAGAGATACAGCATAAACGATCAGACCCGGTCAGTAAGAATTAAATTAAGTTGTTAAAAAGAGGGGCTGGAAGCAGTTGATTGTTGGAAAACATGCATTAATCACTTTTCTAAAGACTGCAGTCTCCTTTTGGTTTTTACCCGATAGCTTGAGGAACTACGGTGACTTCCTCTAAAAGATAGCTGTTCGTCACCAGAGGAACAAATGTTCCAACAGCCGGCCCTAAAATCATTGCTCATAGCCCAGAGTATCAACGGGTTTATGACGTGCTTGAGGTAAAACATCGCCAAAGTTATGAGTTCTACATAGATAAATTCTGTTCTGGTAATTATATCGGGTATGAACTCACTCATCAACATTATCACCCCGCGGGGAAGATAACATATTTGAAAAACCACCATGAGCACTATTAACATTCTCACTAGACGCTTTTTCTGTTGGATACGGTCATTGAGGAATTTCCTTTGTGAGCTGTTTGACTTAAAGGATTTGCATCTCACGTGAATTTCATCCTTGGCTTTGAGAACACGGATGATATCAAAGTAAAGCGCGCACTGCAGCAGCAGAGGAGAGGTAATGAACAAAACCACGAGGTACATCTCGTATGCGATTCGATAACTGTCCTCATTGAAAACTGGGAAACAGTAGTAATTACCGTCTCCAGCCAGTTGATTCTTAAGAAAGATTACCATCGGTACACCGGCTGTCACATAACTAGCAAACCAAATCACCAACACTGTAGTCTTTACTCGCTTTAGGGTCATCTTTGGCTTGAACGGAGAGACGATGGCTCGATGTCTTTCCAACGCGATCACGGTATGCGTGATGACGGAGATCACCACGAAGACATCTTGGAGAGGAGTCAAAACATAACACATCACGTCACCAAAGATCCACCCACGAAAAATTTCGATGATCCTCAATGGTGCTGCTAAAACGCAAACTGCAATGTCAGCAAGGCAGATATTGGCGATCAGGAGATTACATGGTGTCTGCATCTCTCGCCAACGGGTCAGAGTCGCCATCACAAAACTGTTCCCAAGAAGACCAGTAGTGATGATTAGCGAGAAGAACAATGTTGTAAGAAGGCGGAGAAGAAATGAGTACGGTTGGTCATCTGTGGGCGATAAAGTAGCGTTCGGGGCAACACCGCTGCCGTTCACTGTTCCATTCGCGCGAAAATCTCCTTCGTAAACAGTTGTATTCATATTTTCCTCTGTGTAGTAAGCCCGGGAGATGCAGTTTTGACTTACCGCAAGATCAGCTGCCTTGACTTCGTCAGATTAAAGTCAAAACTAATTTTTTTGCCGTAGGTGCGTTATATAGCGTGTGTTGTTTGATTTAACCTATCCAAATTAATTGCTCTGCCTTCAATGTGAATGAACTTCGTGTTGCGACTGAAGATATTCCTTGGACGTGCGTTGAACAAATGACGTAGGGAATGATTTGAAAGAATGATAAAGATTTCTTTCATTACTTGACATTTAAACTAGAGAAATAAAAGTTCAATAATTAAGGAAACGTTTAAGCTCACAGGTTTAAGTAAATTTGCCAAACATCTCCAAGAAACACTTGAAAGATAATCAAATTGCCACCACCGCAAGTAAAGGACGGAAAACAAGTCGGCGAATTTTGTTTATTGACTCGCGAAGCTCGAGGCGAAATATTTTTGATTTGGAAAAGATGTTACATTAGCGTGACATGCAAACAAAGATAAATTAATTCAAAACAACTAGGTTTTGTCTTTTAGCACATTTGGTAATTTAATAAAGCTAGAGGTGTTAGCTATATTTCTTGCTAACTTGCGAACAATTTTATTTGGCCGATAAAAAGATTTAGTGAATTAATCTTTTCTTATCGCAGGGAAAAACTGTTTGTATATTGGGAAACAGATGTACGCGCTGACTGAAGGAAATGAATATACAAGGTGTATGGTTTTAGATAAGCTAAGCAAATTAGTCTCTCTATTTAAGACGTATAGTTTTCTTAATAGATCAAAATGCCCGGTAAAAGTCTGCTTAATACGTGAGGATGTGCGCTGTTGAAAATGAAACCATTTGGGGCAAGTGAAACAACGGAAGAAAGACTGAAAATATTGTTTGTAAGAAAGCAAACATCACTGAATTCTGACACGCTGTCAAATGTAGCTTTTTACATGTATTACTCCAACTTTTACAAAGTTGCCGATCCACAAAGGACAATCCAATCAAATTTTGCCGGTTCATCAAAAAGGAGTAGTCACTTCCTGTTAGGTTCAATTGGTAAAAATATCTACATTTTAATGTAAAACTTTCCAAATATGATAACTGAGTCATACGAATTAAGGATCTGATCGTATGGGTTGAACTTTCTTTAATTTAAGACCGGCTTATACAGCTTCTTCCAAATTAACTAATGTGAAAAAGCCTGGAAAAAACCCAAAATCGCAACTGAGGAGAATTTGTCTCCTTATTAGTCAGGAACCCTGAGTTATATATTTCAAAAACGCTCTAGCTAAAAATTGTTTCCAAAGTTTATTAAAATTCAAATCTTTAAAGCGAGTGATAGAGTATGAATAATTTACAACTGGTTCTCTCGTAAACATGAAAATAAAGATATGGAGAAGCAACTCCGTGCTAGGTCAAGTTCCCTTGTGTTTAATTAAACTGTTAGAAACAAGGGCAATTGTTCGTAGAGTTATTTTTCAGTCTTTAACACCCATATCTTTTATTTATTTCATCTCCGGAAAGCAGCAAGTGTGGAGGAGATTTGAATCGTGCAACTTGTTTCGTAGTTGAACTAGACTAAACATAATGAACTGATAAATTTTAAAAGACCTCCAAAAATTTCGAAAGAGCCGGACTTAACTCCTAACATTGCATTTGCAAGCAAAAGGCGGCCATGACCAGGAATTCTGTATACAAAAGTGAATTCAATTTTTATCGTTGCAGAGTGTGTTTTCACAGTTTTCATTAATTTTGTAGAACTGAGATATGACGGATAACAACCATTGCGTCAAAAACGAAACAAAAATTCTGATTCTAGGAAGATATCAAGTGTAGCTGGCGTTCTTTACTCAGCTGCTAGCGTCAAAACTAAAAAGCTTTAACGTTATTGCGGCACATTTAAGTAGAAAGTGTCTGTTTATTTGTAAAGGCGTTGTATAATTGCACCTCGAACAGGCCTCAAAGCGGAAATTAAATCACAGCCAGCAGTTCAAAACTATTAAATTAAAATAATTTGAACGAATTCACAGATATATTGAACTGATCACTTAACTAAAGAATATGAGTGAGGAAAATCATGGTTCAAACTACCTTCAATAACCGATTACTTTTTACTACCTAACTGGTTATAAGAATTATTCAAACTTAAAAGCAAATTCGTTATTCATTTACGCTAGGTAATGTAATAACCTGTAGAAATATTTTCAGCAAACAAAATTTCGGAGGTCTTTTTAGTACGTTTATGAATGTCACTTCTCTTAAGTAAATTTAAAGTCCCCTGGGGGTTTTCGACGTGATTCAACGCAAACGCCGCTTTACAGCAGTATGTATTCATATATTTTTGTCTAAAAACAAACGTTTTCGGATAAGGAAGCCTGCAATTCTATGTGATTCCTAATTATTCCGGTGCAAATAATTGTTTTGTAAAAGTTACTTAAAATACCACCCACACTGACCTAGAAGACTTGTGGCACTCAGGTGAAAAAAGGTCGCACTAGGTTCAACGAAAGGGTTTAATAAGCTTTTGTAATTATCTCCCACGAAAAAGGTCATTATCTTATCTCTCTTTTTCATTGCTTTTAGCTTGTATGTTGAGAAGAAAAAGTCGTCGAACTCTTCAATTACGTCTATTCAATTCTACAATGCGAAAGGATGGGGCGGGAGGAGGGAGTCGAGCTTCTCATGGTTAATTGAGATGAGTTGGGGGAAAGGTTTTCGCTTATACATGCCTAATAGCATAATTCTTTTGTAAATTTCAAGAACAGAAACAATCATTTATCAATGCGTGAACGTTTCTAATATATTTAAGTTCGTGTAAATGCAAAAAAATATACCCGTACAATTACGTACATAATGTACGTTTTGGGACTAAAAAAAGATGTTTATGACATGAACATCCTTCAAGTTGACGTCATATGAGTGTTATTTGCTCACGTACAGTTTCCTAAGCGAATTTATGTTAACGTCTTTGCCGAATCTTTTAACGCCCAGATTACAGTCCAACAAACGAACTGCAATCGAAATCATGTTTCACTGTTTAGTTTCACAGATTAAAAAATGCATTTTTCGGTTGCGACCAATCCTTGAACCGTGATTAATGAGTATAATTGTTTAATAACAAAATTAAAAGAACTAAGCAAATATTCGTTTAAAATCGTTTTGGTGTTGTTGTCAAGTTTTGTTTATTTCCCTGTTAAGCATTTTTTTCTTCTTATGAATACTATTTTTTTTTCTTTTGAGAGTCTTTCTAGCCTTTACATACTTCCAATTATCGTCTCTTGGTTAGGTAGTTTTATTTTTCAGACATCGAAACGCGCAATGTGAATAAAAATCTCTGTATCTAGGAAGGTCTATAGTTTCGAGCTGTACAAGGTTGAAGACATCAAACAGGTAAATTTTAAAGAGAATGAGAGTGAACGTAATTCAATAGAGACTCATGTTAGAGCGATTTTCGTATGACCTTGAAAAATGGTGCGCGATCCATTCAACCAAAATTCCAACCGGTCCGACCGGGAAAAGTGGTCCACCTCAAAAGGTGGACCCGTTTTTTCGAAACTTTTCCGGTTGGACCGAACCGATCCATTGAGTTTTGGACCGAAATTTCCGGAAATTTTGGTTGAATGGATCGCGCCCATGGTTTCGGTAAGTGTTCGTTATTTGTTTTATCAGCCAATGGACGAAAAGATCAAAACATGACCTCTTCGTTTTCCCGCTAAAGAAAACCCTAATATGGAGAAGACATTGTGCGATTGGCCAATCGTGTTGCACTGTGGCCTCAAAGCGAAGTATCAGTTTATTTCTAGAAAGTTCTCGGGCGTGAAGTTTGGATCCGTTCGATAAACCAATCAAATCGCTCTATTTCCGTTCGTTTGTTCGCTCTATCGGCAAACTAAGCCGTTTCACCTATGACACACTCTCATTTTCCTCGTTCCCAGGGTTACTTGTCCATCTCTCCTTCAGAGGACGAATGGGAGAGAACCCTGAGAACGACAAAATTTTGCCAGTATCAAAATCATTCGATCAACTCGATTTTGAGTGTATATAATTTGGATTTGGTTTAGACGTAACAAACTGTTTTCAAAAGAGTGTGTGATAACCACGTACCCGGCTTGCAAATATTTGTTTCCCAATGTGAAATAGCCTTGAATTGTTATTTTAGCCGCCTTTTCCGGAAATTTAGACATTTATGCCTTTATTAAAATCAGGGGAAAACGGAGCCTAACAAGAGATTATGTAAAGAAATAAAGAATAGCAAGGAAATGCTTCGGGCAGCTGGTTAAATATTCTTTCGTGCTGGATATTTGATATATTATCACACGATGTTAATTTTGCAATGTTTCATACTGATTTATTTCCAGAAATACAAAAGATTGAAAATTTTTGTAGAAAGGAGCTAAATTACATTTCAGGTTCCAAGAATACACGAAGAATTTGTCGGGAAAAAAACAGTCTCAAAAAGTCACCAAGACATACTATAATTAGACATTTGGTTATCTTTCAGTATTCCAGCTTCTAATTTCCTGATGTTTTAGTCATTACTTTTAAATGTTTCTTGACCTTTTACTGTCCTGGGTGATTTCTGGAGACATGTAAAGTAGTTCTAACTTTTAAAGTTAGTCTGTGCACGAAAGTTCCATGATGTACATGTGAACATTAAAATCTCCGGCAATATTCCTTTGAGTGCAATCTGTTTCGCGGTATTTTACCAAGCAAGACTTCAACGTTTCATAACTGATTTTGATTTTTGCCTCAGGCTCTTGGAAGAAAGCGAGAGAGAGAGAGATGGAACGTTTTTGAGGATGCCTCTTTCACATTGTTCATGCACTTAATAGCAGTAATAGTTCAGTCGTAGGTTCTAGATTTTCGTGACTATAATGTACACTTATTTTGCACCAAGGACGTTTTACCGATATTGGCTCTGAAAGCGTCTATTAGAATTGTGCTGCACTTTTCAAATGAGAATAGCCTTGTCTTTTAACGGTAAAGAATTTGCGTGAGTAGTCTGGAAAAGTTAAATACTTTTACCATAAGTAAATTGAATATCTATGCTGGGACTGAGAGAATACGGCTTTGGATTGAAATCCGATGTTGGCCGTTCACTGATGTGCGGTTCAACGACATGGTAGCCACTGCGTCAGTGGTCAGTGTTGTAAAACTTACCACTTAAATACATACCTCTCGTTTAAGCCTTCAGAGACCTGCCAAATGATGCTACAACAATGCCATTTCACTTTTTGCGGAGTCAGTATTCGTTCCCAGCGACAGAACTTGTAAAAGTTGCCACTTTGCTAATGAAAACTCCAAGCCAAAGATGCGTTTTATATATAATATCTGAGACAGTCTGTTTGAATTCTTTGAGTGACATATCTGTCTAATGTCATGTGAAGGCCACTTAGCTTAACTTGAAGCTTACACGAAACTTGTCACTATACCCTTGATGTCCTATTAATGATCCGTTTAAGCCCATTATGTGGACTTTTGTTTACGGTTGACTGTCCAATTGCTTTACTTATAATCATTCAATTTTTATCTTATCTTTTAATGCAAAGCAAATTCATTTCTCCCATCTGTAAAAAAGTATTTCGGAGAAATTGCTCGAAACTGCCCTTTTCCGAGTAAAGCAAGTCAGATTTCGTTTCATCAATTTTACGGCTTCAAACGATGTTTTAAGTGAACTGTTTTATCAAAACAGCAAATAATAAAGACTCGAGTCCGATGTTTTCAACATTCATTCTTCAGCACTTACAGAAATGTTTGAGTCGATATTTTCGAAAAGTATGCTCTGTATAGTTCTGCGGGGAACAAATTATCTCTGTTTTTTTTTTGTTTGTCTTTTTTTTTCCTCGCTTTGCCTATCTCAAATTTTTCGAAAAATCGTCGATTCCGTGCGGAAGGTAGCCTCCCTCCCCTCCTAACTCCTCCCAATCCCCCTTCCTTTTTCCCTTCCTCACTATCCTCTACCCCTATGAGGAAGGCCGTGATACCCCCGCCGCACCCACCCCACCCACCCCACCTTCCCCCTCCCTAAAATGATATATTGATTAGTCCAGATCTTCACGTCTTCAGGCGGTCTTAGCCACTGTTAATAAACCTCACAAAAAAAACTTCTGTGTTTATTAGATTATATAGAACAAATCGGAATTTCTGATATGCACGCCGGGCTCCACAAATATTAAAGGTCATTACAAACAACAAATGCGAAGTTTAGATACCTACAGGTTTTTTTCACCACTTTTCCCCCTGGCCTTCCCAGTTTTTGACTCCACTGCAGTAGAAGTCCTCATCAGTGATAGTTTGCATGTGAAATATAATCGCTATCTGTAACTAGAAAGAATATGAGATAAGGGGCACGAAGGAAGGGCGTTATAACCTTATTAATCTTTGCCCTAAAGTATTTTGCTACTTACGAAACGTTATTTCCTGATATGATATTCGAGAAAAGGGTTTCATGAAAACAGCGTTAATCCGACAACGAATCGCCGCTCTCCTGTCCGCCAGCGTTGAACAGACCTGTTTCTTCTTTCCTGAGAATTCTTTGATGTTATCTCGAGTGTGTTAACAGTGTTAACAATACGCGTGTGTCTGCTGAGGATAGCGGCAGTTGTCAAAGGTGAAGCATCTTATACTTTGTTGTACTTTACGTCGTTGTGAATTAGAATCCTCCTTTAAATTTAAATCTTTCATTATCAAGACTTCATGAGAGCCTTCTCTGCAGAGTTTAAATTGGTAATTGGAAATTCCATGCCAGCCAATGATTGTCAACATGCTAGGCAGGTACATGTGCAACCCCAAATACTTAAGATTAGAGAGATTAATACCGCGACGGCTACAAAAACGTCGCTTCTCGTTTAATTTGACAAATGTTGGCGAACTTTTCTGGAGTTAAATTCTAAAGGACAGAATCGAAGTCCAGGAAAAGAAGAAGAAAGCGTTGACTTGAGTTCACGTCCTTCAGAAAACGTGAAAATAGGGCAGATTTACGTCGCAGTCTTGCAACCGAGAAATGTACAAAACAACAGAGTTGTTGTTTGGCCAATCTAAACCTATAGCTTTTTTGGCGTTCTCGTTATCGTAGCCCCCTCCAGTCATAGGCCCATCTACTAACAAAAAAATACATCGGATTATAAGCTTAATTAAACTTAATTAAGAACCAGTAAGAGCGAAACGTACTTTACTGGAATCAGTAGTCAGGCTATGGTTTGTTTCGAAGAGCTTTTACTATTCCGGTCATAACTAAAGCCCCCTCGGATAAAAGTACCTCCATTTATAAGCCCTTCTAAAACCCTTTACGAAGATGTATATTCCCCTTCGGATATAAGCCCCTCCATTTATAAGCCCTACTAAAACCCCTTACGAAGATGTATAAACCCCCTCGGATAAAAGTCCCTCCATTTATAAGCCCTGCTAAGACCCCTTACGAACATGTATAAACCCCCTCGGATAAAAGTCGCTCCATTTATCAGCCCTACTAAGACCCCTTACGAAGATGTATAAACCCCCTCGGATAAAAGTCCCTCCATTTATAAGCCCTACTAAAACCCCTTATAAAGATGTATAAACCCCGTCGGATATACGCCTCTCCATTTATAAGCCCTTCTAAAACCCCTTGCAAAGATGTTAAAACTCCCTCGGATAAAAGTCCGTCCATTTATAAGCGCGTCTAAAACCCTTTACGAAGATGTATAAACCCCCTCGGATAAAAGTCCCTCCATTTATAACCCCTTCTAAAACCCTTTAAGAAGATGAATAAACCCCCTCGGATAAAAGTCCCTCCATTTATAAGCCCTTCTAAAACCCTTTACGAAGATGTATAAACCCCGTCGGATATACGGCTCTCCATTTATAAGCCCTTCTAACACCCCTTACGAAGATGTATAAACCCCGTCGGATATACGCTCCTCCATTTATAAGCCCTTCTAAAACCCCTTACGAAGATGTATAAACCCCGTCGGATATACGCCTCTCCATTTATAAGCCCTTCTAACACCCCTTACGAAGATGTATAAACCCCCGTCGGATATACGCCTCTCCATTTATAAGCCCTTCTAACACCCCTTACGAAAATGTATAAACTCCCGTCGGATATACGCCTCTCCATTTATAAGCCTTTCTAAAACCCCTTACGAAGATGTAGAAGCCCAGGATTTATATTATAAGCGACAGTTGACGGTATTGCGCACAATCGTGACTTTGACAAAAAATCACGAATTGCACAACAGTTTCCAAGCCTTAGCCTCCAGAGCTGGGCGTAAGTCTTGCGTGCTCAGGACCGTACCTCGGTTCATAAAACGCTGACCGAAAAAAGGGAAAAGAAAAAGAACAAAAATTCTGGCAGTTCTACACGGGAAATGGTTAAAAAGAGAACAACAGAATGAAAGTCCCGCACATTTGCAGCTTGAGGGAATTAAAGCGATGTGCATTTCTGTTCATGTTCAGTTATCAATAACGTGGAAAAGTAAGAGTCTTAAAAATATCATCCTTGAATTTTCACAGATATCGAAACTTAGCCTTTTTAAAAGTAACACAGTAACGAGCTATAACAACTAATTTAAGTTTAAAGGAAAATGTTTATTTTCATTAGTATTCTCTTCAATGGTGTCTGTAAGTTTTAATACTACAATGAGAACCAAGAAGTCATACCAGTCAATTATACTGAAGTGGAACGCTGGTCAATTGACTTTATCACAACTAATTAAACTTTAAAATACCAACCAAAACTAAACCACAAAAATAAATAAAGATTTTGCCTTTCACCTTTTCCCCAAGGCCTCTCATTAAAACCGACCAAGTACAGAGCGGACATTCCGCGACATACAACACGATAAGAGACTGCTTTTGAAAAATTTCGATTGTGCTGTCCTTCTTCACGTGGTTATTTTCAATGAGAGAGGGCCATTATCGCTACATATGACACCTTCCCATCAAAATGTTACTTATGTTTGTTTCCATAGCTATCACAAAAATATATTAAGAGCACACTGTGGTCGTAAAATTATCTTAACGACTTCAAAAAGAAATTATGACGAAGGTTTAAACGCCCCGTGATAATTTCTTTGTATTAAATTCAATTTCATTCAAAAGCCCATTAATTTTGTTACAAATTTCTAGCGCATCCATTTTCAGGGAAAACGCACGAGGATTATATCCCATTATTAATTTTAACCCAGTTTTTAATGACACAAAAGCACGGAGTGATTTTTGGAAACTTAAGGGGGGTTAATTACGACTAAAAGGTCGATTCAAATGTTCAAACGCACAGAAACTGCTGTCTTAATGAAATTCTGGAATGCTCAGAATGTTACGATTGCTGATTAAAGAACACACTGAAAACTGAGTTACTTGAATCATGGAAAATTATTTCCTTCTCCCCTAAAACTCTAAGGTAAAATCCCCATGTCACCTAATCTTGTGGGAAATAACTGACTACGGACGAAACAGTTCTCGTATTCACCCGGAATATGAACTGACTCTAAAAACATGCATGTGGTCTTGAATTGTAGTAGTCAACTTACTTAATCGTTTGCCTCATGAAGCCTTCATTACATAATTAAGATGCATGTACATATATATATCGTACGTACAACGAGGTAGTCGTTATAAAAAATCGAGATAAAGTGCGGTTAACAACACTGTGAAGCAGAGCGTGATAAATATATCATTCAGCCCCATCGCGTGAGTAACAATTATGGAAACAAGCTGAAGAAAAAAAACCCATCTAAGGCCAGTGATGCAAACAATAAAGATGGACATCTTTTTAAAATTATGGTTTGTGTTTTCAGTTTTTAATCATGGTTAGAGCAAAGAAGTTACGTACTAAAATTAATAAGCCATTGAAAAATATTCTTTCTGCTAGCTTATATTGTGTACGACAAAATTGTTGCTTATAAGCCTTTTACTCCCAGAGTCGATTTTGGAGACTTGTGATACATTGTGTATTTATAGTACAAACTTTTGAGGTAAAATATCAAGCATGAGACGCAGTGTTTCATCACCCGGATGAAGCACTGAGAAGAGAGATGAAAATACGACGCCCAGCAGAGTATTTTGACGAACTTCGAGGTGTTTCATGTCGAATGCTTGATGTTACTTCTCAAACAAAACGATTTTAGAAGGAGAAATTAAGGATGCAAAAATGAGCAGTTTTTCATCTGATTTCCAAACGCTCATTAAACATTATTTCCATTGTATTTTCGTCATGAATTATTAATGACTTTGAGAAGATATGGTTGAAATCCTATAGATCGTTTTCAGTCACGTGTTTAGCAGCTTTGCAAATTGCTTGGAAAGAAAGAAAGTCTTAACATGTGAAAAGATTTCAATTCCCGCGGGATTTATTTTGTACACAAACATGGCCCCCGATTCATTGTTTTGTTTACAAACATGGCCGCCATGACGTCATGTGAAAACGATCTATAGTGTGGCCATTCATAAGAAAGCTGTTAGGAGTTTTGTATGTAGTCCTAACACATGATACTTTTTTGATCTAAAAGGTTTTTTTTTTAATTTTGGACGTTGAAACTCTTAGAGGACAAAGGATTCCTTTTCAAATAGTTGTTGTTATTCCCACGTGACGTCTTCCAATTTCTCACTTAAGTGAGGAACATCGCAATTGTAGAGTTCGTTGATCTGTTTTATATCGTGTTTACTGAAGAATTCTCTTTGCCCAAACCTCCTGCTTGGATCCTTTATCGATTCAATTGTGTCCTGGTCGTTTTGAGAAAATGCGTGATTGTTGTAGTGAAGACAGGACTACAGGAAAAAAGTGTAGCGAGTTAGAGAACATGAACGTCAAAAATAAAATATAAACACAAATAGCTCAGTTTTTCCATTGTAATCATAACCATTACAATTTTAATCAGAAACTTACGGCGGAAGCATTGTTAAGATTTGTTTCCAAAAGAGAGGGACAAATACAACGTAAGTTTGATGAATAGAAGTTCTTAAATATTACGGCGCACACAGCATAAAGTTGTTCTTCTTGTAGTGCTAACTATGTTCGCCGTAGGTTCCTGGTTATTCTGTTTCTTGTAATAAAGCTTTAGGTAAGAATATCCTTTCAGATAGGAGTCTGTCGGCACTCTACTCTATTGGTGCGTCAACTTTCACACATTTGTTAGTGTAGCATTTTAAGGTTAAATTCGACCAGCATTTTGTGCAGCGAGTTCTACGGTCACGATTGCCCTCAAACTTGCAGATAATAATAATAATAATAATAATAATAATAATAATAATAATAATTTAATTCTTATATTGCGTGCTTTCCATGTAATGATCCAGCGCGCATTACATGATTCCTATCTATAATAGTTTAATACAGGGTATCTAACTAATAATTATTTAAAATATACTATGATAAAATCAAAATATACAACATATGTGAAGATACTAGTAATTATCGTGATAAAAATTAATAAATTAATAAAAAGCTTCCCTAAAGAGGTGCGTTTTCAGATGGCACTTAAAAATCCCTAGATCTGTAATAGAACGAATCTCACGCGGTAATACATTCCAAAGTGCCGGAGCTGCGACCTGGAATGATCTGTCTCCTAATGTAACCCTACTTCTATAAGTTGGCGTTGCAAGCAACAAACCATCCGAGGAGGATGTAAAACTAGAGAGCTCTGAGGCTTATTTGCTGAAGTTAGGGAAAAATCTGTCTTGGGATTTCGAAGTTACTTACATTTTTCGTAAAAATGCGGTTTTAAATATATGTCGATATCTCAAAGGTTTTTATATCAACAAGAAAACAAATAAAATTCTCTTAAAGTTCCATGATTATTTATTTGGCACGCCAAAAATCATAGAAATCGGTTGAATCTTTCATTCTGAAAAACGCAAATCAAAAACATAACCAACACGCACATAAATAGGTTCTAGCCATCTTAAGTAAAACTAAAAAAAACTTAACCCAAGCTTGTCCGCTGCTACAATTAATGACAATGCGAAGACCATTAAAGCCTTGTTTTCCACAATACGGTTACCACAAGCATGGCAAATTGAAATAGTAAGAAAGGTATTCAAGACAACTAATCAAAACAACCCTGTCAGACTAACACACATAAAATACTTACGTCATAGTCATAAAAATTTTTATTGGCAGGAAGTGCTTCAACTTGTCCTACAGTGTATTTCTCAAAGTTGTGCATCATTGCTGAGGATGATAGAAATATGACGATACTGTGACAAATGGGCAAAGGTTTCAGTGTCGGATGAAGGGTAAGGGCCTAAGGGAGAGGAATTGGTTGAGTTAAATCTATTTGTTTGGATACTTTATTGTTCTTGGGATCTCTAAAGGCCGAAAGGTTTGCGTTACCAGCTAACGGTGAAATGAGTTTAAACTGCTTTTACTGAAGAACTCGTCTTCTTTGATCACGTCTTTTGAATAACCAAAATTCTCATGGCTATGGAGTATGGTCCCTTAACTTCAAAAATATTTTTCATCGAATTAAGTCATGGCAAATTTGGCTCTCTAAGCGAAGTGATCCCAGCCGTGAGCCAAATAATGATAAAAAAAATTACTTATCTCACCTGGTTTGATGTTGTCGTAAAACACCTTGATGTATTTATCTCGGTCGGGTCGGGACTGCTCGTGAATAAAGCCAATGGTGTGCATCATTTCGTGAAGAACTGTACCCAATCTCTCGCAGCCGTTACCAATGGAGATATCCTGTTTTCCACCTTGTCGACCCACAAGAGAGTAACACCTACACAGACAAAAAAAAACGATTTTCAGTGGTGTGCGGCAAAGCTAAGTAAATTACCTAGCAAATAAATGGATAGCGTTCTAGTCACAGGGCCCCTCGTTTCCTTTAATCATGTGCTCAGTGTAACAAGGGATCGGACGTCTCCCAGCGTTATGCCATGAATTCAGGGCACCAACAGGGTACATGTACGTACAGAAGTTTAAAAACAGATTTGGGTCACCAAGCCAATTTTCCCGTTGCTTTGTCTACGACCGAATTGCCCCTTTACTTCTGTTTCAAAGCTAGGCTAAGTGCGAAGCCATTGATTAAAAGATAATGTTTCATTTGCGCTTAGCATCGTTTTGAAAATGAGAGTTTTTGGAACTCGGAAAAGGTCTTTTGGACGCTCACCGCAACTTGTTCGTGGGCGATCTTTTTCGCCCATTCTTGATTTGCAACCATGTGACAAAGCGGCCACGTTGGCGGTCAAAACAATTCAATTATTTCTTGAATAATTTACAAGAAACGCTTTTGTTCTTCGCTACCAACATGGCCGCCGTGACGTCATATCAACCAGAAATTTCCACACTCGCAGGGACCATTATATTTATTACTAAGGCTAAATTTCTTTAGTATACTCACATGGAAGAATTTATTATAAATCTAACTCGATCCAAGACGATTTCTCTCTTTTTAAGTTCTTCTTCACTCTCAAAGAGCCTTACGTAACGTATACAGGTATACTTGTTGTAAGCGGCGACGGCTTTACTTATACTGTCCATCTTCCAAGAATCTGAAAAAGTCAACGAGCGAAGGTGATTCTTAGAAGTAACAGAGCAACATTAGTAGGTCAGGTGATCATCTTGCTGTAAACATGAAAAACAATTCATTTTAGAAATATGATTTTAGCAGGAACTGAAAGGGCGTATTATTCCACCCGATGCAAGGGCTATAACTGGGTCAAGAGTTGTTTGACCATACAAATCCTTCTAATCCCTCTAATTTTCCGCGGCCCTAGCTTACGAACGCAGACCTTCTTCCGGTCGTCGCTTCTCTCCACCGGAAAAGAGGAGCGACGACCCGAAATACGTCTGCGTTCGCGGGCTACGGCGGCCCCAGCAATCGCTACCTTAGAGATACCGTAAAATTCCGAAAATAAGCCCCTCCATGTATAAGCCCCTCCAAATATAAGCCCCTCAATGCGGTAACGCAAAAAACCCTCCGTTAAATCGCCTCTCCAAATATAAGCCCCCAGGGGGTTTGTACTTGGAAAATTGCCCTCAAAAACAAAGTAAAACGAAGCAAAAACGGTAAATTTACTTCCAACTATATGGCTAGACCAATCGATTTTGAAACGCAAATTTCCCTCCGTAGATAAGCCCCTCCGAATATAAGCCCCTCAAAAAATAAGCCCCTCAAATAGGGCCTTTGAAAAATATAAGCCCCGGGGCTTATTTTCGGAATTTTACGGTATACGGCTAAAAATTTTGCAAGTTTGCTCTTTCAGTTCCTACTAAAATACTTTTTCAAAATCAATTGTTTTCTTGTTAACAGAAAGTTGAGCTCCTGATAAGCTATTGCAGAAGGTCTCTACTGCATGGAGGACTACTATCAAATAAGACATGGGATAAGGTATCCCCCCTTCTAGGATTCTCCTAATATAATTAAATATAAATGGTGACAAACAACACACAAACGTCTTGTTAGAGCGTTTGAAGGGAAGTTGAGGGGAAGCATCTCAACGAGGTCAATAGAGAAATGCAATTCGCTCCTATTAAAAACTTTTCTTACCTCTCTGTATCTCATCAGATAATGTGTATGGTACCCTTACAGTTCCATCGTCTGATTTGGGCCACAGGTATGACACATCGTTGATGGCATCTCGTTTATCAGACTCGCCCGTCACCCATGATCGCAAACGCTGATCCATCACTATATCTCCTTCAAAAAGATCTGTAGTATTGAAAATAAAAGAAAAATGAATAAATCTTCTTTAAATTTTCAAATAATGTAAAACCGACTTTCACCAATCACTGCGAGCAATGGACACGATGAAAACAAGATCCAATCAAAAGCATACATCAGAAGCAGGCATCAAGCGGTGGAAAACTCGTATGAACGGGTTTCTCATTGGTTAAGAAATATGGCGCCAGATTTTACAGCCAGCCAATGACAAAGCGTATCAATTCGAAACCAACGCATTCACGAGCATTCATCAAAATTCTCGCGACACTCAATCATAAACAGCTCAACTTCAAGGTCACACAAAAATAACTTCGAAACTACCAGTGGTGACAGTTGTCAAACAGGTTCATAAAATAGCAGAGCTTTGTTCCCCGCCCCAATCCCGCTTAAGAAAAATTCTTGAAATGACTACCTCCGTTCTTTGGCAAAAGTTTCTTTATTCTGGCCTTTCTTTGTTTTTCTTCCTCCTCCTTTAACGCCAGATTATCCTCAGCTGTTCCCACACCATCAACAATTTGTTCTGCGAAGAAAACAATTATAAAGTGACAAACACAGGGATTACAAATTGTTTAAACACTACTTCAACTAAATGAATACAATTTCGTTATCATATCTTGCTCAGTATTTATGTCACAAAAGCTTCTTTTAAGTACAATTTTGAAGTGTCAAAACAATTATTTTAACTATTTGGGATAGGACTGAAAAAATCCTGACTAGCAGAAAACAGACTAGTTAGCTAGAAAGAAATGAAAGAGCAAAATGACAAATTTCTCTATTTGCAGCAATTTGCATTGACGTAGAAGGACGCTTTCGCGTATCGTCTTCGTTATTGTTCTCGTTTTGTAGTTCTTTCTTTGTGCCTTCGCATTCATTTAATCTCTCACTAACCTTTCAACGTCTCATGCTGGCTATTTTCACGTAATTTATCAAAGCGGTTTTCTTCATTGCTGACGTCGTCTGTCATATATGGAGATTCTTCATCGGCTGTTTCTGCAGATCAACAAGTCATGATAAACGCTTAAAGAACGGTCTCCAAGAAACAGTTAACTTGGCCTCCCGAGAAATACAATATTTCCTAATGTGAAACTGAGGGAAACATCGATATCTGAGGAAGAGGCAAAACTAACTAATTTCCCGAGGAGCCCGTCCTTGAGGAATTTGTTATACAGCTTACAGAAAAAAAAATGTCTACAAGTACACGCAGACGGCAACAATAGCGAACGGCAACATTCGTGGGTAGCAGCTCAATCTTACCCTCTGACGTTAAGGCTCAGAAAGTTTTGGCGCGAAACAGTCTTATTACTAGATGCATGTGGCCTCAAAAAATCCTATGTGAGCGCGCGCGGATGGGGAAAAATTTAGCCATATAAAATGAAAAAGTTATTATAGCCAGCGTAACAAGCGTTTGCGCGCGAGTTGAGTTTGCTACGCAGGCTTAAGTTATTCGCCAGTTTTGAAAATGGCCCGCTCACTAGCCATGACAAAAACGCAGACATATATCAATCGCCCATCGACAAAGAAAATTATTGCAAAAACTATGAGCTTGCTGTAGTCTGAATGTAATCAGTTGTTTACCTGTTTTTTCTCCTCTGGTGAGCTCACGTAATAACAGGTCATGAATGCTATCTCTTTTCATTTCTCCCTCGTCTTCTTGAACATTTTGGAATCTTCGCCTCTGCATTTCTGACAGCGTGCGTTTTTCAGCTCCTGTTGGGGTGGCAAAATACTTCAGTGAGGAGCGATCAGCAGTGTCGATTCCCCCGGGGGGGGGGGTACTCCGGAGTTAAAGTGACGGGGATGAGAGGACTAATAATAATAATAATAATAATAATAATAATAATAATACACTTATATAGCGCCTTTCTCTTAGTGATCCAAAGCCCTTTACAGTCAGTAGATACTTAGAAAACAAATAATTCAAATGCAACATAACAGGATTAAAAACCCCAACTGGCAGGAGGCAACCAGTTGGCTATTTTACAAGCGTGGCCGAGGATTTGAACTCGGGATGACCGAGCACAAATCCAGCAAGTGGCCAGGGGCCCGTTTCTCAAAAGTCCCGGTACCTTTACGGGCCCGAAATCAAATATTCAAATCGAAAAATAAAGAATAAGAGCGCGGGTCCTGGCTAGCAAACAACTCCATTTTGTTTCATTAACTGACAGTTTTATCATGTTAGATGCAAAACTATTGAAACCTCGATCTCTAGTGTAAACGGAGACAGCTTACCGGGCCCGTTAATTATCGGGACTTTCGAGAAACGGGCTCCAGAGCGGGACTCGAACCCGGGACCGCCGGATTGCGAGTCCGACGCGCAGACCACTCGACCAGCTGCCTCCCTTAGGAGGAAGGGGTAATTTTCTCACTTCCCCCTCGATCCCACGCTGCGTGAGATTCACGTCCGCGCGGAGATCATTCTCTTGAATCCACGCAAAGCACAAAATAGGTTAAAAAAAAAAGATGCCGCTCTCTCATTCTGCCGAAATATATAAAAAATTACCTTCAAATAGCAATTCAATTAAGAACATACAGCGTTTAAAAATCAGTGTCGCAAGTAATTATCTTTATTTCTTGTAAGACGTTCATGAATGGGCCTCTAATTGTAAAGGAAACGCAAAATTCAAACTCCTCGGGGAAGAACTTTAAGATTTATTTCGATTACTGCCGGGAAAATCGCGCGAAAACTATAAAGTATTATACACTATCAAGAAATTAAATAAAGGTGAAAAATCCGCTAACAGAGAGGTCACTCAAGCTCAAAGTTTGAACAGTAAAAAAGGGTTTCGTTAATCTAACTTTGTAGAAAAACGTTTCGCCGGAATCGAAAATTGATTTCATTTAATTCCCTTTGGAGGGTTCAGCTTAAGAAACAAAATTATTTACATGCAAAATTATGTCATACCCGTGCTGTTGTTGATGAAATGAATTAGAAAAAATGATTTAGATCAAATGAATGAAGGAGCTCTATAACAGCGCGTTTTGAACGGGAAAATAATTCAAAAATAAAGTAAAGTCCGGACGTAGCGTCGTATTTGGTTTTACCCTAAGTGGTTGTGTTAATCTAATTTTGCAGGAAAAAGCCTAAAGGCTTAATATTAGCCACCTGGATTTAAGGGGAACTGTTCGTCACTTTCGGTCTAAATGAATTTCTTTGTTCCGCTTAGATGTTGTGGGTAAATCGATTTATTTTTTGCTAATCACGATGTTTATTTATCCCACACCATGGACCACACCATGTGGTTTCTACTCGCATTCATGATTCTCGATTCAACGTAATTACAAAGTTTTTTGCAAACTTTTGCGGCAGACAGCAATACAAGAAATCACCGTTTAATAAGTTTGAGCGTAGGAAAGTTGGAATTTTTTCGCGTTGGTCACCTTTTATTATCTAAACGGACGAAATAAGTTAGAGAGGCGAAAGATGTTAATCACAAAATACAGTGGTGTGCCTTATAGCATTTAATACTATTTCTTATCGGGTATAAAAACCGAAACACTCGAAGTTTCAGTTTGTACAATCAGATGTAAAAGGAAGTTTCTATTTTCACCAAGACACCTGTCAAAGTCTTGTTTTGTTGAGACGGATATGGAGGGAATTCCTCCAAAATAAAGAAGGAACCTATCAGGACAGAAAGATTAAACAATGCTGCCATGTATGGTCCGCACATGTGAAAAAGTACTAAATGTAGTCTCTGTGCTCTTTCTGCATCTAGGCTGAAGAAGCTATCGACACAATTAGGAAAATTAGCCGTATATATCAAATCCAAAACATAGCTGCAGTAGCGTTTAAATTACTTCAAAATAAGTTTGTTCGGTTTATTTACCTCTCATTACGAAATTAAAATCCCTCAGCTAAACACGAAGATGTGTTTTTGTACACGAACAGCTCTTGATCATGAGCGATTAGCACAACAAGGTGGTTCTTAAACGTCTAAGTCCATGGAAGAAATCCTCAAGTATAATCATTTAAATAAAAGCTCCTAGTACTGAGCAATGAGGTTCCGGCAAAAAATAGAATCCTACACTCATGTACTCCGACCGTTCGCTGATTTAAAGAAGCGAAAAGGCGCTGGCGGCAAACTCATGCCCTCAAGATAGGATAGAAAACTAGCCACACGAAATCTGTAAGTGTTGAACCTTCCAGGAAAACATAAAATAAATCAAATATATCTCAAGATTATAGTGTCGTCTGGAAAATTTTGTATTCCCATTTTATTTTGTTGACCGTAGAATTTGTGAGCATGATCGAAAGAGAAATGAAACGCGGGCCAAAATAAGCTGTTTTGTAGAACAACAACAGGCTTTATTTTTTGGATTATCAACAATCACAACCGAAACTGGACGAAGTACGTCTGTTCAGCAACAGATTACCCTGCTAGCAGGGTAGCAGCAGATATACAATTTGACATTTTGGCTTCGAGTCACAAAATATGTTTAAAAAAACGAAATTTAAACACGTTATTTTTTTTGTTGTCGGACTTGGTTTCGACTTCCAGTTTATAAGAAGGATCAGTTGCGACTTACAGCGGGCGGTAAAATACAAAAATTAACAGTAAGTAAACCTTACTATTAATTTTATTAATTTTACGATCCGCAGCAGACACTGAGAGACAAAACAAAATACATGATCACTTATGTCGTTGGTTGGTTGATCTACAATGTAATACAAGCTTTTTTTCTCGGTGATACAGCTTTCAGATCATTAAGCGACAAGAATACGTTTTTTCTTTCTTTCTTTCTTTCTTTCTTGAAAATCTAAAACAAAACCTGTTTCAGAAACAAGAAAACGAGAAAAAGAAAATTTGGATGTGCAAATAACAAGAATAAGAGTCGCAGTTCTCCGTCAAAACAGTGCGCTCCCGGGAGAATGGAAATCAGTTTGAACGGTACAATGTTAAAACAGGATAAGGAAAATCGGTTTTCTGAGTCTAAGTTCGAAAAATCGCCCGTTCGCAATGCCGGGATTCCTCTGTATTAACAAAGTAAGGATTATTTTTCAAAACAACAGCGCGGTACGACAGCTGCATACAAAATGATGCAAATGAACTTCAACTCAAAACATTTCGCCTCTATTTCCTGTCTTAGCTACAAAATACTGCAAAGTAACTTAAAAGCGGGACAAAAGAGTATACGCAAGAATTCACTGGAGACTTAAACAGCTGTAGTGTTCAAAAATAAAAGTTTTTATGGACGGGAAGTGAAGATGGAACGACGAGATAAATCATGCGTAAAACTGATCGCTTGTAATGTCGTAAATTAAAAGACGAAAGTTCCCTTAAGGAAGTTCAAAAACTTAATTTTGCGGTGAGGAAAAAAACTGAAGAAAGTACAGAAGTAAATAATAGAAAATACGACAGCTTGTAGATGATTCAAAGCCACAAACTAGAGACGAAAGTGTGTCATATAACGTCACTGCATCCCGAAATGTACTTGATGGACGCATAATGACTGATGAGTTATTTGCCCGTTTTACTGTTCGCGAATAATACAGAAAAGTATCGCAACATTAAAAGCTCTCACCTGTAAACTCCGCATAGCCATCGTCGTAGTCATTTTCATCGTGAAATCCATGTCCTGTGAATGACAGAGTTAATAATTAGTACTGGGTATGATCTCGAACAGACGCGTTTGAGTGGCTTCAACCAGAATACACCGATAACTTTACCTCGTTTAAACCCAAAAGCCTTCCCAAAACTGGCTTCACGCGTTAATACCGGCAACAAAACGCAAAAGAAACATGACAACACAAGCGATCCCTCAAAAAGTCTCCACATACTGCTCTCGATTTCTCCGAGTCAAACGCTCTTCTAGCGCCCTGGGTTTTCAACTCTCTTCATCAAGACTTGAACGTCGATGCTAATTTTTGATTCGGGGTCATTTGCATAACAAACCAGTAAGACCAAGCATATCTGATGTGTAAATTACCCCTGTGTTTCATAGGAACACGTCAACCACAAAACTATTCGAATTTTCGGCCCCCATCTCTCTAAAGCGGGGGCCTTCCCTCTGGTGCTCGCATTGGTCAGGTGTGATTTTTTCTTCCCCAAACAAGTACATTTTTATTTTCAAGAGATGGAAGATCCAAAAAGTCTTTTTTGGAGTCATCTTTTGAGAAATCACGAAGGATAAAGCGAGCATAAAGGTGTTACAACAGATCACATTATTCAGTTTTCGCGAGAGAATACTGACAGCTTTTGACCTTAAATTAATGTTACAAGCAGAAATTCAACGAGACTTCAATTAACTGACGTATTTTGAAAATGATTTGTTTTTTTCTTTTTACAGTTTGTCGCTGTCATTTCTTTTCCTTTCGAGATTTTACCCAGGTTAATCTATTTTCAAAATATTACATATAATCTTTTGAAATTTAAAACAAATGCCGGATAACGATCAACCACGAAAGGGTTAATACCTAAAATTGCTCCTACCTTAAATTAAACTCTCGTGAAAACCGAGGGGAAGCAAATCATAATACTGCAGCTTATTATCAGCTGAAAATACAATAGATGTCAGAAAATAAAACATTTATTATTTTCTTTCCAAACAAGTAACGCTTTTTTGTTGAGCAGAAAAAATACACCATTTCTTTTTGTGAAGAGTAGAAAAGATTACAAAACCGCCTTCTTAGCTTTTAAAAAATATGCTAATCAAATGCTAAATTTTATCTTCGATAACCCTAGCCTATATTTAGAAAACCACTTACTTGAAAAATACAAAAAAGGAAAAGATTCCCTATTAAAGGCTGGTTTAAGAATCTGAAGACTCGGCTGGTTACGGATTGACGTAACGTTGAAACACGTGCTAGAAATCGCAAAGCTGCTCTAAGTAATTTTTCTAAATTAAGCAAGAAGATAAAATATTCCGAAAGTACTTGTCTTTCTTTACAATATTCTTTACGATATTACTGATCGCTTTATTTAGTCAGATGTCTTTTGATTGATAAATTTCCTCAGCTCTCATTCACTCCTCGTTTCTGTCACGACCAACGGTCTCTTAAGTTACCGCTGGGGAAGCGAAACAGCTTTATAGCTGTAGGCTGTAAGTGATGATATTACCGTATCCTGGGCTTTCGTGCCGAATACAAAAATTAATACTGTTTGCAGCGCGAGCGTGTGCCCTTGCCGTATTACAAGTAAACCGATTAAAATGTGATATACAAACATTATATTTAAAATCAAAGCTTTAAATGATTCCTTCTCCAAACGTTTTAACTGCCGTGGCCCTATTAATTATAAGACGCTGCTGAATCTTGGTCTTCTCCTAATTTGTTTTCTCCGAAATATCATGAAAATTAACAAAATGAATTGTGAGTGTTGAATTGTAAATTCAACTGACTAATATTTCTAGAAAAGGTAGAACCATGGAAGAGTTAAGGCAGATTACCGGGTGGAATCGCTTTTAATACCTTAAAAAGTGGTCCGTCACAAATGATCTCAATTTCAACTAATGTATTGATAGCGACTATAATATTTAATCCTTTTTCTGTAAATACAAGGTTCTTATACAGCTAAAAAAAAGTGTTCTCTATAACGCATCTATTCGGATAAACGAAATAACCGCTGGGAAATAAACCTTCTTGTGACTTCAAATTAGAAATCTTTTATCTTCAACAAATTTGCCAGTTCTTAATTAAAATGTTTGCCGCTTAACGTGTATTTAATCGTTTCGTATTGAATATTCAGGAATCGCATCAACATAACCAAATGTATAGTTTTTTAATACCCGCAGGCAATTTTACTACAGTCGTTATCACCTGGCCTTGACATTAGTCACCTAGAAGGAAAAGTCATAAAATCAACCAAACCACCCCAGACAATACGCGGTATGCCTTAGGGGAGATTTTACAGACTGTACTTTTTTTCCTTTAATGACCATTTTCTGCATCATAAAAGGCAAAATCTCCTCATATTAACCTCAGTTTCAGTTTTATCCAATTAGGCCCTGCACGTGATGGCCGCCTCGTTCTCGAGGATATACCACGCACTTTCATTCCCTCCCCCACCCCCAACTCTTACGTTCAAGGCTTTCAATCGCATGACGCACTTTCCCGTTTTCTCCCTTTTTAATTCTGCACATGCCCGCCGGAAAATCAAGCTTATCATAAACAATAAAAACAAATACTGAAAGAAATATTGAAAAGCCTGGTCTTGTAGGCCATCAGCAAAAGAAAATTGCGCTATTCTAATTCAAAGAAAACCTTTATGGCTTGCAAAACCGAGTAACGACAATCAGACAGACTTGAGTCAGTCAAGCTAGTTTAACACTTTCGTTCCAGGATCCCAATTATTAACACAGGATCGAAACCCAAGGCATAAAACGCAATTGAAATCTTACCTTGTCTTAAGTAAGAACGAGGAAAGTATCTAAAACTAATCGTCAGCGGAAGAGACGAAGAAAGCAAACACAAAACAAGAAGGTGAACGGTATTCATCAAACCCTAGCGGTGACTTCTGTGGCCTCACTTGGAACGGCGTCGGTTTATCCCAGCCTGCGGTATTCTAAGAGATCTTCAGCGCACCGAGCTGCCTGTTTTGCGCACCATGAAACGATCTGTCTTTAAATCAAACAGTCTGTACGTTCTTTAACTGTGAAAAAGGGTCGATCCTAAATGCCTTTTTGCGTGACAGTTTGAAATCCAATATAACTCTGACGTCTCGCAGAATAGGGGCGGGTGTCAAATAGCTCCCTTGTACAAATGTTGTCGAACAACTAAAGATCTCAAGCCAAAACCAACTGGTATAACATATTTCTTACTTCAGTAAACGGCAAAGACGAACAGCAAAATGTAGCTATTTTGCTGTCCTTTAATCAGTATGATTCACTTTCTAGAATTTTATACAAAAGTGAAATCCTATTGTAAAATTCCGAGAATGAAAGCAGTCCATCCCTTGCCGTATTTCCGGGAAAAAATAAGCGCCCTTCAAAAATAATGTATATAACTTGGATGCCACAGAGGCTTAGCATACAAGAGTAAGCTGAGGTAGACGTACGGACCCCAAAGCTAACCATGTAATAATCTCCCAAGTAAAATAGCTACTCGATATTTCTTTCTGGATGCTGTAGTGTCATTTCGGGAACCTTGTTCTTTTTTATCTGTTTGTTAACATTTTCCAAACGAAGGCATAAATTGCTGAGCACAAATCAGTGAAGCTGAGCGCGGCCCGAAAAATCTCAAAGATTGATAAACTAAAGATAAAAGTTAGCGCGTGGAAGTATTGGGCGCAAGAAAGAACGGCGCGCGAGGGAGACACGCACCCCCCGTTTTTCCTGCGCGTTACTTCCAAGCGCCTGCTACGTAGGCTAACAAAGGTCGGAGAGAAAAACAGAACAAATTAAGAAGCAGAGGGGACAAAGGTAATAGCTGAAAATCATCTATGTCACCTCTGCCTTAACCGTTTTCAGATCGCGTTTTTCAAAATAAACTGCAGTGTTTTTCCGGATTTGGCCAGTCACGAATAACTCACGCCTGACTTCTGTCATACACTTTCCTTCCACCGAGAAAGGAGGAATACACCTCGCAATACTCTGATAATTATAAAAGAGGACTCTTATTCAAATCACCCTAGAGGAGACGGGATAGACTGCGTACCTCATAAAATTGGTTTTTGTCTTACGACCTTCATCTCGAATCTACGACCTCCGGTGCTTTACCTTCAGAATCAGTGACTGTAAAGATGACCTTAAGTCGGGGGGAGCTTTTCATACAGCGGTGCTTTACACAGTTAGGTTTGCCGAGAGACAGACCGGCAGGGCTGAGTTGTCTGTCTAGTCAGAGCTACGTGTCTATCAATTGTGGCATGTTTAATACGCGGGTTTATTTTTTAGGCTCGATTTCCAGCCGTTTGACAGAGTCAGGTATGCAACCTGTTCACGGGCGCACAACAACGGTCGGTAACACGTTACGAGTAATCTCATTTTTTGAAACCCTAGTCGCTTTCTTAAACCAGTAAACTCATAGACTTGTGGCTGTTTCTCCACTTGGGGAAAAGAAACTGACGATTACGACGACGATGATGACGACGATAATGATGTGATGAAACTCATAAAGGATCAAACAACACCTTTTGTACTTAAAGTTATTCAAAAATTACATGCCTGGTGTGCAATACTTTATTAACCTTCAAGACATCGATTGATGTCACTGAAAACAATCCAGTTATAAATAAGATTGAACTGGAGCGGCTCCTGGACTGAAATACTATTTACATTCCGTAGATGGCTATTCAGAGTAAGTTTCACTCCTTACTGATGACGTAATGTCATGCAGATAATGCATATTTTCGGCTCAAATTTCTCAGTGTCAACCCCTTGAGCCAAATCTCCACGGTGGCTGACTCTAGCTTCATATTCCTGCGCGTATCTCCAGCCAGGCTGTGTAGCGCAAAACGGGTAAGACTCCATTTGTATTAATGTACATTGATACTTTATTCATACGGAGACCAAAGAGACGACCGTGTAAGACGTAC
This sequence comes from Porites lobata, assembly GCA_942486035.1. Lineage (NCBI taxonomy): Eukaryota > Metazoa > Cnidaria > Anthozoa > Scleractinia > Poritidae > Porites > Porites lobata. Next base: position 1,262,203 of record CALNXK010000043.1, read on the forward strand.
CTAATGGGTCTAGTGTTGCAGGTCTCCGTACTCTGATAGAGGTACTGGCCAACTTGTCTTTTGGTCTTTTCAGGCCAATTGAACAGTGTGTATGAACAGGTGTCTGTAGTATAGTGGAATAACTGTCACTTGAACAGTTTGTATGAATAGGTGTCTGTAGTATAGTGGCATAACTGTCAATTGAACAGTCTGTATGAATAGGTGTCTGTAGTATAGTGGCATAACTGTCAATTGAACAGTCTGTATGAATAGGTGTCTGTAGTATAGTGGCATAACTGTCAATTGAACAGTCTGTATGAATAGGTGTCTGTAGTATAGTGGCATAACTGTCAATTGAACAGTCTGTATGAATAGGTGTCTGTAGTATAGTGGCATAACTGTCACTTGAACAGTCTGTATGAATAGGTGTCTGTAGTATAGTGGCATAACTGTCAATTGAACAGTCTGTATGAATAGGTGTCTGTAGTATAGTGGCATAACTGTCAATTGAACAGTCTGTATAAATAGGTGTCTGTAGTATAGTGGCATAACTGTCAATTGAACAGTCTGTATGAATAGGTGTCTGTAGTATAGTGGCATAACTGTCAATTGAACAGTCTGTATGAATAGGTGTCTGTAGTACAGTGGCATAACTGTCTGGCCCACGGTAGAGGAGGAGGTAACATGAAATCTGATATCTCTGGGACCAAGTGAACTGTAGGTAGACTAGATAACCACAGGTGCCTTGAGAAATTATTTTGACTGTCCTTTGCTCGTGACCGCAGAGTTGACAGTTTTCGAATTCACCGTTGACCAAACTTTATAATTTTCATCAGTTTCACTTCCGCTATATCACCCCTTCACGCACAGCACCTGCTTGAGTCTGTGAACAACATCTAAGAGGTCACTCTGCGCTGCCATGACGTCATCGATGTCCTTGTAAGCCATTGGTGTTTCGTCGATGACGCCAGCGTCCTTTCGACATTCCACGCCTTCTGTTGCACGCACGTGATCTTCAATTGAAAACATTTTCCTGGCTTTGGTTCGCGACATGGTCCTCCCAGCTCCGTGACTACAACTAAGGAGAAAATTACCACAAAAGAGAATGATTAAGCATTCAACCTCCTATTATAACGTTGGCAGGTAAAACGTTAACTGAGGTTGCAAATTAGTCGACTACAGACAAAGCGTATTTGCCGAAGTTGATTGACCAAGAATCGAATCTGAGGGTGGCGTTGGCGACGACACCGACGATAATGATAATGGTGATGACGAAGATAATATGGATGAGGATGGCGATGATGATGATGATGATGATGGTGATTTAAGAAGAAGGATATTAGTGCTATTACTTACGTTAAAAACTCATGACGCGCTTTGCTTAGAATAAAAAGCCAAAATTCAGTCGTCAATTAGACAACCACCTACCTGTGAAATGATTCAGGGTTTCCCTTGCCTCTGACGATGTAGGATCGTGCTCCCATGGACCCTGGTATGATGCCCAATTCACCATCACGAGCAGAAACCTTGTGGGAATCATCATCATCATCATCATATAATAATAATAATATTAATATTAATAATATCACTGACATACTAGACCACAAAGCAAATACAGGGGAACCTCGATATAACGAACCTCTATATAACGAAGTCCTCCGTATAACGAACGATTTTCTTTACCCCAGTCATAGCAAGATATATGAAAAAAAACCTCGATAAAGCGGACACATTTTTCCAGTCTCTTGGCCCTTCGTTAACTCGAGGTTCCACTGTAGTATATATATTTTTTAACAGGGCGAGTCCTTGTGTTAAATGGACTAGACCGTGCATTCACCAACAAGAGATGCAAGTACCCCGGTTCAAAATGTCGAAAAAAAAGCAACTGAATGACATGTCTGAAATCATGGAGTAGTTGACATCATGGTATTTCAAAACTTGAATTAACAAGAACCATAGCACAAAAAGAAAAACACAAGCGTATCCCAAAAAACTGAATAAATGCAGGCAGAAAATTCCTGACATAGGTTCTTTTATTTTTGGCCTGCTTTTGGCTTTGTGTTTTTGTTTGTTTTGCTTACAAAACTTTTTTGTGAACATTCAACTGAACCAACAGAGAAGGGCCTTATGGAGTATTTTATATAATACCAAATTTTAGTATCTTGTTACTTACGGCCCCTTTTCTTGTAAGAAACACTTCTTTTCCAAAATGCATCTCTAAATTCACATAGTTATGGTGGCAGTTAACAGCCTTGCTAAATGGGTCCACTTCAAATTGTGGAATATTGCTGCAAGAGTGAGCTGCCTGCAGAACACTTGACATCATGATATCACGGTTTACACGGGCAAACTTCTGTGCCCACGTCACTGCAAACACATAATCCTCAAAATTCTTTGTGCCCTCTTTAAGGTAAGCCAGATCTTTATCAACCTGTTCAACAAAAACAGAATAGTCTTCATCACATTGATGTTGTTGATGGTTTACCTACTATTCTATAGCATTTTTCCTTGGTTTTTGTGGAACTAGAACGATGATGAGCAGAAATACAGTGTTCCACAGGCTTTTGTCCGTAGGCTTAATTGTTACACATACAGCACAGTACAGCTCAGAGCTAAGCGACCGATACAAACCAAATGCACTGTTTGCCTTAACATGATCCATAAAAAGCGCATTTCTAAAATGCACTTTGTTTGGTTATTTATTCTCACACATTTGCCTCATAAGGCTTCTACAATTAACCCTGAAGGAGTGAAAAGTGTTAACCCTTGATCAGCCTGAATGGTAGGTGAACAGCAACAAATTTCTCCTTATAAAATTTTTTCTCAATCAGTATATATCGATAATGCATGGACAACAACAGTGGGAAGAATATGTATATTAGGTCAACATTACACCCCAACTAGTAAACGATCAAACACCTTTGTCCAACATTAAGTTGGAAGAGCATGTATGACTATCTAAACAGTTCCCTTAACTTTGCAATCAAATGGCCAAACAGCAGCCAAAAGCAACCACAACCACAGCCGAATACACACGACAATTTTGGCATTCATGTACCTTAACTCGTTTGTCCAGTTTCATCATATCATTCTTGGCAAGTTCAATGTACACTGTTCCAATTCTGTTGCCAGGACCACGTGACCCAGAATGTAACATAAACCAAACTCTATCTTCTTCATCAAGACATACCTACCAGGAAACAGACATTACTGACAGGAGATGAATATAAGCTAATAAAGGCAATCTTTCCAGTGGTGTCAATGAAAATTTCCCTAACTTGTCCATTTCAAAAGTTGAAAAAACTGTGAAAGGGAATGGTGTAAATACCACTCAACAGGTCAAAATTTCTATAAAAAATTGCCAAAGCAGGGATTGTAACAAAACCCATCATCAATAAATTAAAAGTAAAACCACATCCCATACGCACATTACCTCAATAAAGTGGTTTCCAGTGCCTAATGTTCCAAGATGATTCACGTTATTCTGTGCCTTCGCCATCGGTTGCCGACTACAGATGTATTCATACTCTTTCTTGAGTTTATCCCACTCCGTTACGACAAACTGTGGAATGTCACTTGACTTCCATGCACCAACATCACCCTTGCGACCCTAAAAATAATAATTTTATTATTAACTTTGTCATCATCATCATCATCATCATCATCATCACCATTATTATCATCATGATTGTTATTATTTTCATTATTTTTTGCCCTGACCTATACATTTTTTTATCATTCTTAGACTAAAGATTTAATAATGAGTGTTCCATTCCATATACCGCTGTCACCTATCATGATTAGTTGAGTGTGCATATGCTAACTCCAGCTAGTTCCATGACAAGTAGGTGGCAAATCAAACACCAAGTAAAAGACTTCATTTAAAGAGGAAGATACCGTAAAATTCCGAAAATAAGCCCTGGGGCTTATATTTTTCAAAGGCCCTTTTTGAGGGGCTTATTTTTGGAGGGGCTTATGTACGGAGGGAAATTTGCGTTTCAATATCGATTGGGGTAGCTTGCAATGGGAAGGAAATTTACCATTTTTGCTTTGTTTAACTTTGTATTTGAGGGCAAATTCCAAGTACAAGCCCCCCAGGGGGCTTATATTCAGAGGGGCAATTTAATGGAGGGTTTTTTGCATTATGATTTTGGGGGGCTTATATTTGGAGGGGCTTATTTTCGGAATTTTACAGTAGGTAATAGCGCACATCACTGACCTGTGACCCTCACTGTTCTTGCAACAGTTTGTTGAAGACTTTGATGTATTATTTTTTCTTACTCTCATTAAAAAATATATATTTGTTAACTTTTCTTGATATTTTCTGCAATAAATGATTTCACAGTATCATTTCCGGCACCAAAGGTTACAGACCTGATGAGTCCGCCCATGTGGTACAGCCTGTTCAATAGCTGTACGAAGGTTCTTCAAGGAATCTGGCAGCTGATTTGCTGTTAGTGTTGTCCTTACTGCCATCATTCCACATCCAATGTCCTGTGTAATATATTGCATCTTTTCGTTACGAAAAGATTGTGCTCTGGCAGGAAAATTCAACAGACATTTATTTTTGAGCAATTTACTCTAAAATGTGCCACATACAGCTTAGAGAGAATGATGCAAGAGCCTGTGGTATGATGGCATACACCACAACCCGGAATCTTTTACTTATAGATACAGTGGACACTGTAGTGAGTGGACACCCTCGGGATGCGAAAAAGGTGTCTGGCCACTTACGGGAATATAAAGATATAGAGTTTGTATTGGAGTTGACAAAAACAGGGTTTTGTGAAGGCCGCCTTAAGTAGAGCTGTTCGATCAGCTTACAAGAGCGTCCATTAGGAGAGCTAATCCACTGTATTTAACAAAAATAACTTCTTGGCGTTTTTACTACGCAAGATCAACTATTAAGACATGAAGGTGGGGAATTTGAGCAACATTCTTCACTGCCATAACATTATGGAAATTTGAACAACTTCAGCTTTGTTCAAGTGACTGGCCATGGGGTGGTGAAGAAGGCTTGCCCAGGGGTACTAATCGTTGATCTTTAAATTGGACAGGACTTTTCTCTTAAATGATCTCACGAGAAAGAATCATACCATATCTACATAATTAAACACCACGGTGTTAATATTTCTATTGGGTGCGGCTTTTATTCCAGGGCGGCATTTTGTGGTATTTTAGCTTCCATCTGCAGCATTTATCAAGGGCAGCATATAACTGAGTGAATACGGTATTTATTACAGGACAAAAATGACAGTTGTCAAATCTAGACCATACCACTCCGACAGCAGAGGGGATGATGGCACCCACAGTCGGAACCACACATCCCACACAAGCACCCTTCCCAAGATGCATATCAGGCATAGCAGCTACATGAGAATGGACAATTGGCAATTTTGCTAAAGAAAGAAGTTGATCCGTTGCATCTTTCTCAACTGGAACACCCTTGATCCATGCTTTTACTGGTACACCTTTCTACAAAAAAATATAGTAAAGAATATATAAAAAAGGCGCTAAAGAACTTTACAAATTAAATCCAGGAAAGATCCAGTTAACATGAGTTGACAGCGCTTAGCTTCCAGTCTGGAGATCGATATGAAATCATGCAGATGATGGACGAATGCATTTAAAACAAAACAAAATACTATGCTTTACTTACGTTCTTTTCATCGCCGAGAATAATGTAAGAAAAACGTCTATTTATAACCCTTCTCAGATAAATTCCTCGCTGCCCAGGAGAGTAGAAGAGCAGCCTCCATTGGAACATGGCGATCGGCAGAACAATTGTTGATCGGCAGATAAACCAAAACACTGTGTCCCAGTCCTCAACAGACCATGGGAGAGTGAAGGGGTGGGGGGTGAGAAATAATAGATTTTTGCAGCGAAGTGCATAATGTGCAGTTTTTCCCAAACAGCCCCTTGTCATTCCTCTATTTCAGATTTTGTGAGTCAGCAAATGGTGTTTTCAGCTACAAAAGGATTGAAAAAGGTCTGTATCCCCGTTCTGAGTGTATTTTGTAACAGATTTTTTATCTTACCTAAAGTGCTCACGAGCAGATAAAAAACAGGAGAAAAGAGACTTGTATAGAAAGAGACAGGTAACTACTCTTGTAAATAGGCCATTTGCACGATGACGTCATTTTACTACTACGACCAGAATCCTTCAGGATTTTGCTTTCTTATGCAAATTAGGGCTTTTGTTTTCGAAACCTCACTGGGAATACCAAATTTATACCTGCCAACTTTTTCTGAGATGTAGGCGTGAGATTTTTATCCTGGGAGTGCTGGGATTTTTGAAAACGACACGATCATTTCTGAAGATTCTCGAAGAAGTCCGAAGTCTTCGAAGACGTCCGAAGTCTGCCGAAGGCGAAGTTATCGAGAAAACGCTTATCCACAAAATCAGAGATCGCAAGGAAGGTATTGTCATTTATTCATTTTACACATGGTTTTCGTTCCTTACATGGGTCTGAGTTAACATATTTTTGGAGATTGTGTCAAGCAAGACGGCAACAACTCACATTTTTCAATCAGACGTGAGAAATTGGTCCGCAGGCGTGAGCGGGCGTGAGATCGAAGTTTTCAACCCGCAGGCGTGAGAGTTGGCAGGTATACAAATTAGAGTATGAAAGGAAAAACAAAAAGGATTCTGGTCGTAGTAGTAAAATGACGCCATCATGCAAATGGCCTATTAACAAATGTATTGAGGGGTTATCAATAAAAAAGAGAAGAAATGAGCGGAAAATATGTTAATTATTTGCCTGGCACCTACTTGTAGGCTCGATTACCAGCCACTGTTCGGGAAATGAGCCCACGCTCTTCCGTGAAGGACTCAGAGAGCGGTGGAAATCGAGCCTCACCTACTTGCAGACCACGAAATTTGACAAACCATTTTCATGCCCAAGCCTCAATAAACATTAGCTTCTCTAATCCCCGTCACTAAATTGCTACCCATTTTGATTTTCATACCTAGCCACCAAGTGACACATTTTAAAACCAAGACAGCTCAAGAACCATACTTTGATTTCTTACACATGCCTTGGCCAAGCAACTCTTGAATCATTTTTCTTAGGCTATCTGATTGCGTTGTAGACAAAAAATGAGCTAAGTTTTCTTTAATAGACCTTTGTTTAGCAACTTAAAAGTAAACAGTCATCTACATTTTGTAAATTTTTGTTGGAAAATGTTTTACAGAACTAAAACTATTATAAACTGCTGTTTCTAGCTCAGCATAGTAACAATTTTATTACCTTTATTTTTTCTAGACATGATAGTTTTTGGTAAAATGTCAGACTTGCCAAGATATTACTTTACAATCAAACACCTTGACACAAAAAACTTCAGAAATCTGAGACTCAAAAAAAAATAAGCATGAACTTGAGACTATCAAAGTTTCCAGATTGAGTGAAAAGGTTCCAGGACTCTTTAGAGGTTAATGCATGATTTGGTTTTGCATGAGAGCAATAATAATAATATTACCAAAGCCTTGCTTTGTGTCATCTGCCTCAACAACGGAAATGCTTTAATGCCTTCAAGATCATGCTCAACCTCACCTAATAATAGTGTAGATGTTGCCGAGGATTATCTCTAGGAAAATATTAATTTGTAGACTCAAAAACACTCCACAAGCAGGTCACATCATTTTGTGTTCCACAGACTGGTTACCTTCCCAGGGGGGTTACTCCGGATATCAAGTGATGGGGATGATTTAATGGGAGCAAAAATCAAAACCCCAAAAACTCCCTGAACCAAAAATTTAACCGCAAAAAAATCCCATGCTGAATTTCCGAGCCTTAAAAATTTCCACAGAGCTAAACAAGTTTGGTTGTACTTTATTCACAGATTTATGTGGCCAGGATACATGGGTGCTGCAATGAATCTGCACACTGTTTTGAATAACCCCAAAAATCCCTACTTAAATCAAGCCACCCAAAAGAATTCCTGCCAAATTTTCCTACCCAAAAAAATCCTGGCATCAAAAATTTCAAACCCAAAAGAGGCCTTTGATAATCTCTGTCACTTAAAATCTGGAGTACCCCCCTGGGGTTATCTTATAGTCTCCATATTGTTTTCTTATGATACTAACATCTATGTGTAATCTCAAAAGTTGCAACTGAGTCATTCCTAGGATTTCATTATATCTGCAATAATATTGAAGAAAATAATCCTGTGGTAATTTCTTTTTGCATTTGTTGTATCACCATGTTAAAAGACGGAGAGCACCATTCATGACTCTGACAACCAACACAGAGGATAGAATGTGACCAAGGTCATCCTGTGTTGTAAAACTGTTACTGTTCACAACATGTTTGCCATTAGCTAGTCATCATCAGATTCCTCTCCAGGTTGCCTTATCAAATTTCTCACATTTAGAAGATCAACTAACTTGTTGACATCATTGCCGCAAGCTAAATCATTGATATCTGACGGCATTCTGCTGAAGTGAGAAGGATTGGGCTGCACCCCTCCATCACTTGTTACATACTTGAAAACACCATGAAACTTATCGTCATTATAAGTAATGCAACGGGCAGGGTCTTTGAGTTCCTCCCATGTGAAAAGCAGAGGGTCTGTTTGTGCGCCAAAAGGATTAAAGTCAACTAGTAAAATTTTCTGTGGTGAATACCGGTAGACATCAAATGTAACAGAACTGTCAGGAAATTTGTTAGCTACTTTCTTTCTAAAAAAGTTTGCTATATCACTGCAAATGTCTGTCTCATTTTGCGCAATAAAGTCATAGCAACTTGCTGTGTCTCTTTGGGATATTGCAACCAGGTTGTTGTCCTTGACAAAGCATCTAAATTCTATCCCTGGATTTATATCCTTCCATTTGCGAAGTACCAGCTCAAAACCATCAGTCATTTCCCCTTCTCCATCTTCACAATGTTTGAAAGAGTCAAAAAGTGTGTTAGAAATTTTGTCAGAGCTTTTGAGCAGAAGATAAATATCATTTGGAGATTGGCATTTCAGTGTGCCATCAAATGAGATCCAGGACGCATCTAGAGGGGAACTCCAATTCAATTTGGGAAAAACAGTGCCTTCCAAATCAACAATAGCTTCTCTGATTGCAGAATCCACCTCATTGAACTCCGGAACACTGATTGCTTGTTCGTTTGGATCTTCATCCAAAGACAGCCATTCTTCTGAATCACTCTCAGCTTCCGCCCCAGACACTGTTGACACAGGTTCTCCGGGTAAGACAACATTATCAGCTTTCAGATAATCAACGAACTCTTTAGGAAGTGGAATTACCCGGCTTCTAATGGTGATATTTTTAAACTTTGGATACCACGCTGAAAAGTTACAATTTAACACGTGTTCTCGTTTCATTTTTAAGCTCACTATTAGCTTAGGAAGAAATTCACTTTCACTTCACATTAATTATGTCTTCAGCGATTTTTTTCAACGAAATGTCGTTCGATTTCAAAATGTTTTAAGCGTGGCCAGCCTCTGCCATAACCTCTACCACAACATGTGTTGTTTCATCACCGTCGTGGTACACGAGTCATTATCGATTTCTACGATCTTGATAACGTGACGCAATTGATTGACCTGTCGGCGCGCGAAGCAAAAGCAAACAACGCAAGAGCTTTTGGGTAACTTCATTGTCTTTTTCTTGATGGCCCGTATAACAACAACATGGCGGCGACCATGAAATGGAAGCGTGTGACAAATTCTACTGGCCCCGTGCCTCGACCAAGGCATGGACATCGCGCTGTAGCAATAAGAGAACTTATGGTTGTCTTTGGAGGAGGAAATGAAGGAATCGTGGACGAATTACACGTCTATAACACAGGTAACGCAGTTTGCGTGGGAGCGAGAAACATGGCGGCCCCTATGTGCTTGATCTTCGCGCCAGAGTCTTCCCGATGCTGTTTTTAGCCGCTGACGCTCATGCTAAGCGTGCTATGTTCTTCACATTAATCAAAATGTTTTACTTTCTTTTTTAGCGACAAATCAATGGTTTGTCCCCGCGGTTCGCGGAGATGTTCCTCCGGGATGTGCGGCGTACGGTTTTATTGCGGATGGTACTCGACTAATTACATTCGGTGGTATGGTTGAATACGGGCGCTACTCTAATGAGGTAAATTTTCGCTATTAAGTATTTTTTATCTGTGCGTGAATATTGGGAAACAGTTTTTGTAGACGTAGCTTAAATCATTTATTTATGGGGCACCTCTTAAGGTTGGCGAAAGGGTACACTACGTAACCCTTACGTTGTTTTTTGTTATTATTTTCCCCTGAGAAAAATTCTCCTTGGCCATTTCCGCAGATAATGAGGTCGAGGAGTTTTCTTTGTGAAGACAAGTGTGTAATTGATATTGTTTAGAATCCGTTAAATCGGAGCCGAACCTTGATATAGCTTTAAAACGAGTGTTTTGAGTCTGATATACGCGTAGGCGTAAATCAAAGTCAATTTTTGTAGTCTTGCATATTCACATGTTTTGTATGTTTACACTTCGTTGCGTCGAGCAGTAATCAAACTGTCCTCCAATATACAACGTGAAATAGCACGATTTAGCTTTTTCTTGAAGTTCAAATGTCTGAGAGAACACTGAGCCAGTTTGCTTTTATAATTCAGTTCGAAGATTGTAAACTATTGTATGGAATTTTTGAAATTTTTTTGAGTGTCTTACAATATATTTCGTAATAAATATTGTAACCATAATATCTCTTCAACATTTTTTTTACATAAGGAAATGTTTTTGTGCATTTAACTAGAGTGAGAACAATCATGTCTACATCAGCTTTAATTCGGTATGGTATTTTTTTTGTTACAGGAAATTTTATACCCACTATATCAATCTTTTTTAGTCAACAAAATATTTTCTGAAAGTTGATCCAAGAAGAAAAACATTGAAAAGTAGTTTTCTTAATTCATTTTCGTTATGTTATTGAGTTGAATAACATGTTATTTTTCATGTGCAATTTTGTGGCAAAAAATGTCTTTGTGGGAAAGTAATTAGAGGCTTGATCCTTCTTGGAGCTATATTGTAAAGTTAAATGGTTTGCATTGACAAAAGCTTAAAATTTACGTGCACAAAAGGCTATTTAATGGTCCTTTGTGCATTTGATTATTTTTCAAGAAGCTGGTTATTTTCTCCTTAGGGCCTCAAATAATGGTGTGATTGCTACAATGTATTATCTACTCAAAAGGTTCTTTTCAACTAAGTTTATACCACTGTTAAAGTGAACATGTGTAAAGAGAGAAAAATCAGATAAAATAGTTATTTTTCCTAAAAGCTTTTAAGGAAGAATGTGGTTGCTTAATGATATTCTTGTGAATAAGTAAAATTCATGTCAAGTTTGTGTATCTTGTGTCAGCATCATAACCCAATAATTATTCTAAGATACCTGCAGGCACAAAGACATTTACACCAAAAAATATTTATGATTTTCTTTTGATGTAAGTGAAAGTCCTTAATAATGTCAATTCAGATCTAGATGAATTATTTTTCTTGTTTTTAGTTCAGCCATAACTCACACATACAGCTATACTTCCTTGAGTGATAGATTCTTACAAGTTAAAAAATATTTACTTGAAAAGTTCAGAGATTAAAACCCAATCATGATTTTCTTTCCCTTGATTCTGCGCTTTTCTCATTTTCAACGCAAAATAAATTTTGGTTCTTGTGATGGGAAATGACGTATAAATGATGAAATTGAAAAGTCATTAATATTATTTGTGGCTGGCCTATCTACATTCTAGGGATATAAAACAGACAGGTGATCTTTATCACCCAGCTAAAAGGATTCAACTGGTAATAAAAAATATAAATATCAGTACTGTTCATATATTCAACATTCTAGGGATATAAAACAGACAGGTTATCTTTATCACCCAGCTAAAAGGATTCAACTAGTAAAAAAAATAAATATCAGTACTGTTCATTTATTATTTATGAAATAAAAGTGTAACATTATTTCAGTTGTTATCATTAAGTCCTTTTATAAGTTAAGCAGAATAAAAATTCACCCTATAGTCAACTTGTTTTTACATTTTAAGTTTGTTGGCTTAAAAGCTCAATATTTAGTAACTTATCCATCAAGAAATTTGGAATTTTTTAGCAATTTTTTTTGCAATTTTGTGTCATTATTCTTGAAATGTTGTAACAGTAGCTGCTTACAATTCAGGTTATGTTTACAAAAGCTATCACATGGATTTTATTGAACTTTATGAATGGAAAAGTAAATGCTTATTGCAGATATATAAGGAGAGCCCACTACAGTCAAGTACAAGATTTGATCATACCCTGAGAACAGTGCAGAGAATCATTTGCCAATTTGCTATCGATTGCACAATATTTTTATAAGAGACTTCCATTATTATTTATGACTCATAGAGTTGTGTGTAAAAGCAGCTGACTAATATTACAAGCTAACCTGAAAAACGTTTGTCTTCACAGGATTTGTTGTGGTTCAATTTATTGTAACCGTGGTTTAAATTTTATTTTCCTTTGTTTGTAACTCATTATCACCCCCCTGGATAAGCACTGGTCTCCCAAAAGGTCTCCCGGGCAGACCAACACTCAGTCTTTAAATAAATGAGAAGCAAGTGCTTTCTTAGTAATATATCAGCAAATTGTTGGAATTTCTGGTCTTCTCAGCTAATAAAGGCATGATAAACTGTAGGGTCAGTCTTACAACACTTGCTCATAAAATAAATTCTGTGGGACATTATTTTAGGAGCTAACACACTGTTCATAAAAGATAGGGGATGTACCGGTACTCCCCAGAGTGGTGGTCTATCTCAAATTCTCAGTCACATTATGGGGTATTCATAACTCATTGCTTCATTGAAAGTGCACCATAAGGAGGACTTTGGCAGAAGTCCTCAACCAATGTTGTAAATTACTCCTGAAAAGCACTGAGGGGGTAGTGGATAATAAGATATTTTACATTTCACAATTTACCCCCCCTAAAAAAAAGGAAACTAAGGATAGAATTTAGCCACAACAGGTGTATACAGTACTGTGATGACTGTGCTTGTACAGTATACATGTAGAGGCACATGTGAAATGTTATCTCTGTTTTCAGATGTACGAGTTGCAAGCCAGTCGGTGGGAATGGAAGAAGCTGAAGCCTAAAGCACCTAAGTCCCCTGGGGTTTATCCATGCCCTCGACTAGGACACAGTTTCACTGCTGTCAATCACAAGGCTTATCTCTTTGCCGGACTGGCTAATGACAGTGATGACCCAAAAAATAACGTTCCTAGGTAAATCTTTAATTCCTAACCTTTGCCTTTTTGCCAGCAGTTTGGTTTGTTTCTTGTTTTGTTTGTGTTTGAAAGAGGATTTGTGTTTATTACCCCCACAGTAGAAATCATTTCACACTATTGAAGAACATCACTGAACAGATGTAAAAGTTGAATGAAAAGTTACAGGTTGTTTCTGTCATCTATCTACAGATATTTAAATGATCTCTACGTGGTAGATATACGGAGCAGCAATAACTTGCAGTGGGAAGTACCATCAACGTTTGGTATGACACCTTCTCCACGTGAATCACACACTTGTGTTGCTACGTCAGACTCAGACAGTAAGAGACCAAGACTTATTGTTTATGGTGGAATGAGTGGTTGCCGTCTTGGTGATCTCCATCAGCTAGATATTGGTGAGTGAAAGTGCAGTTACACATAATTTCACCCTACTGGCCAAATATTTGCCCATGATAATTCAAAGTCAACCGTTGAACTGGTAGGAATGTTGCAGTGAAAAATAATTTTATTTGTGTGTGATCAGTGTTGGAGCAGTTAGATATTGGTTGGTGAAAGTGCTGTTAGATATAATTTGACCCCACTGGCCAAATGTTTGCCCATGATAATTCAAAGTCAACCATTGATGAACTGGTAGAAATGTTGCAGTGAAAAATAGTTTTATTTGGATGTGATCAGTGTTGGAGTTTAAGCCATATAGGGGAGTTTTAGCATCTTACAGACATTTCAGAGTAATGTTTTTAAAAAGTGATGACTTTATTTACATTACAGAGACAATGACATGGTCCAAACCAGCTGTCCACAATATGATTCCTCTGCCAAGGAGCCTCCATTCTGCTACTACTATTGGCAAAAGGTTTGTTACCTGTCATTTGCAACTGCTGTACATTTTCTTAGCAAAAGCAGTCTGTCTACTGCGTAACACATTCTCACATGGTGTGCCTGTTGGTAATAGTGGACTAATACATCAAGAAAGTCATAGAGAACTTAGAGACTGCCTTTTGTGATGTACTTACTATGTTTTTTCAATTTTTTTTTTCTTGTTTGTCAGAATGTTTGTGTTTGGTGGTTGGGTACCGCTTGTAATGGATGAAGTGAAAGGGAGGCAAGATGAGAAGGAATGGAAATGTACAAACTCTCTCGCTTGTTTAAATTTAGGTACGCTCTGTGATAGTTAATTGATTTAGTTTAAGGTAGTTGTGATAGTTGTCACTAATAAATAAAATCAATGACATAGTGGTTTACTTTAATATTGAGAAGTTAAAGTTAAAAATATCCTACATTCATTTATTGTTGTGTATGATTGAGGCAATATTGTCATTCGAAGCCAAGTTTTCTTTCTTTTTATTGGTCAAGGGCCCACCACGTGTGCTGCAAATAACTGCCCACCAATAACGGTCTGCTCATGCCCAATCTCATCCAACTGTGTTTGGCTGCAAATAATATTCTGCAAATGAGTAAAAGAAACCGCGGTTTTCTCCTTCTTGTGATCACTGTTGCGTGAAAATGGCAGAATGGTTCGCTTCCTGAGAATATTCATTACAAAAAAAAAACTAGGTGATCAAATGATAAAAGAATTATTGAACTCGGTTATCGCAAAATATTTTGGCAAATAATTGATTGCTTGCCACTGACAAATCACGATATTTTGCTCAACTTCATCCAATAATAATAATTTGTTAAGTATTGTACTGCACTTAAATCATTTAGAGAGTGCAGCAGTTTTTTGTCATAAGAATAACCATCTCTTATGTTTCCTCAAAACTGTTGTCCCTCTCTTAGGGGTAGTACTGAACATTTTTTTGATTCCCTGGTTTAAACACTTTTTTATGTTTTTGTCCACAGAAAGCATGTCTTGGGAGAATGTAGTGATGGATCAGTATGATGATTCAATCCCTAGAGCAAGGGCGGGGCACTGCAGTGTGGCTGTGAGTCTTAAAAAGATGCTTCTCTTGTGCCTTTTTTATTTCGTTAATGGATTGTAATGAAATGCAAAGCAATAATGCTGTCATTTCAAAGTTGTTGATCAATACTACCGTATTAAGACATTACCATCTTCTTGTCCCCTCTGTCGCACATCCTTCACATGCCTAAAATTGCCCTTCTCCATCCCCTTTCAACCACCCACCACTCAGGCTGTAACTTACTTTACAAGCACCTTTTTAACTAGTAAGTTAATATAAGCTATTATTAAAAATGGAATCATTGGATAATGTAGTTCTAGAGCCCTGATTGGCTTAGCCATCATTGTAGATGAGCCATTATGCCATGCTCTCCAAATATGGTAACTGTACGCGTCTGCTTATAATTAAAAACAAGCTGAAAATTGGTTGTTTTGACAAGAAAAATCGGGAAGAATTCTCGATATTTTGTGGGCGTTTGTATTCAACAATAATCCACTCACGCTTGCTGGATAAATGAGTTGATTATAGCCAACTCTTGCTGGCTATCACTATCTCATATCCAATGGGCATTGGTGGAATAATATTGTTAATAAGTCATTATTCAAACACAAAATAGCTATAGTTGAACAGTCAAAGAGAGGCCTCATATCACTGTGAACCTGTAGCCAAGCACAAGATTTTGTCAGCAAAACTTCAAGCTCATTTTGAGTCAGCAAAATAAGTGAATTGACTAGAATTCAGTTTTTCAGGATTGTACCATACATGTATTTTCTTCCAAAATGCTCAGTTTGTTATAAGTGTTAAGTACCTTATTTTTATTTTAATCAGATCAACACCAGATTGTACATGTGGAGTGGCAGAGACGGCTACCGAAAAGCTTGGAACAATCAGGTTAGTTTGAGCGTAAAATATCTCAGGAGTTGTTCACTTCTCCATGTTAATTCCAAATACATCATTGTGTTCTTACAGTCAGGTAGTAAGTTTTAAAACTAGTTCTATCTTTTAGGTGACTGTTGTGCTGCGCTGCTTCTGTGGGGCTCTTTTCTTATTTAAGTTCACTAGTTATTTAGGTTGTTCTTAGTATTTACTTCACACAGTGTTAGGTTTTTATAGAGTTGAATTTCAAGACAAAATGCTAATAGCATGATTTTTGGCAGGTATGCTGCAAAGACTTGTGGTATCTTGAAACAGGTGTGTATGTGGTTTTATTTCTGCCTTGATCACTTTAAAAGCTCTCTGCATTTAAATTGTATTTCCATAACTCTGTGATATGACGTAAGCTTTTTCTTTTTTCTTTAGAAAAACCTCCTGCCCCAACTAGGGTGCAGTTGGTTCGAGCAAGTACCACTACCCTGGAAGTGTGCTGGGGCTCTGTGCCTACTGGTATGTTGTTATTTCTGTTGTCACATCTTTTGGTTATTTGTGGTGTTGATAATCACAGAGATTAATGCAGTTTAACGGCAAAGAGTCATTGAGATCAATCCTCATCATTTGCCATGCTTGTACTCAAAATATACAGCCAGTGTGTTACTCATTTTTCTGGTGCGAATAAAGTGCTTTTTTCATTATGTAAAGTGAACTCACATTGTTCTTTGTTTAAGGAAAAATTCTAAATTGTAACATGTGAAATCTGTATCTGTTGGGGATAAAATTCATTTTCAGGTTAAATGTTTTTTCCCCCAAGTTTGATTCAGAATTTCCTTTGTTGCCTAGCCCTAGGTCTTCATAGGAGACAAAGGAAATTGTGGTTTAACATGACAACAGATTTTCCCCACATTTACCTATTTTGCTGTGACAAAAACCTTTTTTTTTTCTACATCAGGCTGTCTTGGATATCCTTTAACAGGGTGCAAAGAAAGTCAGTTTTACAGCCCCCTATTCGGGCAAGCTGTAGCTAGCATGTACTAGCCCACACTCATTTCAGCTAGGCCCAAAATCCTTTTTGATTACCAGGATTGATGACAATCTTTCTGTAATTTGAATTTCCCCAAAAAACAGCACTTGCCCGTCGGGCAAGTTAAGAACAAAAATCACTAGTCCAATAGCAAAATCCACTAGCCCCGGGCTATCGGACAAGACTTTCTTTACATGCGTTTAAGTGTTATTGGTACATTTTGTGATTATCTGACATCCTTTTTTTCACAGCTGATGCATATCTACTGCAGCTACAGAAGTATGAACTTCCCCCAACACCAGCTGCCACTCCAGTGAAAGCAGCCTTCTCATCCACCGGGTCAGGAAGCCCACTAGGGACAAAGACACCAGCATCTGCAACTACACCTCCAAAAGTGGCAGTCAAGGCCTCTCCAGCAACTTCGCCCTCTGTTACGCCAACTAAACAGCTAGGCATGGCAACACAGAAAGTTGTAATGCAGTCGCCATCACAGTCAGCTAAGCCCAAAGCACAGCCAATGGCATCACCAGTCAAGCCTGTCATTCAGAAACAAAGTCCAGCTGCCAGTCCTGTGCCAGCTGTGGCTTCTTCAGTTACGTCAACAGGTACGTCAGTAACTCAGACATCTACAGCCACAGCATCTACTGCAGTATCTGGTATAAAGACAGTTGTTCAAGGCCAGCTTGTCAATCAGGGTCAAGCAGCTTCAGCAGGTTCAATAACTGGTCAGGGACTTGCACTGATTCGAGCACCAGTTCAGCTTCCTCCTGGAGTTCAGGCTACCATGATCACCAACGCTCAGGGCATCCCTGTCATGCGACTTCAGGGTGCAGGGATTCAAGGAACAGCACCTGTGACGATAGTCACCACCCAAGTTGGTGCAACGCAACTACAAGGAGCAACCATTGTGCGTATGGCTGCCCCAGTTGGCAACCCTGCGTCAAGCGGAACCACAACTGGAACAGTTCTGAGGTTACCAGTGCAGAGTGGAACCAGTAATGTGCCAGGGACAGCTGTGTTAAAGATTCCTGTTACAACTTCAATCCAGCTGCCTGGTGCGACAGGTCTGACCATGACAGCCATAGCAGGAAGCAGTGGCCAGGCTGTGATTAGACAGCAACTTCCTGTGACACTGCCTGCAAACTTACCCCCAGGAACACAGCTTAAAGTGGGACCACAGGGTCAGCTGACTGCTGTAGGCCCAGGTGGTATTCCTGTACAGCTCACCCTGCAAAATGTTAAGACACAGCAGGTGGCAACAGGGT
The DNA here is from genome assembly GCA_942486035.1 of Porites lobata. Lineage (NCBI taxonomy): Eukaryota > Metazoa > Cnidaria > Anthozoa > Scleractinia > Poritidae > Porites > Porites lobata. The sequence continues at coordinate 1,280,462 of CALNXK010000043.1, forward strand.
TGCAGGTTCAGTCCGGTGCCACAATAGGAACCCCAACAGTTGTGCAGCTAGCAGGTGCTTCTCCTGTGAAAGCAAACATTGCACAGCTGACAACATCCTCAGCAGCTCCAGCAAAAGTCACACAGGCTACCCAAAGCTTAGTTACAAGCACCAAACCTGCGGTGACATTGACGGTGGCTTCAGTTGCTAAGACAGTGATGACCACAGCATCTGTCACTCCATCATCAACAGTTGTCACTGGACAAACTGCTCTTGTCAAGAAGCAGATTCCTCCTTCTGTGGCAGTGTCTCCTGCCACTGCTCAGGTTATGTCAGGGCAGGAACAAAAGACCTCAGCAACTGCAGTGTCAACATCAGGCCAGCCAGTGAAAACAACCATGTCCAGCAAACAGACAACTGTGGTGACGACACTTACAACAAGACAACAGTTTACCAAAACAATGGTTACAGGGACAATCAGCACCTCTGGAGCAGTATCTGTAACGACTGTCTTGCCTTCTAAGGTGAATCCCCCAGCAACGTCAACAGCAAAAGCTCCAGTACCACAAGCAACAACAACATCTGTCTCCATCCCGAAAGCAAGTTTTCCCACCACTACCATTGCAAGTATACCTGCTGTTGTCAAGACTAACATAGCAGATTCCACTATGACAAGTAAAACAACAACATCTTCAACTACAACACTATCAACTCAAGCCACACCCAAAGCCATCGTCAGTGTTGCCAAGGCAACAGCAGCCGAGTCCACAATGCAATCATCTGTGACGCAGATGTCAAGATCAGCAGTTGCACCGGCTAGTACAGCAGGAATTGTGAAAGCAGTCACCACTGCTCCTGTTGTTTCCTCAGTAACAACTCCGCTGGTGTCTTCAACAGTGTCCAGTAACACGCCAGTGGCAGTAGTGTCTCCACTGATTACCAAAACACGGACCACTGTCGCTGTGACAAGAGCTTCCACCGGAAATGTGTCAACCAGTTTGCCTCAAACAGTCACTACAAGCTCCGCACAGGTGACTACTGCTATGTCACGCACTGTGAATGATGGAGCAGGTGTGAAGGCTGACAGATCAGCTACACCAGCCTTGATATCAAAGGTAAAGTTAAATTTCTAGATGCAGGTTTCTAGCTATTGCTTTACAATAGCTAGAAATATGCTTGAAATAAAATATCCCAAAGTATGTAGCATCTAAGTGGCCCAAAAATCATAGTACAAGAGATTTGCAATAAAATTTTGCATGTTCTTATTCTGGAATACAATCAATCAAATGCGCCAGTATGAATTAAGAAAGGTAATTTATCTTTTATGGGAGTGCAGAGCAGTTGTAACAGACAAAATGAAATAATCCGTGTTTGAGTTCCATATTAAAAGAGGTGAATTTATTAATGAGACACTCTATCTGCTGTGGTATTTTGCACTGTGACACACAAAATAATAAGGAAAGAAAAAAATACAGCAGCCTAAACCACACAGCTTTGCTGCCTTGTCCACTTTTTTTATTATTAAATACAAGCACTGGGAACATATTTTGGTGGCTAGTAAAACTTAATCGCGTTGGCTTATTTTCAGGCTCAAAAACCAGTCAAACCGAGCTATACCAGAAAAGTACAGTCTTCAAATCAGTGGTATGATGTAGGAATTGTCAAAGGAATCTCCATGATGGTCACGCATTATTATTTATCTCCTGAAAGTACTACAAATGAGGTGAGAGAAGCTAGATTGCTTGTGATGTACCGGTGGTTAAGGCCTTTGACTTTCATCAATACCTAAAATTAAAGAAAATACTGAAAACCAAATAGTATCATGTGAAAGCACTGCTGAAGAGGTTTCATTTGAAAGGTCACACCATAGGATTTCATCCACAGACTCAAAAGTTAGAAGTACATACTAAATAAATAGTACCATGTGAAAGTACTGCTGAAGAGGTTTTATTTGAATGGTCACACAATAGGATTTCATCCACAGACTCAAAAGTTAGAACTACATGTACTAAACAAATAGTCCCATGTGAAAATACTGCTGAAGAGGTTTCATTTGAATGGTCACACTATAGGATTTCATCCACAGACTCAAAAGTTAGAAGTACATACTAAATAAATAGTACCATGTGAAAATACTGCTGAAGAGGTTTCATTTGAATGGCCACACAATAGGATTTCATCCACAGACTCAAAAGTTAGAAGTACATACTAAATAAATAGTACCATGTGAAAATACTGCTGAAGAGGTTTCATTTGAATGATCACACAATAGGATTTCATCCACAGACTCAAAAGTTAGAACTACATGTACTAAACAAATAGTACCATGTGAAAATACTGCTGAAGAGGTTTCATTTGAATGGTCACACAATAGGATTTCATCCACAGACTCAAAAGTTAGAACTACATGTACTAAACAAATAGTACCATTTGAAAATACTGCTGAAGAGGTTTCATTTGAATGGTCACACAATAGGATTTCATCCACAGACTCAAAAGTCAGATCTACTACTGTTGTCTCCATTTAAACTGGAGGTGGAATGTAAAATTGAATGAATTTGCGTGAAACTCAGAGGTGCGCGATTTGAATTACTAACATGAGCCAAATTTTCAAACAACCTTGGACTTAGTTAATATGTACCCTTTCTTTTGAAAGAAAATGTTGTAAAAATGTTAAAGACAAAGTATCTCATTTCAAACTTGTTCAAACTTATGACGTACGAATGAGGTCTTAATAAAGTTATAAAATAGAAACCTTTTGGTACTTTGGAACTTGTAGGCCAACCTTGACATTGAAAGCGGCTCTGAACATAATTTAAAGAAGCAGGAGCTTTTACCAGGAACAGCGTACAAATTTCGAGTGGCAGCCATCAATGCTTGCGGAAGAGGACCATTCAGTGATGTGTCTGCTTTTAAAACATGCCTACCAGGTGAAAAAGTCAACTAACTACTCTACATTTGTTTCCCCTAACTAAGGGAACTTTCCAGTCTTCCTAAACGTCACCAACTAGATGTACTTCGAAGGCTTCTATGTCAAACTTTTCGAAACCCTGGGGTGGAGGGGGGGAATCCCGAATGAAAGTGACACGGATGCTCATCGTCTAGCTTCCCACGGGGAAGGAGCGCGTAAAAAGCCGTAAGAACGTCCGCGGGGGAGGCTACTCATCGTCTCGTTTAGGGGTAGAAATTGCAGATTTTTTACTCTCTTAGGGTGTTTTCACTCATATAAACGTATCACTTAGAATTATGCTTAAAGAAGTATCTCGATAAAACGAAACAATTTCTCTCATGCTGTGTTGGAGTATGGTCTCCTTTAGGACAACAAATGAAGCTTGATCCACGCCACGCCGGTCTCCATACGGGGTTTTGTTATAATTATCCGAGGACTAGGTCTACCTTAAAGAGAAAGAAGTACAGTTGTATCTCCCAGTGAACTTGAGTGGAAGATCGTCTTCGAAGAGAGCTCTTGAGTCGAATAGCTCTCCGTTTGTTTTGGATGCTTGAGGGCTTTCAATTTTGACAGAGGGGAGGTCGGAAAAATTGTTGGGCAGGCCTTTAAGGCTTGATAAAGGAATAAATGAAGTCAAGGGGTGGGTTGTGAATTTTTTTTTTGCCATCTAAAGAGGAAGGGAAGGAGCAACAATTCATCGATGAATCATTATAATCCTTAATTAATCCTGAACTTGTCTGAAACAACCGATTCCTAACTCAGATATCTTTTCTTTATTTCTTCCCTTTAGGGTTTCCTGGAGCTCCATCAGCAATTAAAATCAGCAAGGTTTGTGTAGTACTGTTTAAAAAACGAGCAGGAGTTTGCCTCGAGTTTTAAAACCTGATAATACACGACTGCGAGTTTTCTGAACGGCTTGAAAATCTCTGATATAGAACAACTCATTCTTGTACAAATATTTAGACTTGGGGTTATTTTGGTCTAAAATACTGGAGGTAGAGTTTAGCTGTGTCTTTATCAGATATAAAGACACTCATTAAACATTAATTTCTTTCGTTTTCTCTTCATGAATTATTAAAGTAATCCTCATAATTATCGTACTGAGTTTTACGGTGCTTTTGAATTAGATGTTGATAAGAAGAAACGTAAACTATGTACAGCTTTCCAGCTTTGTAGAGTGGTCAGGCTTAAACACTTTTTCAGTTGGTCGTCAGTAACAGCACCCCGTCATCAGAGGCTTTCTTTCACCCGATCGATTTTTACGTACTCGAGAAAGACCCTGCGTGATTCGAGTAAGATAATTGCTGAGCATGCACGGCATGTTGCGGGGATATAGTTTCGAACCTATGTCTAACAGCCGTGCGCTTGCTACAGCGGGCTTGTTTATGACCATTGGTTTACAAAAAAATGGATCCTCGCTTTCGAAAACCAAATTTGGCGGGAAAAAATAATATTGACTTGTCCAGCAGTTCGGACTGCGGTGATCCAATAGTTTGGTGTCAAGTCGTTTTGCCCGAAAGTCGGTTCGCGCGATAGCAGTTCGTCCAGACTAAGTCGATTCGCCCGAAGCGTATTTGTCGTTCTTTAAGCCTGAAAAAAGGGAATAAGCATAGAAAGACAGTGACTTCACATGCGGAATCCAAGGGTAACTAAAGTAACACCTCGACTGGTATGTTCACAATGTTGTAGAGTGTTGTATGTCATCGGGCGAATCGACTAATTTCCTGGCGAACGCCGTCGGGCAGGATTCAGGCAGAGCGTCCTTTTCTCCTCCTCTCTCAAGAAGACAAAAAAAGGTGTAATAACAGTAAAAATTTAATCTTATTTCCTGTTTGGATAAATCAGAACGCTGAGGGAGCTCATTTATCGTGGGAAGCACCGTCCAATGCCGCTGGTAATGTAAGTGAATACTCCGTGTACCTCGCCATACGCAGCCAGTCAAACAACCAGTCAGACGACAAACCAGTAGCAGGGCTGACGTCATCAAGCTCGGGCCCAGTCCAGCTCGCTTTTGTACGTGTGTATTGTGGTGCCCAACCCACCTGCACTGTCAGCACGGCCACTCTTCAAAGCGCGCATATCGACTTCTCGACCAAGCCAGCCATTATCTTCAGAATTGCTGCCAAAAACGACAAAGGGTCAGTATTAATTGAACGTTTTCTACATCTCAGTTAGCCTGCGAACAGCGGACGCATTTCCGGTCGAAGCGACGACCGGAAATGCGTCTGCTGTTCGCAAGCTACATCTCAGTAAATACTGGTAAATTCATTGATACCTAGTATTTGATTTTCTTCACATTCTTTTTTCTCCTTTTTTCTTTATTCAACTTATTTTTTTAGTTACGGTCCAGCAACTCAAGTCAGATGGCTTCAAGGTAAACACCGTAGTGTCTAAATAAAACAGTTATTTTGGAATTTTGTGGTCGATAAGCCTTTTATGTTGCGATTCGTAAACTTTTGATTTCATGGACACGGGTTACTCTGTTATTTTTCATTTGTTAAACAGATATGAAAGACTTAAAAGATGGACAACTTGCTATGAAAACAACAGCGAAACGGTCGGCCGCAGACAGGTGAGAGTCACTGCTGATAAAATGGTTTCGTAAGTGTAAGACTACTTTAAGCTGCTGATTAAGTTCATGGTCCTTAAGGCTGTATGATCAGAGATATGTTGCACAAGCTGAGACTGTAAGCGGACAAGCGTTAGTTATGATTGGTCGATGATACTCAAGGCAACCATTAACCTATAATTATAAGTAACGCTTGTCCACTCAAGCGATCCCAGAAATCGTCGCGCGCGAAAGTTTCTTCTGGAGTGGGAGATTGATAGATGTGACTTTTGCCTTTGTTCCTTTAGCCGGTCAGCGGAATCGTCTAAGAGAGCTAAGAAAGAAAAAGACAAACGCGAAGAAAAGGTAAAGAAAGAGAAAGAAGCAACAGAAGATATAACGCCAAAAGCCGAAACAAAGGACACATGATATAAAACATATATTCAAATACTCTTTATTTTATGTAGATACACATTCTTATTTAGATACACGTTCTCGGTATTGATGATAGAAACGAACGTATTTATTTATGACGTTTGAAGGCGGTTTTTTGTTTCGACCGTCTTGCGTGGGAGGTGTTCGGGTTTCACTAGCAGTGAAAGCCCAAAAGCGAGGGCGTTATTTCTCCGTGAAAACGGTCCAGTCTCAAGCAAACGTTATGCTTGCGTCGCTCGTTAAAACCAGGTTTATGCAAGGTTCCATATTGTCAGAGTTGCGTGACGAACAAGTGACACGTCACGCAATGGGCAGCGGAAGAGGTTCCTTCGACAGTGTTGACCGGTTTTTGAAAATTTCGAGAAACACTGTTTTGCGAACCTACTTGTTTCTGTTTTCGTATTGAGAACGTGTCATTGATTTTAGCGTGAAGGAGAATGGTGTATAGTATCTATGTAAGTACCTGTTTTAACACAGCCTGGATATCAGGCAAAAAACGCTGGAGAAAGTTGTTTCTCACGAATACTTTTAGCCCAGTTACGCATCAGTTGAGATACACGTGGTGGCTTGCTGTTTAACCAGAGACTTCGGTTATTTTGGCAAAGTAGGAAATGGGCAGGACTTTTTTGTTGGAAATTGTGGAGTTTATTCCCGAATGCAGACAAAAGCATTGGCGGATTCAGCTATTTAATTTGGCAGGGGCCCGGCTCATGCAGACCAGCCAAAGATAAGAGGGGACCCGGCCTCGAAAACAATTTTTCTCAGCCCTGCCGGCTTCAGTTTGGCCAAAAACTACGAGGGGGCCTGGGCTCCTCCCCTAATCCACCAATGAAAAGCCTCGCATCTCCTTGAGAGAACTGAAGTAAGTTTTTAAATTTCGGAGAAAAATTTGAGAATTCGCGTGTTCTTCACTCGTTGGGGGCGAAAATAGAAGAAAGAAGTCTTAAAAAGGTGCCTTCACTCCAACTCATCGTTTTTGGTGAGTAGCTGGTGAAAGTATTTCTGATGGGTCTATTGTACTACTAACTTGGACAGATCTTATCGGCTGTCTTAGTGTAGATATTGCGAAGCCTCGTCTTTTTGAACTGACCAGACAGGTGATTCCGCCGGGTCAATCTTGCTAGCGTGGAAAATTGAAAGGGAAAACTAGAGGCCCTTTCGCTGCGATTTGTCGCCGCCATATCACAAGGCTTGAAACATGTTTAGAACATGTTTCAGTCATATTCAAACAACTTGTCGTTGCAGAACAAACGCACTGAAATCGTAGCCAGTTTTAACTTGGGACAAAACTTTGCACTGGAAATCGCAACAAAATACACCGGCCTTTTTTTGCTTACCTCTCCAACAGAAGACACCCATTGTTACAAATTATTTGTTTGCTTCTTCAATATTAAGAAACACTCAATTGACAATCCAATTATTTGACGAATATTTTTTTTCCTATGAAACGTTGTTCCGTAAACCCATAATACGCCAGTTGCAAATCTCCCATAATGCACCTTATTTGCCCCCACCCCCCCAAAAAAAAAATTTGCCTAACCTTTTTTTTTTTTTTTTTTTTTTTTTTTTTTTTTTCATTTCTCCTGGGTATTACAGCCGTCCCAAGAGAAATTGAAAACAATGCTTATGCAAAATTTTGGAGGGCAAATAAGGTGCATTGTGGGAGATGTGCACGTGGCGTAGGTCAGTGAATATGTTTTCCATACATTCCTTGAGATACTTCTGAGGAGAAATTGGTGAAAAGTTTAAATTCATCTCGCGTTTCCAGTGTGGTTTCTTTTCCCAGCGCAAACCTCTTGTGTCATTTGCACTATTGGAAATTCAGCAAACTGTAAATATTAAAGTACACTCAGGGTTTTTTTTTCATTTTCAGAAATATTACGTTGTAGCTGCAGTATAATTTATTCCGTTGTAGTATAGTAGCTGACAACAGATTTTACTTAACTTAATTAGTGGCGTACGCTAAATGTTATACATTTATTTCAGGAAAATATAACCTTTTACGCTTACGCCGGCAGAGAGGCGTCGATGACAGTCAGTACAGTATTCTGTATGTCTTGTAGACTGTTCATAGTCCCTGAGTCCCCTATTTTTCCTTAATATCTTCGAGATCGAGCGCTACGGGTGGCCATCTTGGATGAGTGTAAAAAGCCCCGACGCTTGCTCCCTCGGTACATATGAAACCAAGATGGCCGCCCATACCGATAAGCGCTCGACCCTGACGATCTTACGAAAAATTAGGGGACTTTGAACAGTCTATATGTTTTGTCATTAGTCATTCATGTGGTCAGTGTAACTCTGATCTATTAACCTGTCAAGAGAGAGACAAGTGCTTCCCATTAAAGAACGAGGCTTGCAATATAATTATGCCCCTTTGTATCTCTGGTGTGTCTTCTTTCATTCCAATTCAGATTCTTCAGGAATTTTAAACGAGAGCAAACTGGGTGATAAGTTTCCCAGCCTCCTGGACTTACAAAAGGAGGTGTTTTGGCTCTCTGAGCCCTTAAAGTCATCCCGAAAAAATAACAACAATCATGCCTGACACAACGCTTTGTTTAGAAAACATGTCAAACATTTTTTTTCTCTTACGAGGTATATTGGCTTGTGATTAGTAAATTGACTGCCTTTCTTTTTGAAACAGAGTTGGCTCAGTGAAGGGTTTGAACCCAGGAGTCATGTCAAAAGTAGGTTGAGTTTGATCGTCTGGGTGAAAGTAGTCCTGAATAGGATTGTTGTTGTTGACAGTGACTTGGCTCAGAGTTGGCTCGGATACTCGATTGGCCACTGGAAACCTCGTCGCGTGTGAAAGGGCGCGCGCGCAATTCCCGCATTTACCAACCGATTTTGACGTTCTTTCTGTAAATCTCTTAATCCTGATGAAGAATATTTCGTTACCCCTGTGAGTCGCGATAGCGACATTTCCAGCAAAAGCTTTGATCCTTGAGTAATTATTATTAGACGAAAACGCTCAGAAAAGAGACCAAGATCGTTCGAAACTATCGTTAATTCTAATTGGGTTAGGGGTCATTCGTTATGTCAAAGCCGCAGTGACGTATTTTTGAATTATGACGGAGCTCTTTTTTAAAGTATCGAAGCTGTCTCCAGGAAGAATGTAATCATTTTGTGAGTTCAGCTGGACGATGATAGTTGCGTCTAACGCGGCCAGGGGGACCTCGAATAAGGCATTAATTAAGAAAGTAATTGGGTTAGTTGTTGTTGTAGCCGTGTGTGTAGTGGTTGTTATTGTTGTCTCAAACGTTTTAAAAACCTTTGGAGATTCTGATGACGATTCACGGGAGGGAAGGAAATTTGAAGGTGAGTCGTTGTTTAAAGCAAATTTAAAGTCAAATTGTTTTACAACAAACACCTCGGAGCTTTTTCTCTACCACCAGTCATCCCTGCCATTCCTGCCATGGGAGCGAAGAAGCGAGACTAGGAACGAGTTCGCTACTCAAGTTTGCAAGCTCATTCGCCCGCCAAAATGCATATTCAAGCGTCCTGCACATGATTGACAACAAGCCAGTTAATAATTCGCTTCATTGTCAGAAAAAACTAACTTGCCATTTTTTCCCCCTGCAAAGCTCGTGTCCTGACAAACAATGAAGCGGTTGGTAATTACGGCCCCACAATTCTTAAATACCATGGTGTTCTGAAGCATGAAGTGAAGGTTTCTTCAGAACATCGGGGAATTCAGCTCTGGACTGTTCCCACTTCCGGTATCTGGTCAATTGAAGCTCGTGGGGCCTCTGGCGCTGATGGGATTCTTGCCGGCGGATCCGGAAATAAAAGACGTGGAGGATACGGGGCCATTGTAAAGGCAAAGTTTCAATTACACAAAGGAAAAATACTCAAGATTCTAGTTGCACATGAGGGGTTACGTGATTACAGGGAAGCGCATCGTCCTGGAGGAGGGGGTGGTGGAACGTTTGTAGTGAATCAAGATGGTAGACCGCTGATCGTTGCTGGTGGAGGAGGTGGTGGCGGCCTCCCCAAAGGAGGTAATAACGTTTTGTTTTGCAATTGACAACAATAAAAACGATAAAGAAATAAAATGTAAAAACCGTGGACGAAGATCCTGCTGGTTGTCAATGTTAATTGGATCTCCAGAAAAGAGATTTAATCAGCTGTTTTGTGTTGCGACATTCTCCATCTATATAATCTTGTAACTCCTACCGAAAAATTTAGTAACAACTGTATTACCTGAAGAAGGCTGGACTGGCCAGTCGAAATATCGCTTGAAGTACGTTTTCAATACACGTTGTTATCAGCGTTGCAGTAGTCTTTGGACTCCTCGTTTTTTGTAAAGAATAAAAACGTTTCTAACTGACTGAAGTCATTTAAAACTGTTTGCAGATCTAGTCTCATTTACTGGCAAACAAGAAGAAAGTGTGGCCCAGACCAGGCCCCATTGAGCATTTGATCATTAATTTATTTTTATATCACCAGCACTAATTCACTGCATTGTTTTTTAGAGCACATAGAACGAGCACAGCACATTTCTGCTGAAGATGGGCTGTACTGTCCTTTGCAGATCAGACATTTAGATTTAGATTTAGAAGTGACCAAAATAATATGAGCGTTTTATACACAAATGGCACAAATGTCGATGATGTATGCATTAATTAATGATAACTCAAAATTGATAACTCTATAGCAAAAAAAGCATATTTATGAATGAACGACGTCGAGAGTGATACCTCAGATCAGGTTTAGTTTTCCAGAATTTTCAAAATCTTGCCTTTTCATATTTTAATTTTCAGCTTTTCGTCAAACACGTGGTGGAGGAGGCCGAAGGAAGGATGAGCCGTCGTCCTTGGTCAGCGGTAGTGAGGGTTCTGGCGGGAAACTCCTGGACACAAGCAACGGAAGCGAGACAGTTATTACACATTCCACTGGACACCACAAAGTGATCGCGGGAGCAGGAGGAGGAATGTACAGTAGTGGCGCTGGCTATGATAAAAATTGGGGCGGAAAAAGCTTTCTTGAGGGAGGAAAAGGTGGAGAAGCAAAACCAACCGCCACAGAAGTATTTCCACACGGAAGCATGGGTCTAGGAGGATTTGGTGGGGGTGGTGCTGCGGGGTTGTTGCCCGGCGCAGGGGGAGGGTACTCGGGAGGGGGTGTAAAAGGTTGCTTTCTGCAATGTAATGGTAATGACGGCGGAACGGCTGAAGGAGGAAGCTCGTATGTTGACAGTCAGGGAATCTCTCCCTCGTATAAGGAAGATAAAAACAAAGGTCCTGGAAGAGTTTACTTAAGACTAATGGCTGAAGATGTTGAGGAAACATAATAACAAAAGAAGCCAGATTTTATCTTGGGTACTTTGCAACGAAAAATTAAAATAAACAAATTTTACTTTTTGAGTATGCTGAGTACCATTCAGACGACATTAAGGTGAAAAAATAAATCACACGGTGGACTGTCCTTTTCCTGTTATACTGTACTCTGTATGGATTAAAAAATCACAAGAAAAGCTCAGGGGCACCCAACGAGAATATAGTTCAAAAACACTTAAACATAGCATAGTTAAACGTATTTTAGTATTTAAACGGTAGATAAAGGCATATTTTTATTCCCTAAAAATTTTTCATCTGTTCGGATTTCCTAGCTGAAAGTCTAGCGATCCGAAAATTATAGGGATCAAAACTTACCTTTTCGAAAATTTCAGCCAGAAAAAAGGCTCCCGAAAATTCTAGGAGACCTTTTTAGGGTAAAAATCCGTTAAAAATAGGCAATTATACCATTTTTTAGATGTTCGAAAATCCTAGGAGAGGCAGGCAAGCAAGAAATTTTACCACAAATGTTTCGAAAATTCTAGGTCTCAAATCGTCTTCCGAACAGATATTTTTCCAAAAATTGTCGTTGGGTGCCCCTGAAAGCTGGGAAAGACGTGTAAATTGCTGCTCTTTGAAGTGAACAAGTGAAAAGGAACTCCTATCTCACCTCTCCTTAATTCCTCGTCTATTTATGTGTTTGCCAAATGCCCTTTGCCTGCTCCGGAATGCCTGGATTTCTCTTAGCCCATTTCAATCTCTCAGTCAGCTGGGACAGGTGCCCTCTGCCTCCTCATTATTGGCTGTTCCATTTCAGTACGAGAAATGCCAATAAGTAGCTACCCAATGAATAAAAAAAAACCTGTCCTGTGTTCTATCTTAACTAACCAAATTGACCTTTAACCCTAGTTATGAACAGCTTCTATAGTGGGGAGTAGGGAAAAGAAAAATGGAAAGGGCGGGACAAGTCGGGGACAGTGAGAAAAGGGAAGATACGGAGGGGTGGGGTGAAGAGGGTATGTTTCTTGGTAACCTATGTTTATACACCGGTATCGGTGATTCAAACAATCAGGAGCACTACGTATACCCGGATCTGGGTAGTGACGCGTCATCAGTATCGAGTTTCTGCGCTCGTTTGTCAGACGTCAATTGGCGGGGAAACCAGTGGTAGCGTGGCCAAATGTCGGCTGTTTTCTAAGGCTAGTATCGGCAAAGCCGATTTGAGACCCATTTTTTGGCCTTATAAGGAGGAAATAGTAAGCGAGGTATTTTCCTAACACTTTTTCAAAATCGGGCTTTTTTTATACATGTGCCAATTTTTACTAAGAATCTCACTTCGCTATCTCAGGGTGGAGATGGCCAAAGCGGCTGAGCCTGAAAACTGTTTCTTTGCTTTCGATACTAGCTTATCATTACAATTTCTGTGTTTGGATGGCACATCAGTTGGTTCTTCCCTAATTACCGGGTAACTTCACCTTGCAATTATCCCACCCGGAAATGTCATGGATGTCAGGGGATAACAACGCCTATCCTCCCGGCTCATGAAATTCCACCTCTAAGGGCTCCTGCTCTGTTTTGTTTAAAAACAAAAATTGTTGAATGCAAACTGTTGTTTTTGGTGGTTCGGTTCATTTTCTAATTTCTTTTCCACTATTTTTCCCAAGTTTTTGAAGTTCGCGCATTTACTCAGCAACAGGAGCCCATTTTTTCGTTGCGATAGGGGCGGGGCAGGTAATCGTGTCCCTACGTCACGGAATTATAGTCACATGTTTGCACATGCGTGATCGCAACCAAAACTTACAAGCCGAAAACTGAGGCTGTTCCGTCCAGCATAAATTTGAGTTGTTTATGATTTTTTTCTTGACTGATCTGAGAAATCTTCAAGTCCTGGTTGGCACGAAGGTGCTTTTCTTCATTCCGCAATGGGGCTTAAGCCTCTAGAATTCGAGGATTGCATTTTGGATAGTCCGTATTTTCGCGAGAACATTCATGAACATGAACGAGAACTCGAGCGAACGAACGAGGCCATCAAAGGCCTTATCAAAGAATGCAAGACTTTACTGAAGGCCTTTGAAAGTAAGTGCTCTTGTTCTATTCCAATTTAGTTTGTGTATTACATTTTTGATGACGCTTAAAAATTCGCGGAGGTCTTTGAAGTGAATGCCTCACAAGAGAGCTGGACAGCAGCAGACCTGATAACCCCGAGGCAACTCGACTTCCTGCAAAAGTACGAAATATAGTGAACTTTAAAGAAAAAAATATGCCACAGATCTTCGGCGTTGCATTTGTTATGTGATCGTCAATTTTTTGTTTTTTTGTAGAATCTGTTTTCGTTTTAAAGCGCAGCGATTTCAAGAATTAAAATAAGCTTGATGTTCCTGTCAAATGAGGTCGTCAATTTTATGACCCCTTGTAGGATTAATTTCCTGGGCTGCAATTGATGCACACAAAATTTTGTTTCGAAGAAATTTCACCTTACCGAGATCGAGCTATTTTTTCTCTTTCTTTTATTGAAAATTTTACATAGTTTGTTACATTATATTTAATTTTAATTTTCGGCCACTGTACATCTTATAAGACTTGTGTCTGAATGTGATGATTGAGCAAAATGGATAAAAGCGTACGTTTATTTGAAACCATTTTTTTTAATGAAAACTTATGTTTTTACTTCGGGGAGTTCTCTATTTGTGTCTTATATAAATAAAGCTTTGAACATTAGAGTTCTTTATAGGGCCCGGTAGTAAAAAATTATTTCAAATTTATCTCATAATTTAACAATAAAAACATTTACCCGAAGAAGCTCCAAAGGAAGTTGAAACCCTGTCCGATCATCCGTCCAATACCACTGTATGGGCATTCCCTTGTAGATGTTTAGAAGCTATTTTTCAAATTTGTTTTTGTAATATTATTGTTTACAAAATCGGCTCATATAAGCAGAAATTTTAAAAAGAATTCCTGATTTCCCGATTTTGGCTTTGTTTATAACGGGCAATAAAGGATATTTGTGAGATGATCGTTATGTTTCATGTTTACTAGATTCTTTAAATTTTACACCTTTAGATTTTCAGCAGTGAGTAGATTTGTAATGAATTTTTTGTCCTTTTTTTCCATCAATTATGTAATCAGCAAGAATGTTTTTGTTGTTTTGAATTAAAGGGGCAGGCTTAGGTACCGTTTATCTTGGAAAATCACAAATCAGCTACAAATTGTTAAAGCCATCCTTGATTTAGTGCAAGCATTGCAAATATTTTGTTAACATTCAGTTATCTTATTTGCTTACATAAAATTTAGGGATCCTATGTATACATTGTATTATTACATTGTATACCTGGTAAGCAAATGACAAGAAATTCTTCTTTGTCATTTTTCTTGTACATTATTTCATTTTCATTCATTTGTTCACTTTAATAAGTGAAATGCATTACAGCATATTTTTGGTAGGGCAAAACTATGAAAAAGAAAGTAACACCAAAGTAAAATAACAAAATAGCAACAACAGATCAGCTGTAAAATACAGTAAGTATACAAGGGCACTTTTTTATGTGAAGAGTGATTTTGTAGTCACCTTGTGGGATTTGCTGTAGCCTTAATTGCCTTTTAATTTTAAGTCTTTTAGGAGTGAAACCACATTAAAATCATCACCAGAAATCAGCAAGCCAATACATTGCTGATTACAAGTTTATAGCAAGTAGTACAAAATTAATAGAGCAGGATTCCTTTTAAGTAACCAAGTCCTTTGAATTCAAGTCAGAAAAATATGTGGATTTCAACAGTCACACTAAATATTAAAGTACTTTTGGGTCCTTGTAAATCCGGATGGTGGGTAGCTAGTGTGCTATATTGTGTTTATTGTATTGCATTTTTAATCTGCTCTATTTTGTTATTTTGTTGATTGTTGTCTGTAACGTCAAAATGTGTTGCAACTTTGATAAGCACGTAAACTGTCTGAATAATATTATTGCTTCCTCACTCTATCTATAATCTAATTTGATTGCTTACTTAGAAGTCCTCCTATATTTTTTCCTGTGCACTCTCAAACAAATATACCTTAAATTTGAATAGGGGTCTTGATCAGCTGATTTGGGAGAAAAATGTCCCCTTCTTCAATATGAAATAACATGATTACCATGCATCCATACTCCTTTGGTAATATCAGAGCAGTGTGCTCTTGTATGTAAAGGCTTTATTTGTTTGCGCAGTACAAGTTTAGAGCTCAGATGTTACTGGTTATACTTTTATATGACATTATATTATATGGTTTTTGCTCTTAGAGCCTAGCAATATGGTTAGAATTGCTTGGTACAAAGTTAACTGTTTTTGATATAGTAATATCAAATGGATAGAGTTTAGGGGATAGTGGCACTGACATTAAAAATAACAGACAATATTCATTTGTAGATTTTCAAACTCAATACCATGTTGTGAAGAGCTGTGAAATTTTTATACTGTTGTTACAAGTAGGAACATTTGGTGGCTTTTAGTAACAGAATCTACATAAAAATAACCAGAAAAATTGCAGATTTATATTAGTAATGTACTGAAATGAAACAAAATGTACTAATTTTAAGGTTTTCATACTGTCTATCTTGCAAAACAAGGAATTTTATTTTAACTTGAATTAAGTCTTCAAACTAACAATAATAGAAGTTTCTTGGATCAACAAGAGTAACAAATTATTAATTTTGTATTCCTTTGTTTTCTGCATATATATATATTTTGTTTTAATAAAATGTTATTTCAGTCATCAATTCTAATTTAAAATATGACTTTTGCCATTTTATTAGTCTGTTATTCTATTAGTTTATGATAAATTATTTATAGGTTGTACAGCTGTTGAAAAAAATTACAAATTATAAGTGCTTTTAATATGTCAAAGGACATGTACATGTACTTGCTTTACGAATTATTATTTGAAACCTAAAACGTATATGTATGTTTAAAAATGACACTAAAAGTTGTAGGTAAGTGACAAAAAATACAGTCAGTTAAATATTGATTGGTGGTACATTTTTATGTGCAAAAATATCTTTTATACTACATTAATTTTATTAAATGCTACACTACGTAAGTTTTTGTACATGATTGTAGTCATGTACTATTTTGAAATAGTCTCTTAGCAGTTTATTGTAGGATTAAAACAAGTTTTCCATGTTATGGAAAGTGGACCCCTCCTCTACTTCACTCCTGGAGGTGATGATTAGCAAACCAAACCACATTAATTTGCAAGATAACATTGAAACTGTCATTCCATGGACCACATATTACCTGCCAGTCTAGTATTGTACCAAAATATCTAAGGTCATTTGTATAAGCTGTCAAAGGTTACTTTCTACTAACACCTGCATTGCTAGATGGAGATTGGGTACCTAGAGTTTCCAGGGGCTTCCACTTTTGGCAGCCAGCCCCTAGACTGAATACATGGCTAGCCCAACGGTGCAACCCAGCCATTACCCCCCACAAAAAAGGATAAAAAACAAAACAGGCACCCATCACAACAGGAAGGGGAGGGGAGAAAAAACTGGAAGAAAGTAACCTCGTGTCAGGGGAAAATGCGGCACAAAGGAAAACTACACATGCCACTGAATAAGGTGAAACATGTAGCAAGCTACTAGGCATGCACATGCTGATAACTATCGACCACTAGCACTGAAGGTGCTTTTGGTTGAAAGTTAGTTACTTATCTGTAGTTACTCGGCCTAAAGTTACAAGTGTTTGCTCTATACCTGTGCATCTTTTC
Source organism: Porites lobata (assembly GCA_942486035.1). Lineage (NCBI taxonomy): Eukaryota > Metazoa > Cnidaria > Anthozoa > Scleractinia > Poritidae > Porites > Porites lobata. Next base: position 1,297,384 of record CALNXK010000043.1, read on the forward strand.
TAGATTTATCAAAGGCACAGAGGAGTTTTGCCCAAGTACTTAACGACCTTAGATTTGAGTACATTGGTGAGGTTGAAACAGATGATGAAATGCTGATTGGTGAGTATTTAACCACATCCTTTTTGTAGGAGAAAACTTAGGCATTTTTATAAAACAGTTAGGTTGAATTTATGGAGATCTGGATACTGCTTCTGATTGGTTGTGCCATGAGAGAAATTTGCCTCAACGAAGTGAAAGCACTCCCCAGATCTGAGAAGTGATGCGTCATCAGTATGGAATTTCTGCAGTCATTGCTCAGACGTCATTTCATGGGGAACACCATTTGTGGTGTCGTGAAATGCTGGCTGTTTTCTCACACTTATTTATGAATGGAAAGGGCCATTTTGTGTCAATAATTCACCTGGGTTTTCTTTCTCAAATTTTAGCGGATGCACTGAAGGAATTTGGCAGAATGATTGATGGTGTAGAAGATGAAAGGGACAGAATGGTATGTGTATAGCTTGTTTGTCTTGAAGGGCTTGAAAAAAAACTTGAATTTCAGCTTGTCCATTGGGCAAGCAGCTCTCCCATTTTGCTTGCCCAGGGACACTTCTTGCTTGCCTTAGTTCATGATTTTGTTAGAGGATGATTTGTTTCAAAGTTACTTGCCCAGCAAGAAAATCTAAGTGTCCCAGACTACCAGACGGGGCTTTTTTGAGCCCTTTAATTGATTTCATCTCCAACCAATTACTTTAACCAGTTTTCTACTAGTAACCTGTTGCCGCTGTGCTTGCACTGATTTCTGATACATGTACATCAACAACTTTGTGCATAAATATCATATGCACTCACTTTCCATGTAGTATTTATTATGATGCTGTGGTAATATTTAAGTGTTTCAGAAGTTGAAATTGTTGTCCATTTTTTGTTTCTCTGCAGTTAAACCATGCTAATTCCCAATTAATTGTGCCACTGGAGACATTCAGGAAGGAGCAGATTGGTGGTGCGAAGGTAGGAATATCCCTTTCAAGAATAATATCAGCCGTAGTAAAAAATAGTTGCTAAGAAATTCATTTTGAAAATAACAAAAAGGTTAATAATGACAGAGTGAAGAATAATAATAATACTTACATCAACAACAATGATAATAGTAACAGTAACAATATTTATACCATTGATGTAGTTATATTTTTTTTGTAGGAGGAAAAGAAGAAATTTGACAAGCAGACGGAGAAATTTTGTCTATCGTTACAAAACTACCTAAACCTATCTTCAAAGAAAAAAGATTCTATTTTGACAGAGGTGAGATTTTCTTTATTGGCACAGGAATGGTAAAATGATAAATAATGCTTTCACCTTTGTTTCTAGTTGAAGTGTGCTAAGCTGCTTCAGTTAGTTCACTTGACCTCTGCTCATATGATTTTAAAAAAATAATCCCAATAGAACATAACAGGATTAGAAACCCCACTTTCAGGAGGTAACCAGTTGGTTATTTATGAGCAAGGCTGAGGACTCAGAGCAACTAAGAAACAAGCTAGAAGGACTCAAACATTTTTCTTCCTCTGGATTTTTAGTGTGATGCACTGACCACTTGCCCATGCAAACTGCCTCCTCTTCTACTGGATGACACAGCCTTACTATCCCCATACCTAGTTCAAATACCAATGCTGCAACTGACAAATGCTACAACACAGCCCCCGCACATTCTTCTCAAAATCTACACCAGGGGCCCTTTTCTTGAAAGTTGGGAAAGAAGGTCTGGAAAGCGGATGTTGTTTTTATTCAAGCTCAAGGTTTCAATAGTTTTCCAACAATAATTACGATAAAAGTTTATAAAACAAAAGGGACTGTGTTGCAAGCTAGGACCAGCATTTTAATTCTTTAGAAAAAAAAGTTATTGGGAATCTCAAGAAACGTGCCCCATGACCTCTGATTTTAAAGGAAAGGAAAGAAGTACCAAAACAGTGATTATGTTTTCAAAAAGAGTTTTTTGATTCAAAAATTAGGCTGACTATCAACTCCAGTCGGAAAAGCGAACGTTTCATCAAACAGCTCTGGATTATGTTGTCAAACTCCAAGAGGTCAATGAGAAAAAGAAGTTTGAATTTGTGGAAACTGTAAGTTGAACTCTCTTAGTTGCACTGTATAAATTACATTTGAAGTGAACTCAGGTTCTTGTAAAAAGTGACTTATGTATGCCTGTATCTTCTTGTTTTACGTGGACTTGTTTTTAATATTTCAATAACAAAGCATGGTTTGAGTTTGGAAGTCACGCTTATGATTTTTCCAATAAAATGTGATAAATTCAAGTCTAGCCTAATTTTTCCTGCCTTTTTTTTCAGCTTTTATCTTTTATGTATGGACACATGACTTTCTTTCATAGTGGTAAGGCTTTCAAACCCATTTTTTTTTATTTACGTCTATATTTGTTTTATAAACTGTTAACTGATTTTTTTTATTTAGACATGTCTTTTTCTGTTTAATTTTTGAAAAAGGTCATGAGGTTTTTAAGGACTATATGGAGTACATGACAGATCTCCAACTCAGACTTCAAAATGTGAGTAACTCATTAACTTTGTCCTCTTGTGTGTTAATGTAAAGTATTTTTAAATCTTTCCATGTACAGTAAATCCAGCATCAATTCAGCTGTCACATCTATGTACGTACATGTACCTTTTACTCATTAACAATTCAGTTTTGACTGCTCGATTTTCTTTTTTTGATTTGCCTTGTAGACAAGAGAAAGATTTGAAACTACTAAAGAGGAAGCAGAAACTCTTATGACTAAAGTGCAGCAGGTGATGTATCAAAATATTTAATCACCTTCAATTTTATTCACCAGATAACTCTTACAAAATTAATTTACTGGTATTTATACTAAAATACTACAAAAGATTTAATTGTAATTTTTTTTTTTATCCATAACAAAAAAATCTTAAATACTTAATACATTACTGCAATAGCAAAATTCATACATGTACAGTGTATCACTGTCAGCTGCACATTGGCGTTTTCCACTTTTACTATGAAACCAAATAGAAAGCTTTTACGTACATGTTCTTTTTTTGATACATGTATCTCTTTTCAGAAAGCACAAAGTGGTGAACTTCAGTATCATGGTGCTCATACAAGACAAGGATATCTTGCAGTTCAGAAGAAAGGTTAATGCCTAACTTGGGTTTGTCTTCTACAGACGATCCCTTCATCTGATCTACCCCTCTAATTTCTGGATGCACCGTATGTTGTAGATGATATCCATTCCTCAGGTTAAAGCGGTATCCAACCTAGTTTAATTCATAATTTTCTTCATTTCTCACCCCTGATACACTTGGAAAATTCTGAATTAACCTAAGAACAAATTTCACCTTTAACACTATGTCTTATTTCACCAAGGGGGTGCATGTGAAGTTTTATTTGTGATAAAAGTAGCAAGTGACTGACACATTACATTTGCTTCTTGCATCTTTGATTGTGAAACAACACTGTAGTTCTGAAGTATTTGTCAGTAGCTACATACCTGTTACAGGTAAAAATTAAATTCAGGTTAAATTTTTTAACCTAGGTTGATTTTCAATTCCGTTTGTCTCCTAGCCTTACTGTGAAACTCACAAAACCGTGAACACCAGAAATATTTGTGTAATGTTATAGTGTTGCGAGAAATGAGCCAATAAGGCGCTAGATAACTAAACTGCAAACAGCAACGGTAGTTAATTTGTGGTTTGAGGTTTGCTTGCATATCCTGAACTTTATTGTGATTGGCCACAATCAACATTCCTGAAATTTTTCAGGTGTTCACGGTTTTCTGAGTTTGACAGTAATACATACATGAATAATTAGAGCTAGACAATGGAATTTGAGAATCAAAGTAGGTCAAAAACTTTTAACCTGAATCTAGTTTTGATCTGTAACATACCCATGAACCTCTTATTGCTGGCCGAGACAAAATCATGGAAATTCTGCGTGTACGGTATAGTGAGATCAAGCTTAGTTTCAGTTTTGTTCGAATGAGGTAGCTACCGAACCAAGTGATAACTTATTTAGAGATGTGAGGATGAAAAGCACTGACCATGTTGTAAACCTGGACACTTTTAGGTAGCCTTGGAACTACATGGAGTAAGCATTATTGCATGTACACAAAAGAAAACAAGATTCTTACAATGAGACCTTACACACAGACACAAGGACGACTGGTAAGTGCACTCATAAAAGCTAAATGTAGAATGATTATGCAAGGTTAATTTAAAGCCATTTACAAGTACTTATTATAAACACCTCTCCTTGTATTTCAGAATACTAATACAGACACAATGGTGGTCCAGTCTTGCGTGAGGTAAAAAAAATGCAGTGATTTAGTATTGCTGAATATAGATATAAAGTAAAATTACATATCTTGCAAAGAGCACGACACATAAAGTTGTTTATTAGTTATATTAATATTAACCTGCGAACAGCAGACGTTTCTCCTCGCTGATCGCCGCTGAGGGATGTTTCGCGAGGAGGAACGTCTGCAACTCAGTGACAGAAATTCCATACTGATGACGCAAAATCTGTCCAGAATCCAGTCAGAAGTGCTAATTGGTCGACGGCGTAGTTTCATTGTTTTAGCTGTTGTTTACGAATGACAGACAAAAGACAAAAGGCCGCAAAGGTCAAATGTAAAAACGATGAATCTGTAACAAAACAGTCAATATTTGTGGAATATAGTCTTCTCTAGAGGAAGCATTTGAGTTTTGCTGGAGCTCATTCGCAGATGAACACAACACTTTACCAAAATCGACCAGGAGAAACGTAAAATTGAGCAAATTTGCATTTGAAACCCCATGACTACCGGATTTATTATGTAAACATTGATTTTTGTCATCAGTATGGAATTTCTGTCGCTGAGTCGCAGAGGTTCCTCCTTGCGAAACGTCCCTCAGTGGCGATGAGCGAGGAGAAATGTCTGCCGTTCACAGGCTATATTAATATGGATGTCTTTGGTTAGAGAAGTTAGTAGGTATTGATTTGTTCATGTGATGTTTAAAATAATATCTATTGAAGTGTCATGCAAGTTTTGGTTGACATCAAAGAAATTCATTGAAAAAAAAGCCAGATTTCTATTAGTTGCCCAGTAAATCTTGTGAAATTTCTAATGTAAGGAATAACACTTCCCGATACTGGTGCTTTTTTTAAATCTTTTTTTTTTAATCAGCCTGTAATCATACTAGTGATTAATGCAGGAGTCCAATTTGTTTTATAATGAGTATGTGCTTACAGTCTGATTTGGGCAACACAATGTTCTGTTACCAATGTTAATCATAACTACAACAAAATTTGTGATAATTTAAGCTTTAGTTAAAATTAACACACACGATCTTCCGAGAGTGTTTTTAAATTAAAATTCAAAAGTGTGTACGCAATGGCATGTAATGCCCAAATAGACATGATGCACAGTGTCCTATTACAGTGTTCTGTTAATGCTGAAATCAGAGCTGTTGATAGCCAATCAGATTTCAGAATTATAGTTGTGATTAACTCATATTTATTTGTTTGTTTGATTTGCAGAAAAATGACAGACTCAATTGATAGGAGGTTTACTTTTGAAATAACTGCTCTGGAAAGGTTAACCTATAAAAAAATAGTTCTTTTTCTGTCATTTTCAAATTTGTAATTTTCTGTTGAATTAGTAACTCAATTTCATTATTTTTGTCTTCAAAATCATTATCCCTTTCCAGATCTCAACCCATTTTATTACAAGCCCAAGATGAAGAAGATAGAAAATCCTGGCTGCAAGCCATGGATGGCAAAGAACCTGTGAGTTACACAGTGCTCCACCAAGACTTTCTGATTTGAAATGGTTTCTGTCTCCCTTTTCAAATATCACAAAATTCTGAAAATAAGCCCCACGGCTTATATTTTCAAAGGCCCTCTTTGAGGAGCTTATACTTGGAGGGCTTGTTTTCGGAATTTTACAGTTTTTTCACAGCCTCACTCTGTAAACTTAATTCACAACAAGCATTTACAGTAGTTTGTAACATTGTTCTTAACTGTATTCATCAAAATATATAGTAGTTTTGAATTTTTAATTTTCTCACTGTTGCTCTGAGAAACCTGGTTTCTTGATGTGGTTCATGGTGCCATCACTAATCATTTTTTCTGTGCATGAAAATCAATTAAACCAAAAACATCAAGCAGAGTACATGTAATTTGACACTTGGCATAACTTTTTTCAAGTCCCTATAATTGCACCAGGCTTTTTCTTTGGAAAAGTCACTGCAGAATGCTTAACCCAAACATGTCCTCAGATCACAAATTTTAAATGCTTAAAAGGGCTTCACACCTTCCCATCTCTGTTTTACCCGAAGACCCCCCGTCCCTGCTTCAAGCGGCTTGATAATGTACATTTGCATATATCTTGCATACCTAGTTTTTGTCTTCTGACTTGTAAGGTAATTGTTTTTGTTTCTTTCAGCTCTATATGGACTCCAATAGCATCCCTAAATTTAAAGATCGTAAGTCACTTGGTGTTAAAAATTTTTCAAGAACCATGCATAAAATATTCTACCATTTGCATTATCATTGTCTTTGCATGATGATAGTAAAATTAATTTATGCAGTTCCTTTCCTCAAACAATAAAAGGTACCATTTTTGTGCTTTTTTCAGAGGAAACTAAAGATCTTGAACTTACTTTTATCTCAAAGTGCATTTCAGCAGTGGAAAAAAGAGGTTAGCTTATTCAATATTGTCTTAGATGTTTTAGTGTACAGATATCTGCAATTATTGCTAATCACATGTAGATTGGAAACGTTCAAGAACAAAATGGTAACAAAACCTTTAGTGTAACAACAGTTAGTTCTCATGTTATTTTGTGCATTTTTTGTTTAATATTCCAGGTATTACAGACCAGGGTCTGTATAGAATAGTAGGCGTCGGGTCCAAAGTTCAAAATCTCTTACTTCAGTGTATTGACAAGAAAAAAGTTTCACAAATCGGCCTTGCAGATGACGATTGTGAGTGGGAAGTGAAGACAATCACCAGTGCACTCAAACAGTACTTGAGGTGAATATCAAAATTTTTGTAGTAATCTGTTTGTGATGCTGTAGTTAAAGTGACTGACTGTATGAAATCACTTTGTGGTAAAGCCTAGCCTACAAGCTCTAATGGGGTGAAGGTGGGGGAGGTTGCTTTCCCTGACCCCTTCCCACAAAGAGCTTGCTCACAGGCTAGGTACATGTAAAGCCAAATTGTGAATTTGTTAACATGTTATGTTGTATTATTTTTTTTTGTAGGAACATGCCAGAGCCTCTTTTTACTTATGATTATCATGAGCAGTTCCTTGATGCAGTCAGTAAGTATTTTGGATGCAGTGATATCTTTACAATGTAACATCAGCATCAGTTACTTTAGTGACAAGTTACAGGTACTTAAATATTTTAATTCTTTCAACTAATGTAGCAGGCTCATTTTTACTCAACAACTTAATGTTACTCTCATACTCATACTTTATTTATACTCAAAAACCTGCAGCTCGCTAGACCCCTAGCTTAAGTAGCTGATGTGTCAAGTTTTGAAAGAAAAATACAAAATTAGGTAAATAGGATGTAAGAACTGTATACATGATAACGGAACTGAGAAGGGGAAACCTGTGTTGGTTTTTTGTAGAACAAGAAACTTATGAGAAGAGGATAGAGGCACTCACATCTCTTGTGGCCACCATGCCCGAGGAAAACAGAAAACTTATTGTCACCATCATGAAGCATTTAAAAAAGTAAGAAGCAATTTATTAAAATGGAGATAATATTTAAAGTCAACTGCTCAGTGGCTGGTCACCTCAATGAGAGTAGATCTATTTCCCATAGGTGTAGAGATTCTCTGACATGTGAGCAATAAAAATTATTATTAGCATGAAACAGGCGTGGAGTACAAGGCACATGTTACAAGGGAACAATCACATGTCTCGTGCTCCAAATACACTTATGCTAGCCTCGCCTGAAAAATGTGAAAAGATAGAACCTGTTCTGCAGCTTAAACTATGTGCTGTGTTTCTTCATTCACAGTCATCCTAATTTCTCTATTGTGAGTTGGATGCCTGTGCTTTATTGTCTCAATTGTAGGATGTGAACATATCCTTCAGTTTTATTGAACCCATCAAAGACCCTTTTAAAACTTTAAAGTAACCTTTGTTTTACATTGTGTCTCATCTACCCTCAGAGTCGCTGCTCATTCCAATAAAAATTTAATGGCAGCAAGTAACCTAGGTGTAGTGTTTGGTCCAACACTAATGAAATCCAGAGAGGAGTCCATGGCAGCCATCATGAATCTTAAGTACCAGAGTGTAGTTATTGAGCTACTCATTAAAGAATTTGACGCAGTAAGTTCTGACATTTTCAACGTTGTTTTTTTACTTGAAGATGGTCACACCACAGTATTGGTGTGACAGTATTTCATCCATGAAATTGTTAGAACTACCGAATAATTATCATGTCTCCATTTATTATTAACTCTAACTGAAGAGTAAAGGAGGTTAACCCTTTAAGCCCTAAGAATGATCAGCATCAAATTTCTCCTTGTAATATCAATGCTTTGTAAAACAGAGAGGTCATGAGAATTACAGACATGATCACACAAGATGAATTGGGTGATATTTTATCAATTTCTCCCCACTACTTCTGGAGGAAATGAATTGGGACAACAAATGAGAATTCAATTTTTGATCATAGGGTTTAAAGGGTTAACCATGAAATTTGTCAGGAAGTGGTAGATTGCGTGACTCTAATGACTTGTTTTATAGCGGAGCACCATGATATGGGTAAGAAAAAGTGGTTATCTGTGCATCCAAGAAATTTTGGTTTCTGACAGAATTGTCCATAGATACGTACACATCTTCATGTTAGCGAATGTCCAAGACATATGTAAATGGCATTTAACTTGATATTGGACTTCCATTTTATGATAAATTGACAGCTGTCAAAATAGGGTACCCGCTGACCAGTGTCACATGACTGTATTGCAGGCTCAGGTGTGCAACTCATTGTGGCGATATGTTTTTTTTTTTAACTTCTATGCTGACCAGTTATGGTTTTCAAGTGATTGCAGGCTCAGAAAACTTTACTTCAGATAGAGATTTCTCAAAAAGTTCTTGCAAGAGCTTCGCTTTTGGCCTTGGCTAAATCTATATATCATTCAAACTGATCACCTACTTATCTTTTTTTTTGGCAGATTTTTGGACCAGATAGCCCTGACAGTGGCAAGAGCTCAAACAATTCCCTGAGTTCAAATTCAGTAACCATTAATACAAATCCATTCTTGGATGATGAACCAGAGATCTCTTCAGATAACATCACCAATAACAAACCTAAGCCTCCACCCAAGAAGAGAAACAGTGACGATTCTACCACAAAACTGAATGACAGCAGAAATGTCGCACCTACCAAACCCCTCCCCCTCCCCACTAAGGCATACCGTGCCCCACCCCCTCCAAGCAACAAGCCCTCCCCGGCTGTGAGGGCGAGAGTAAAGGCTATTGTTGGATCGGGTAAGGAGGGTAAAACAACTGTAACTTGTTAACATTTTTCCTACCATTTTGAATAACAACAACTGATGTGTGTTGCTAAAACTGGGATTTGCATAAGGAAGCTTGATTTTGATTTGCAAATGAAGGGAAATGAAGTTTGTTTGTCCTATTCACTGCAGACATTTTGAGTTGATCAAAGTAAATGTAAGGCATTGAAAACCATGAGTGTGTTTTAACTGGCCAAATAGGAGACAAAAACAGACTGTAGTCAAAAGAGATGGGGTGCTGCCCCCTCTTTTTTCGAAAAAAATAAAGATGTACTGGAAGAAAAGTCAATAGACCATTTTCGATATATTAGAATTCAAACTTGGCACTAAGGCTTGGGGAATAAAACAAAAGAAATGGTCCCCCCCCAACTTGGAAGAACGTTCTGCTGTCCCTTAGCCTCCCCGCAGACGTCCTTTGGGGTTCGTTTGGGGAGGCTAGCTGTCCCTGTGATGGCATCTTTATTAGCAATAGTTTTTATTTGTTTTTAAAATGTGAAATATTTCTTTTTTTATTTGACTCAGAGGAGGATCTAAGCAGTACTTCTGACTCATCAAGTTCTAATTCATCTTCTCAAAATGGTGTGAAACAACCCTTGTCACCAAGAGAGTTTTGGAAAGAGAAAGCCGGTGAGTGGGACCAGAAAGTTTCTGCCGGTATTTCAACAAAGCAGTAAAAAAAAAGAAGCGGCACAGCGTGCAAAGAAAGTAGTGTCCGATAGCCCGGGGCTAGTGGATTTTGCTATCGGGCTAGTGAATTCTGTTTTTAACTTGCCCGACTGGTAAGTGAAGTATTTTGAGGAATTCAACTTACAGAAGAATTGTGAAATCAATTCTGCTCATCAAAAAAAAAAGGGGGCTTGTTGAAATGACGTTTGGGCTTGAATGGTAAGCTGTAAAAATGACTTTCTTTGCACCCTGCGGCACATTCTAAAAGTCTAATTGACAAATAAAATATTAATGCAAGTCACACACCCACCAATAAAATATTCAATAACTTTTTTTCAGCTGGAAAACCAGCCCCACCTCCCAAAAAGCCGGAAGTTGTGTAAGTAAACTTACCATTTTTTAAGCAAGATGTACAGAAAATTTACTGTTAAAACAACAGCACGTAAGCTTAACGTGGAACTGTTTTATCTTGTCAGGCTACGAGAGCAAGTTTTTTTTTTGCTAGCTAATTTATTGCTACTAATCATGGTCACTTGTTATCATTGTGAAAGGCTGCATGTTATTTTGACTGTGTGCCAACACTTAAATTGAAAGCTGGCAAAGTAGTTACGGCCTCGTTACACACAGACGAAAAGAAAACTGATATTTTGTTTAAAGTTCTTGATATTTTCCTTAACTTAGTCTACCAATATTAAACACGAAAATGAATATGTATCTGATATCAGAGTCCCAGAATGGCTGGTTGTATTGGAAAATGAGGCACAGTCGTAGTTTTGAATAACACAGCATTTGAAAACTAAGATTGTTATTTCGATTGCCTAATTTTGGAAACAAGACCCAAGACAGTGCTTTCAATTGAAGAGAACATGAGAAAAGACGCTGCATTTTAAATGCATCGTTAGTTTTAAATCAGTTAATTAATTGTCCACAATCTACAATTTGCAGTCAGCTTTTAGCCCAGCAGCTGTTATTTGCCCTGTGCATGCTTTGTCTGTTGGCTTGATGCTTTTATTTTGCTTGTTTGCTTGTTTGTTTTAGCGCTGAGTTTAAAAGCAGATTTGATGCAGGCTCTTCACGACCGTTTTCTATGATAGATCCCACGTAAGTTTTAAAGATTCTTGAAATCTAAAAATGGCAGTTTCCTCCTGGAGTGGTTTATTTATGTTGTATCATTCTCGAAAATTAAGGACTTATCATTTCCGTTTTTTTTATATTTTTGTTTGTGGTCTTGAAGAGCAGCCACAGTTGGAATTTATTTTCTGTTGCTCTAGCTGGTCATCTCTTGCTATCTAAGCAGGCGTAAAAAAAAAATTAATAGCACTTTTATCTAACTGATATTTGCAATTTACTCTACTAATCTTACTAATCCCTACTGCTCTCACACCAAGTTGACGCGCATAAGCTGTTTACAGATTGATTTCAAGTCTTCGTAGCTAGCGGGAGTAACCCACTCTTTCGCCAGCCACACAGATTTTAATACGTTGCTCGCAACCTTTCCTTAAAATTAATTGTATCCTTGTAGTGTTCGGCTGTTTACATTTTTGTACCGATATACGAGATTACCAAGCTGCCCATTTTACTTTTCGTCCTGTATTTTTTTTCTTTCCCGTTAACAACTTTTTCTGAACTGGTCTCGAAGCATTTACTTGTTAAGTATGGAATAAGAGCTCTCGTAACAGCGTTTTTTAAAAATGCCTGCTCAATTGGTATGGACAAAACAAAGTAAAAAAAATTCATAACGTCAGCCGTGAGTCTCTACTTCCTAAAATTATGTCCATAAATATTAAACCCTAAACGTGATTTATTGGAGATTTAGACTGGTTCGGTCTCTTGAATTACACCATGGGATTGGTTGGGCGACGATATTATTTCTTTTAAGGATTCTTAAGAAGATGCGTAGGAAGCCAAAATTTACCGTCAAAAACAGTCCCATAAAGCATTGCGTAATAGCGCCGACCCAGTCTCGAGCGGAATCTGAAAATGACCAATGTTGGCCCGTTTATATTTTGTTGTTACCAGGGACGACTCAGCGCCCGTCATCCGCCGTGTCAGCAGTCAGGGTGGGAGCCTCAACAGGGGACTGCAGTCTTGGGGGACCGGTCCACCCCCTCTCCCTCGGGAACCACCGCCGCAAGAAGAGCCACAACCATCTCTACAAACTAAAACACCGAAGTAAGAAATATGTTTAGTCTTGGTAAACAAAAATACTCATAGTCTAGTGGTAGGTGTAAGCTAAGTTGTAACGAAGGAGCGAATCCAGGGGGTTCCCCTGGTGCTTGTGTACCCCCTCCCCCTCCTAACCCAGCTCTTTCTGAATTTGTTTGGATCTACCTTGACTGGGCGCAGATTTGTTAAAAATATGGTTGTATTTCTGCCTTCTTCTCAGCAATAGCGACGAGAATTTTTTCTAAAAATATCAGACAACTTAAAAAAAACAAGAGTTTAAAATCGTTTTTCCATGTTAACATGTTCGTGCGATGTTAAGTTTGTATTTAAAGTCGTAGTGTTATATTTTAAATGAATGGTCATTTTTCTTTTCTTGCTACAGGAAAGTTAAGACTATATATCCTTGTGTAGCGGAAAACAGTTCGGAGCTTTCTTTCGATGCTGGTCTTGTCATCACTAACGGTAAGCCAAATACTCAACACTGTTGCTGTAGTCTGGTTTGGTTTTAAAAATGGCTCCAAACCAAATGAATCTAGGGAGCCTTTTTGAAAAGGTCTCTTTTGTCTTCCTTTCAGTTTTCCCGTGTTTTTTCTCCGTGTCTTCCCTTTCGCACCTGGCTTTTTAACGGCAATGTCGCAAAGATTTAGTCCTACTTTCAAATCCAGCTGAAAGACGCGTTCTGTTAATGAAAATTCAAATTAGTGGCATAGTCGTCAGCGCTGTAAATTATTAGGCTAGTTTGAGAAATACTGTGAAAAAGTGTTTCTGACTAATGACGAATGGGAAAGAAGTGCAAAGAATTTTTGAAAAGTCGGAGTGGAGTTTTCAAGAATAGGTGTGTTACTATCGAAGCGCATCTTGCTTAATTTTAGACTAGTTAAGACAAAGAATTGAAAAAAATTATCGTTTTACTGTCCTTTGAATGAGCTACATGTTCTTTCTTGTTTTGTCCTTAGTTCGACCTTCAAAAGAACCAGGCTGGTTGGAAGGAACATTAAACGGGAGGACAGGTCTTGTACCAGAAAATTATGTCGAACCCATAACATAGCTAAGGGTTAAGTTATAATAGAGCTAGATTATTTTAATTCTTAATGAACAGAGAAGTCATTTCTATTATAAATTGTACTTAGAATTACACATGATTGTCAATATTCCTCCTCAAACGAAAGGTGAGAAAAGACAATTTATGACTTATTACGTAGAGGAGTGTAAAAACGGATTGAACCCTTAGGTCGTCGATGTGACGTCATGCACGCCCGTAGCACGTGGACATCTCAACAGTGTGAGCTGTTGTTAGCTAAGAGGAAAAATCGATTCCCGCACGTGCCAAAAGTATGCCTAACGACACGTGCGTACTTCGCACGTAAAGGACATGACAAGGCACGATTACACTGTAATTGGTACAAGTTAGCTTTTAAATCGTCTTACAAAAAGATAAAACGGGCTGATTGAAGTCCAGTTATTGAAGCGAATGTAAAATAAGTTATCGGTTAACAAATGGAGAGAGTCCAGTTTATTAATTTCTCCTAAGGAGAGACAGCCGTGAGGTTTCAATATTGCTGGCCCGTGAGGTTTCAGTATTGCTGGATTTCCAAAAGCTTAGTTGATAGTCCTAAGTCGCGAACTAGAAGGGAAAGCGATTTATAAATCTTGCAAGTTTTTTAGCGTTATTTTTACATTGTAGGGCAACCAACACAGTTATGCGAGAAGTGATCCTCTCTTTTATGTAGTGCCAGAAAAATCGCGAAGCACCGGTTATTTTTTCGAGACTACAACGTTGGTTCAAATCCTTTTTGTAAGCCTGGCCAGTGATTGTCAATTCATATTCTTTCGTGTAGTTTAACACTACAAATCAAACTCTTGCTCTACTACCATGTGTCTAAATCAGGAACAGTGTCAAATTGAAGCTTGCTTCCTTTCGTGTTTCATAGGTCCAATTTTTAAACGGGCCGCAAGATAAAATTTTCTTGTTGATTTTCACTTAACTTTACTAAACCTTGTCCTTTCTTAAGTTCAAAATTCAAAGGAATATCAAACTTATCCTGTATTAAGCGATTTAATTGTGCGATTTCAAAGTGGAGGTAATATAATGGTAATTGAACGTCGTATGGCGCAGTCATAGTATGAAATCGTACTTATGATTTCAATTTGAACTCGTGTAGCACACCTGTTCGATTTTCAAACCACGCCTGTGATTTTAGACCAGGTTATACCCCAATTACTGAATTCTTATCGGAGGCCTAGAAATCAAAATTCCTTTTCATGTCTACTGAAGTCTATTTGTGTACTTTAATCATCTGCGTTTACTGACCATTTTAGTTTATACCCAGAAGGTGTCCACAGGTTCAGATAATATTAGAAAATTCAACGGAACTACACGAAAGCGCTTGAGTTAATTCTTAGTGGTTGCACCCTACCTTTTTGTACTGTGAAAAGTGCACTTTTCCTGAATGCGTACTTTAGAGCGTTGGTTGCCCTCTTTTCGTTTTGTTTTAAAGTCTAACAATTTGACAGCATGTAGTCATGCGTCAGAAGGGGATTTGTACCCGGCGATAAGCTTGTTCTATTTTTTACTGATGATAACAAATTATGTAAGCGAAGGAAATGCGGAGAGAATGAAAATTACGCTGTCGTAGCTGCCAATTTTTTGGCTTGCTAAAACCTTAAAAATCTTGATCTACTCCTTGAGTTTTCTTGTGAAACGTGTTCTCGCTAATCGGCACATTAAAATATAGATGTCATCGTGCGATCGATGAAATCAACCGTTGAAGAGGTGCTTTTTAGACTGCAGTGTTGCGCGCCGAGTTCCAGTTTTTGCTTCATTAATATTGCAATATTGCAGCAGGGCATAAATGGATACTTGGTGCAATTTGAACATGACTGAAACTGCATCTGGAGTCTGGAACTTCAGTTGTTCTGTTAAAAAGGTTCTGATGCGGCGGCATACTTTCAATTTTATTAAAAAGGAAAACGCGTTTAAAAAATGAAACATGATTTTAACGAGATCTACAGCAAAAAGTCTGCGGTCTTCTTGATGCTGTGATAAACAGTTTTACGACCCTAACAACAAAAACATTGAATTTGTAATTCATGTATTAGTTTTCATAATATTAGGTCAGTATTAAACCGCTTCCTTGTAGCTCTAAGTAAGTTTTGAAACTGGTAATGTTTTAATAGTTTAATAATAAACAAGTTACTCAAAGGGAGTAGCTTGTGGGTAAAAATTGTGGCGCCGATGCTTTTTCCCGTTAAACTGGACTTTAGTTTAATCTTACTGATCACTGATCACTTTATCAGCAATTACAATGAGTTGGATCAAATATTTAAGTTTCGAAAATAAAGATGGCGGCCACTTCCATTTGAATACTTCAGTTAGAAAACGTAACGGTGCCGCGAAAATGACGTCGCATTCTTAAAGACTGTCCTTAGAGCAAGATTTGTAAAAGGTGAACGTAGCCATGACAGGAAAAAACGTTATGTGCTACTGACAATTCTAATAACAAATGGCGGGAAATCGTAGCGGCGCCACGACGCAACGTCACATTGATACTGATGATTCTAATTGGAACACTGAGGAAGCTGGCTTCTTACGTCTGAATCACCGGGAAGTGTGGTTGTCTGTTAATAGAGACGCTTTCCATCACTAAGGGTTTCCCAGTAACCGCGTCAGCTGTATAAGTAGGCAACCTTAAAAACCACAAGTGACATTTTTATACATACAAGCCGTGAAGTGTTCGTGGTTATAGTTGCCTTGGTAACTGTGCAAGTAGATAGCATTTTAGTGTAGAGAGTGTATAAAAGATTAAATACCCAAGGTTATAGATGATATTCCCCCCGTGTCTTGGCATTTTGTTGTGTCAAAGCGAGGGTGGTTGTCAAAGTCAGAATTTTTGGTATGTAGAGCGGACTGTCAGTTGATGCCTGACGTAACCCTTCTTCCCTATTAACTTGCAGGAAAGTTTACGCGTAAATAGAGAAATCTGATTATACTGTGCATATGTAGAGAGAAAAAAGTTGAAAGAAATTATATTACAAATGTCTTATACCGTGTCCACGAGTACTTGTGTTGTGCCCTTAAGCAAATGAAGTAATGTTCGCAAGGGTTGCACTCAGCTTATTTTGGCGATGTTCTAGACGAGCGGTGAGCTGGTACGACTTAAGACCGCAAAGGCTCTGGGGATCGATTGGAAGAACCAACAGCAACAACATGGCAGACAGCAGCAAACCACGTGCTAAAAAAGGCTCTCATGGTCATTGTGACTGTAGAAGACGTTACAGGTGCATCAGGCTTTTCAAGGATTCTTTAATAGTGAAGATTAGTTGCATTTCTGAATTTAGGTTGTAGTTTGGAGAGTCGTAATGCGCCTTGTTTGTTGACCTTCGTGTTGTGCCACCGAACGATCCCAAGAAGCTTTGTGGTTGCATGCCGTACCAAGTTTAGAAAATGGAGAATTTCAGGTGCCTCTGTGGGTAAGTTCATTCCCTTCTAACACACTTAAAATAGTCGTCACAATTCGTTGCAAAAGAAGCAAAACCTTTGAGCTTCATTGTTGTCACGCTAATTTTCGCTTCTTTCTCAATGTTGGGCCACCGGTATTTTGGAGCATTGATAACTGATAGGCAATATAAATACAACATTAAAAGGACAGAAAAGGCCAAAACTGTGTCAAGAAATTCGACGACTACTGTAGGCTTCTACGCAGTCGTCCTTAGGGATTCGTCACGTGTGACAAATGCCTGAGATGATTGAAGTGTTGTAAAGTCAACTCGCTTTCGTGACCCAGTTTAGGTTTTTTATAGCCCAGTCACGAGACGAGACACCACGTAACCAATGACCTCTTGGTCGGAATTACCTAAAGAAATCGCTTTATTTTTCTTCTTCTTCTTCTTTTTTCTCACTTCCTTCCCTGCAATGCAGCTTCATTTTTGTACGGTAAGCTGTTAGATTTTTTTTCTGTTTTCTGCCTCGCGTTGATTCAGATGGTAAAGAGGAGCCTGTGCACAGTCGCACCCTAGTTGCGGCTGTACACAGGCAAGTAAAGTGATGTTATTTTTAAAAACATGACGACAGGAAATCTGATCGGGGACTCGTCGCGTGAGAGTCATTCGTTCCCCGGCGGCTTATACCCTTCGATCAGGCAGTCTTTCTTCCGGTCTTTTTTTCTCCTTTGCGCGCCCATTCGCCGACTTCGCGCTTCTCCGAAAAAAAGAAAGAATCGTAATGGCAGGTTAACCTTGAGCATGTTTCAAACGTCTTGCTACGCTATAGCTGTGTTTTAGCCCGACTGTGAAAAAGGCAAAACACAAACATAACAAACCGCTTTCACGATCTTTTCAAATGTATTTTAATATGATTTATGAAATGAGTTCGTCACGGTAGACACACGACCTTTGCAGTCGCACGTGCTATTGTAGCACGGCTTGGCTTGTCGCGCTTCACGGCAGTAGCACGACTTGGTTACACGCGTCGTTTTACTGCCGTGACAAAGTTCTTACAGGGAATCGTATTTAACTCCATGTTTTTACTTCATTCGATCAATTGAGTTCGACATCACGGTAGAACTGACAACGTTTGAGACAAGTCTTAGACATGCCGATAAAGAGTAAAACAGTTCACTTTGTTCGCCACTTCCAATCTACCTGGAACGAAGCAGAAGAAGGAAAAAACTTGACGCGCTTCGACAAAGGACTACAGAGCGATGCTCTCTTGGATGCGCCCCTAAGCACTTATGGCAAAAAACAGGCGTTGACGATACAACAGAAAATACAGGATCTGAATGCCGAAGTCGCCATCACTTCCCCTTTGAGTAGAGCAATCGAGACCTGTTTGCTGACCTATGGAAATCAAAAAGTGGTTGCTTCACATCTTTGCCGCGAGATAGGAGAATCGCTCTGTGATATTGGAACTCTGAAAGAAGACCTGGTCAAGAAGTATCCGACAGTTGATTTCAGCATTGTGCCTTCCAAAGTTTGGTGGTATGTGGATGAAAAGCTGAAGGGTCAACTAACAGATCCAAGAAAATGCTACGAATTTGTCTTAAACAACGGTACTTGCAAATTGGGAGAAACCTTCGATGGAAGTCATTTTCAGGAAAGAATCGAGCGATTTCACGATTTCCTTCTAAACCGACCAGAATCAAATATTGTTGTTTTCGCACACAGTGGTTTTCTGAGAAGCTTCCTCGAAAAATATTATGGGAGACCGTTTGAGCAGTACTATCCAAACGGACAGATTTTGACATACTCTATGTAACAATTTATTGTCAATTTGTGCGTAAGTTTTTATCCCCTTTTTTCTCAACGCTATTTATTTATCAAGGATCAAGCAGTGATAGCTACGAGCTTTGTTATCTCTTGTCTTGTTTACTTGAGAACCGATAACCGCGCCGGTGAACTTTGAACAAGCTGGTTTTCAATTTAGCTCTCTTATCGTGGATTATCGGGAATTATTAGCCTTAATAAGAACTTGCTTGATCATAAAATTTAACAGAAATTAAGCAGCCTATCGCGTTCAATGGAACATAAATCATTTAGAAACTTACACCTCGACTCGTGTGCCATATCAACGTGAGATACCACTTGGTACTGAAACACTCTCAGCCCTCGCGTGAGGCATAGTAGGACTGGGTCGAGAAGCTGAAAGATAGAACGCTTTTTGCTCTTTTATCTGTGGATTGTTTCTTTATTATTTTTTTATTTTTTATTTTTACTCACTTGACCTTTTTTGTATATATTTAAAAATACAGGGAGCTTGTTTCGATTAAAGATTTTATGCTGCTATTGTTCAAACATTTTTCTTCAAGTCTTAATTCGTTTTAGCTATTACTTATTTAGGCGAGTAAGTGTATATTAGAACATTTAATATTTTTCTCTCAGGCTTTTTAACTAAAAATAAAAAGACTTGAATCCGGTTAGATGTGTGTTATTGTAGAGTGTATTGACTCCTTCACTGTTCTTTACCTTATATAGTGCGGGGGCAGACGTTTACCGAGACGTTCAGGGGCAAAATTGGGTCACGTTAAGGTTGTTTGTTAGTATTGCTAGTTACACGTCTTTCTTCGCAACGGAACTTAACTTTAGCAGAAAAATTGCAAATTGGCAAATGACAAAATCACAACTTCATGTCAAACAAACATGTCTCCCAAGGATTGTCACAAACGTTACAACAAATATGAACTTTGAAAAACTACTAGGCTAACAAGTTTTCAAAAAACACAAATGTAATCTGTTTTAATCTTCTTCAAGTTTGTCCTCGGCATCTGTGCTTTCTTTTGTATATGCTGTGTTATATGTACCTTCTTTTAATATTTTAAGCGTTTTTTTTAATCGTTTACTCAATTTGGGTACAGTTCCCATGCACTGTGTTAATTTCGATAAATTTCGTGACACAACTCCTTCAAAAGTGATCAAACGAGAGAATCTTGCGAAAGCTAAAAACGACGCGCGTATGTACGCATAATTTATGAAAGACAAAGGGCAAATTCCACCAAGACTTTCACTGGAAAGTCAAAACAGTACAAGCTTAAGAGGTTTATTTTAAAGTGGCCAACTTCCATTAAGCGGCCATTTGCTGGTACCCCGAGGCGAGGGTGGATGCTTAATGTTTATTCAAATGTTCGAGCTTGGGCTACCTGTGATAAACCAAAGTCGTAGGTACACTAAGATCTCCAAAAAAGTACGTATCGTCTGCTCCGTGTTTTATTAGGGAGCGTAAGCAACGACGTCAACGAGAGCGGCAAAAAAGCAATAGGTTTTGGCAAATAACAACCTTGCACGTGCAGCACCCTCTTTTGTACATTTCTTTTCCGTCGCTGCACGACTACGACGTGGCGGTGAAAGTGCCTAATTTCACGGTTTGTCGAGGAAGTGATCATAAGACAACAACTTTCTTTTTCTTTTCCTGAACTTCGATAGAGTCCTTTAGAATTCAACTCCAAACAGAGTTAAGGCAGCGCGAATTCACTTTTAAAGTGACGCATTTGTAGCCGTCGCCGTCGTCGTTGATTAAACTCCCAATTATTTCTCGTCTTCTCCCTCACAGATTTTTTGACCCAAAATCAACAGAAAACCTTTGTCTTCTCGATTTCCATCTGTGTCCAATCCAACGTATAAACATTCGGTAGTGTCGTTAACTATAATTCAAAAAACAAGTTTGCCAGTTTATTTTTAGAACATCTTTCGCTTCCCATCCCGGGGGGAACTCCCATATAAAAGTGATGGAGATACTCATCGTCTCGCTTAGGGGTGTAAAGTGCAGACTATGGTCCCGCTTAAAGTGTTTGGGACGTAAAGTCATTGTTATTTGCCCATTTAGGTATCGCTCAGGGCTGTGCATAAATAAATTTACAAAAAAATGCCGTGACACTGACCACACAAAAATCTCCAGTCTAGTTAGTTTATAAAGCTTGGGCCACAGACCCTTTGGTCATCCCTCACGGGTTTAATTTTAATTTTCCAACAAGCATCCCCGTCACATTTATAGGAGAGTCCCCCCGGGATCGTACTCCTTACCATTTACCGCTATTTACAATTGAAATGCTGCAATTGATTTACCGTGCAGAAAACGAATACGATATGAGGTCCAGGGCCCTATACAGCATGAAGTATTAGCCCATTGTAGCTTACCCAAATTCAGAAAAAGTTTTGGATGTTGTTGTCCTCCTAAAGCTTTATTTTGTCATTGAAAGATTCAGAAGCTCTGTTTTGTTTTCCTTTTCCTTTATTGCTAGGTCTAAACGCAAAGTGGCTGCTTCTGTTTTTCTCCTAGACTGCCAATAATCATGTATTTTTTGTAAATCATCATGATAACCATAGTTATTAGAGGAGACTGGTTATGAAAAGCGGCAAACATCAATGATAAAAACAACAGTGCTGCAGTTTATGTTCAAAGCACCGTGAAAGTGCACAATCCTTTGTTTTCTGTTGGCAAATTGTTACGGAAGAAATTAATGCAACGTTTTTATTGGTCAATACAATCAAAATGATAGGAATTCTTTTGAACGTTGTGCACTTTCAGGTCCACAAAAACATATAACAAAGGAGTCTGACGGGTTTCATAACCATTCCACTCAATTAACTATGTGATAACCAAGAACTTTAACTTGTGATTGTATAATCCGACAAGGGTAAGCCCAGGTCAGGAGCAGGTCCATAAAATTCAGAGAGGGGCGACACACACTTGCCAGCTATTTAGATACTATTTATTTCATAGAAAATTCTTTAAAAATAATGCAAAATTTCACAAACAAAAGGGTTTGCAGCAGTCCACTCGGCCGACCCCTAAATCCGCCCGTGCTGGTCTAGTTTCCCACGCATGAGGCAGGAACGAGTGAGGAAGGCCCTAAGAACGTTGGTCTGCATGGTAGGCTAGCCCTGGTCACAAGGGCGAGAAATCTGAACTTGGACTCATTGCATGAGAGGTCAGTCATTCTATAATGCAAGTGGTGGTCACTTTAAACTGGCATCTAGGTAATAAATAGCAAGGACCAACGTACAAAACAAAGGTGCCGGATCTTGATGGATCTAGTCAGGAAAACTTCTTGTATGCAAACATTCAAACGCCATTCTGACTGTACAGCTATGAAATTATATTTTCTTCCAACAATCCGTCAGGAAATGACGAAATATTAAAAGAAAATATAAGCTCATAGCTGTACAGTGAGCCTTGCTTTTTTACTGTTTGATTTCAAATTTAGGGCCCGTTTCAAACGTCGTGCTGTGCAAAATGACTCGACTTAAGCACGACTTGGACTTTGGTTTTTATCGCGGATTATCTCTTTAACGTAGAATTAAGCGATCTGGTGATAATGTTTTCAAGATCGAACGGTCAATGGGTCATTTCAAGTCAGAGCAAAGAAAATCATATCACAACTCGTGTGCCTTGCTCGTGCTTGAAAAGAAACGGAGAGACCACATGGCGCTAAAACACGCCTACAGCGCACGTGAGGAATAGCGGGACTGGGCCGAGTCGCTATTTTCAGCACGTACAGTCTAAAATTGGAGGTAATAAATAGTTTTAAACTTAACAAAACTTGTGACGAATGACTTGAAATAATAATTCAAGTTTATTAAAAACCTCTCTCAACCACTGATAGGTGGTATACAAACTCCCCAAAGGAATCGATGTATTTATCCTTCTCTGAGTGAATCTCTGCTTAAAAAAAACATTAGCAAGCAGGTTTTAAATAGACTTTATTTAAGAAGTGACTTTCTTACGATACAATGAAGCATCCTTTTTTGAGATGTAAGCTGTTACATCATTTTGTTTCTTGCTGTCCTTTGGATCTTTTGTAGCTCGCTTAGTGACGACATTTAACATGATCCGGCCAGGAATATGACCGGTCCTACAAACTCAAGGACTCGTCGCACGAAAGTCGTCCTGATCCCCAGGCAGGCCCGTTTCAAACATATGTCGACTTCAGCAAGTGTTACTCCTGTATGACGTGGTTTCAGATGTCGCAAATTAAAGTACAGTCAAAGTAAATAGCTGTTGCAGAAAACAAAACATTCAGAAAATAAAAATGAAACAAGAAAGTTTGGTGAACTTTTTAATTTTAAAAAGTATGTGATCCTGGCAGTTAAAAAAGAAAAGGGGTAACTTATTATCTTCATACGCAGTTCTCAAATATGATTTACTTCTAAGTAACTTGTACTGTAATATAAATATAATTTATGAAATGAGTTTGGCGCGACAATAACACACGACCAAAACTCGTGTCCCGGAAGCTCGACAAGGCTTGTCGCGCGTGCTTCAAGGCAACAGCATGACTTGGTCTCACACGTCGTGTTACTGCCGTGACAAAGTTCTTGCAGGAAATCTTATTTAACTCTGCGTTTTAACCGTCAGTCGATCAGTTGAGTCCGTCATCACGGTAGAACTGACAACGTTTGAGACAAGTCTTAGCCATGCCGATAAAGAGTAAAACAGTTCACTTTGTTCGCCACTTCCAATCTACCTGGAACGAAGCAGAAGAAGGACAAAACTTGACGCGCTTCGACAAAGGACTACAGAGCGATGCTCTCTTGGATGCGCCCTTAAGCACTTATGGCAAAAAACAGGCGTTGACGATACAACAGAAAATACAGGATCTGAATGCAGAAGTCGCCATCACTTCCCCTTTGAGTAGAGCAATCGAGACCTGTTTGCTGACCTATGGAAATGAAAAAGTGGTTGCTTCACATCTTTGCCGCGAGATAGGAGAATCGCTCTGTGATATTGGAACTCTGAAAGAAGACCTGGTCAAGAAGTATCCGACAGTTGATTTCAGCAATGTGCCTTCCAAAGTTTGGTGGTATGTGGATGAAAAGCTGAAGGGTCAACTAACAGATCCAAGAAAATGCTACGAATTTGTCTTAAACAACGGAACTTGCAAGTTGGGAGAAACGTACGATGGAAGTCATTTTCAGGAAAGAATCGAGGGATTTCACGATTTCCTTCAAAACCGACCTGAATCAAATATTGTTGTTTTCGCACACAGTGGTTTTCTGAGAAGCTTCCTCGAAAAATATTATGGGAGACCATTTGAGCAGTACTATCCAAACGGACAGATTTTAACTTACCATTTGTAACGAGAATGTAACTTACTGTAAGCTAAAAGATTTTTCCAATCGATTTTTAAGAAGGCGGGTTTTTCTCAATGTCTCCTTTTTCACAGCGGTAATTAGGGATTAGGCAGTAATAGATACGAGCTTTTCCGTAGGTTTTGACTGCCCCATTTGTTTTTTGTCTTGTTTATTGAAGAATCAATAAGCGGAAAACACCAAAATTTCACTTGAGCTAAGCTTATTTTTATTTTCTCGATTGATGATTACGATGTGTTATCACATTAAGTTTAGACTCATGTGTGACCGATTTTTAGCACTTTTTTCTTCGTGTGCCATGAACATGCTTGAATCAACGGAAATACCACAGGGCGTTGAAACACGCCCTGGGCTCACGTGAGGCATAGTGAGGCTCTCTCTATAGGTGCTGAAAGCTAAATTAGCCAGGATAAAACAGGCAATACACGATTTCTAAACATTTTTGACTGTGATTATGTTTTACAGAATATTTTCTTATTTGTATAAAATGACTATGGGTTTTACACCTAACTTAAAATAATCGAGCTGGTTCAAAACTCCTTCACAATGAAATGGCAGGAAAGCAAACCTTTCATAAAGCAGATAGAGAACATGCTCTTTGAATTGTAAATATTTTTTAAACTCTTTTGCCATTTTCCTTGTTATTTAAATGCTTGTACATGTAGGAAGCTCGTTTCTATTGAAGTTTCTAAGTTGCCTTAATTCAATAATATTTGGCTTTATTAGGGTTAGTCTTTATTGCAACAGTTAATTATTTTGTCTGGGTTTTTAAATATAATAAAAGCGAACTTAATCCTGTAAAAATTCAGTGTCATATTGTACAGTCTACTGGATCCCCCATTCACTATTCTCAGGAGCCTCCATCGATGATTAAACTACAGACTCGTTGAGCCATCCCATGATCTGTCAAAGCAATTTTGCATAGGCGGGCGCCAAACATTTCCTATGTACTAAATGACATCTGTCCCAAGATAAGTTCACTACGCAAGCGCAACTCGTTACTGATTCGGTCAAGTCTGACTTGCTCGTCGTGTTTACATCATTTTAGTTTCGTATTTCTATATTTATTTGTTTCTAATGACATTTCAATTAACAACCCTCCCCCCCCTCCTCCCCTACTGACTGCAGTCTTCTAGAAAACAAGTACAGTCGAACCTCCAGCGGCCACACCTCTATCAAGCGGCCAGTAATTAAAGTCGCGAAATTACTGTAGAAAAGAATGAGAAATAACACGGCCAGCTTTTGGCCGTCCCAGTGAGAGTTCTCCTATTGTCACCGCTATTAAGCGGCCATAAAGCGTTATACACCTAGTTTGGCTTCATTTCAAGAACATGATGAAAAAAAAAAAAAAAACAGTCCGAGATAGAAGGTGACGACCGATTGTGGACCAGTAACTTCCGGTCACGCGATTGTTTTTAAATAACGTGATATTTCAGCTAAAGATAATACTCATTTCTGACAAACCTCTATTGAGAGGCCAACCTTCAGTACGCGATAGCCTGCGAGCAAGCTCTCCTAGGGATCCCAGGTGTAGGGTGTGGCCTTGCTAACAGAGCTTGCTCGCAGGCTAAGTAAGCGGCCACTTGCGGGTTGGATACCCCAGGGTCGGGTACCCCAGGGTCGGGTACCACATGGCAGGCCACTTGATGGAGGTTCAACTGTAGTTTGCAGATAGCAGAGCACACATGAAAATTGCTAACCGCGGGGAAGGTGAAAAGTATGGGGAAGTCACCTTCCTCGAGGGTGGCGACTTTCGCGTCCGCTTGCGAATTTTGCTCGCTCTACCATTTCCGACGAAAAATAAAGGGCTGGTAGTCTACCTGTCTAAATTACGGAGCTTAAGCAACGACGACGGTAGTGAAAACTTCGCTTAAAAAATGAATTTGCGTTCTTTCAACCTTTATCGTGTCCATTTGGACCTGCTCAATATGTCAAATGCAGGCGACTTTTCCTGGAGTTGAATTCTTAAGGACTTTATCCAGGTTCAAAGAGAGAAAAGGGAATTCGTCGTCGTATGTTCACGTCCTCCATGAAACGACGCATTGGGAGGCTTCACGTCGTAGTCGTGCAGTGGACGTCAAAGAAATATACTAAAAAGCGTGATGCTCTTGCAGAGCTATTGTTTTGCTCATAAAACCAATTGTTTTTTGAAGTTGTCGTAGAGGTAGTCTGCTACACAGCCGTTCTTAGTGTCGTCACGCAACGCTCCTCCCCACAGAGGAGCGTTGTGTGACGGCACCAAAAACGACTGTGTAGCAGACGATCGTCGAGGTCGTCGTCTTCGTAGTTGCTTAAGCTCTCTATTGTGAAAAAGTTGCCCGACAAATAGTCTCCTTGGCTGCCGTTCGGGCCGGAGTCACGCGTGTGGGCGTGGAGCGCCTGAGCGGCTGCGAAGGAGACTACGTGACACAGGACACAGTTAAATATCCAGTGTAGCTACAGAATACCATGATTACACAAATGATTATGAGCTGAAAGAGCGAATCCCTGTGCCCCATGAAAATCTTTTAGTTCGCTCGAGTGCTGCGAAGGTTAGTTTTTGTCCGTTTAAACGCGCCACCTCCTTTCACGTGAACGTGGCATGAAGGTTAACTACCATTACAGCAAAGTTCATTAGTTGCTGACACTTAATCCGCGCGTTCCGTTCATTATGTAGCTCATTCTCTCTTGGGTAACACGATCAGCTTTATCCTGTAATACCCAGAGTGGAGCAATGGGGATGCAAAAGCGATTCCAAATATGTACACGGATCAGAATTCCATCTGTTTCTTTTGTTAGCTCTGCAGTGGAAGCAAGAGAACAACAGGTACTAAGTTAATTTCTAACATTTTTATTGTGGTATAATCTCACGGGGGCACTCCCTTATTTGGCCTATACGGGTATGTGCCACTGAACAGGGTATGGTTTTCAAGGTCTTGAGTATTAAACAGGGTATACAATTTCACTATTAGGCGTCGTGAACAGGGTGTCTTTTTGGACTGGAATCCTTTTAAACAGAGCGAAGACTTGCGATGAGCGGTCTAAATTTGCAATACCAATAATTTTTTTCCTCAAAATCCATTTCCACGATTTTAGTGTGAAAAATTACTTAATTCTGTATGCAAAACAAAACAAATCAGGGTCAGAAAGTAGTGTCTCCTGTGTTGAACAGGGTATAGAAATGAGTAATTTTTGTCTTAAACAGCGTCGGGGTTTGAAGGCCTCAGCGGCACAGCTCCACCCAGACTTCCCTTGAGTGACCCCCCCCCCCCGGTAACTAATAAGCGAATGGGTTCTCTATCAGTGACAAAGTGAGGATTTTCCGGGGAGAGGGGAAACCCGGCTTTCTTGAGTTATAGTGGGTCTGAATAACATTAAGGTTAGGGGATTCCAGAAGATTGGCATTTGGTATGTTCTTATCAGTTCGTTTTATTTCATTTTATTTTAAGTTTTGTCTCTTGGCTCTTGAAGACGTTTCAAGTCTGAAATAGGGCAGGGAAAATCACATTGCACACCCCCGGGGGAATTTTAACCCACGTCACAATTCTCGGATGGAGGCTTCATTTGTAAATATTCAATCCAATGAAAACGAAACTTATTTTCTTGTTATGGTGTTTATTCAACGTGTGACTTTCTAATTCTGTGATCTGTAGATTAAGTAACTAAGTTTTTGTGTAGTTTATTTCTCGGTTGTACGTTAGGGAAATAATGGCTTGCTCTCCAAATTTACGATCGGGGACAAGAAACGGTTAAAACCCTTTCCTTTCGCAAAACCTTAAACAAGTGATCAATTCTCTACCTCATCTTTAAGGGGGGGGGGGGGTCTCACCTTTCATCACTGGCCAAAATTGAATGTCACGTCATCGCCAATTAGTACGAATGGCGCCCAATGCTTCACTTCATTGAACTTTTCTGACTCCCGCATCCATTTCATGGCATGATGAAGCGACTTACTTGCACTTTGCCCCGCTACCAAATGCTTGTAGAAGTGTCTCATGAACTCCAGAGTGGCTACGTCATCAATATTCCACAGTGACGCAATAACAGACCGTGCACCGGATCCCAGAAAAGCGCGTGCAATACCAACCATACCTTCGGCGTTGATCCTCCCACGTCCACTGCAACAGCAGCTTAAGACAACAAGCTTAGCGCGGAGATGTGCATCTAACACATCTGCCATCGTTAAAAGAAAGTCTTTCTCCTTGGGTATGCCCGAACTAGCAAGATTAGGAGACAAAACAATTTCTCCTGTTTCTCCAAGACCATGAGCTGCAATGTGTACTAAGGAAACTTTGTTGATCTTTCTTAAAACGTTTTCTTTTGTAGCGTTCTTTCCAATGAGAGGTTGAATGTTAAGAATCTGTCCAATCATTTGTACTTCTTCCTCAGCACCTGGAAGCCGCGGGAATGATTTTTGTTTATTTTTTACGAGTACAGTTTCCACCCACGGATTACCAACAAGTAGCGCACCGGTTGTACTATGGTGGCCCTCTGGACACTCTGCCAGCAGCCTCAAGCTTCGTAGTGATGGGGCCAATCGAATTCTCCACGTTTCAGACAAATACCTAGAATCTTGGTCCATGAGGGCTGCATAAGGAATCAAGAATGATGAGCCGCCAGGAACAATGATGAGTTCATCATCGTTTATCAAGCGTGAAATTGGAGCGATAATCAAGTCATACAATGTTTTTAAGCAACCCTTCTCGTCTTGTGGTAATGATACCGATTCTTCCTCACCTCTATAGAATAAGTCTTCCATCTCATCTTCATCATCTGATTCATCCTGCGAGTCCTCGTCAAACCCCACACTCCTCTTGACACCAATCGTATCGTATGTTTTCTCAGTCAATGCTTTTATCTTGTTCTCACTGAATTCCTGTTGCTCAAAATGCCACCTCTGCCCCTTCCTCAGTAACCAGAAATTCATTGTTTCGGTGTCTTCAGCTGAAAATAGCGTAGTTGACACGACGCTAGATATTGGAGGTTCCATCTGCTGTTTTGAAGCCGTTTGAGTAGAATTTCTGGCGTTTGTGGCATATTGCAGTTCCATGAGATCCATAAGAGCTTGTGCTCGTCCCTTCTCAGCTGTCGAAAGCGCATCGAGGATGTTGCCTCGTTGTATTTGAAGTTTCATCAAACACTGACTACAATCAAGTTTATTTCGAAAGCTAATCTTCCTCTCGTCTTCCATTTGAAGGAGAACCCTCATTTCCTCGAACAGTTTTATAGAGGACTTAAAAAACTCCTCGGCTTCAACCAAGTCACCTTGAGACCAAAAGGCGTGAGCAAGAGTGCTAAATGCAACTTGCTCTGAATGTTTGTTTCCAGTCTCTCTTGCGATACTCAGAGCACGCTGATAAAACTCGACTGCTTTTTCGAAATCATTGAGAGACTGAGAGACGCGGCCAAAGTTGATATAAGTTTTTGATTCTGAATCTTTGTTTCCAGTTTCTTTTGCGATTCTTAGACCTTGCTGAAAATGTTCCTTTGCTTTGTTAAAACCACCGACACCACCGACACAGTATTCGAACAAGCCAAGGTTGTTGTACACAGTTCCTTCTAAATGTTTGTTTTCAGTCTCTCTTGCGATACGTAGTCCAACTTTCCAGTGTTCCTGTGCACGTCCAAATTTATTTTGATAGTAATAGGCGGTACCGAGGTTGTTTTCTACAGTTCCTTCTGAATTTTTGTTTCCAGTCCGTTTTACGATTTTTTGACTTTCTTCATAAGACTTGATTGCTTTCTCGAAATCACCAAGAGACTCATAGGCTGTGCCAAGATTGGCATATATAATTCCTTGTAAATTTTTGTTTCCAGTCTCTTTTGCAATAATAAAACTAGCCTCATAAAACTCGATCCCTTTTTTTAAGTCACCGACAGACGAATAGGCACGGCCAAGGTTACTATATGCTCCTCCTTCTAAATTTTTGTTTTCAGACTCTTTTGCGATTCTCAGGCTATCCCGACAATACATGATTGCTTTCTTGAAATCACCGAGAGAATGATAGGTACTGCCAAGGTTGTTATATCCGGTTCCTTCTGTATCCTTGCTTCCATTCTGTTTTGCGATACTTAAACCGTGCCGATGAAACTCGATTGCTTCTTCGAAATCACCAAGAGAGTGATAGGCAACGCCAAGGTTGGTATATATAACTTCCTCTAAAGTTTTGTTTTTAGTATCTTCTGCGATTCTTAGGCCCAGCTGAAGAAAATTGATTGCTTCATTGAAATCACAGAGAGAGTTACAGGCCCTACCGAGATTGTTATATGCACTTCCTTCTGCATCTTTGCTTTCAGTCTCTTCTGCGGTACTTAGACCCAGCTTAAAAAACTTGAGTGCCTTCTTGAAATCACCACGAGACTCATTGGCACGGCCAAGGTTGTTGTATACAATCATTTGTAAATATTTATCTCCAATCTCTTTTGCGGTACGTAGACTACGTTGATAAAGCTCGATTGCTTTCTTAAAATCATAGAGAGACTGATAGGCACTGCCAAGTTTGACATATCTAGCTACTTCTAAAGTTTTGTTTCCATTCTCTTCAGCGATACTTAGACTATGCTGATAAAACTCGGTTGCTTTCTTGAAATCACCGAGAGAGTGATAGGCAACACCAAGGTTGTTATATGCGGCTTCTTGTGAATCTCTGTTTCCAGTCTCTTCAGCGATACTTAGACTCAGCTGGAAAAACTCAATTGCTTTTCCAAAAACACGGAGAGATGAATACGCACGCCCGAGGTTGTTGAATCCAGATCCAAGTGCATTTTGATTTCCTGTCTCTTTTGCGATACTGAGACTTGAACGATAAAAGTTGATTGCTTCCTCGTACTCTCCGCGAGACTCATGGGCACTGCCAAGGTTGTTAGATACAGTTTCTTGTGCATCTCTGTTTCCAGTCCCTTTAGCGATACTCAGACTTTCCCGATAAAACGCTATTGCCTTATCGAAATCACCGAGAGACTGATAAGCACTGCCAATGTTGCTGTTTCCAGTTACTTCTAGACCTGGGTTTCCAGTTTCAAAAGCGATATCTAGACTTTTGGTATAAAACTCGATTGCTTTCTCGAAATCGCCGAGAGAGTGATAGGTACTGCCAAGGTTGTTATATCCAGTTCCTTCTGTATCCCTGTTTCCATTCTGGTTTGCGATACTTAAACCGTGCCAATGAAACTCGATTGCTTTTCTGAAATCACTGAGAGAGTGATAGGCAACGCCAAGGTTGGTACATATAGTTTCTTCTAAAGGTTTGTTTTCAGTATCTTCTGCGATTCTTAGGCCAGCCTGATGAAACTTGATTGCTTCATTGAAATCACCCAGAGAGTGATAGGCAACACCAAGGTTCTCATATAAAGTTCCTTTCAAATTGTCATTTTTATTCTCTTCAGCGATTTTTACGCCTAGCTGGTAAAACTCGATTGCTCTTTTAAAATTACCGAGAGAGTTATACGCCAAGCCAAGATCATTATATGCAGTTGCTTTTGAGGTTTTGTTACCGATCTCTATGGCTTCATTCAGTTCTAAGTTGAAGTAATACAGGGCTGTTTCAAATTCACCAGATTCTAGAGCATTAATTCCAAGATGGTGACTGGACAAGAATTCTTCTTCGCCTCCTGAGTATGACTGAAAAATAGGTAACAATTTTTCCCTTTAAACAAAAGCGCGCGAGTAGGGTTTGCATCCACTTGTATCTGATGTAGAGATTATATCACCGTCTTTTAAAAAGCTGCAAAGTGCTATAAATTTCTTTCAAATATATCTCATATAATATTTCTGTTTCCTTAATTTTTTATTCTCCCGGTAAGCCAATTTGGAAAATGGCG
The DNA here is from genome assembly GCA_942486035.1 of Porites lobata. NCBI lineage: Eukaryota > Metazoa > Cnidaria > Anthozoa > Scleractinia > Poritidae > Porites > Porites lobata. The sequence continues at coordinate 1,329,116 of CALNXK010000043.1, forward strand.
AACGTCCATTTTTTAAGAATCACATATATACGATTTTTCCTGACCGTCGCTCATCAGCAAGCAAATTTATTCCCGCATTAATATCTAATTCAGAGCTTAAAAGGAAAAAAAATAGCATTATTTTTTATCAGATCTCAAAGACTTGCAATTTCATATATTAAAATATAAAATACTTCATGGCAAGTGCGCACCGCACGAGTTGTTGACGTATCAAAAATCGAACGAGTGAGATTTCTCGTACAAAAACAAGAAGTGCGTAAATACTGTACAAAGCACTTTCCACGTGGTATTGTGTTTATTATATACACACCGAGGCATTCAAGATTATGCCAGCCCTTTATTTCAAATCTTATCAATAAAATTTGTCCCTGTACAAAAAGTACAATTTAAGCCTCTGTCTCGTTCTGTTTTCCCCTTCTGCTCTAATTTTGCCGGCTCTCTACAATTTTCTTCATTGACAGTGAAGTATGCAAAACTATTCCACTCTAATTTCTGAGTTGTTTTTCACTTTCCAACGAGAAAATGTGTCTTCACACACAAATTTTCACGTTAAATGTTAGTAAAGCGATGGCGCTGCAAGCTGCAAGAAATTGTGGCGAGAAACTCACACATCTCTCATGGCTATTATTTTTCTCACGTGTGAAAAACATCGTTCACTCCTCTTATTGGCTACAATTCATTTGCGCATGAAAATGTACGACCCAGCCTCGGGTGTCTGTAAAGTGTGCAAACGGACGGCGGATGGGGACGGCTGTGTGAGCGTATATTTGGGCGTGGTCGTACTACGGGTAAGATACTTTGAACATGCCTTATTGCAGCTAAAGAACTGTCATCATAGCTTACCAGAGACGACAAATCCTTTACTCCACTTGTTTGCTGAACCACACAGCTTATACAGTATGTCCCAAACCACAACAAAAATAGTGTCATTTCACGACAATGTTTGAAAATATGCACATCTTCAATGCAGACATGCTTGGAGCCAAATTACAACATAGGACATAGGTGGTTACAGCCCAGAGAGTAAGGTTTATCTCAGCTCCACTGATACTGACAGATGTGTTTTCACACCCATCACTTTGTACAGTGTATTTCGGTTACTAACAAGGGCAAATAAAGTTCCTTAAGTCCAGTATCAAGGATTAATAAGAGAGTAACACATTGCATAAACTGCTATAGGGCAGCACTATTTACAGGAAAAATGGTAACTATTAACATTTCATATACTACAATTTTCAACATTGCTTGAGAAAAGATGCGGCTCAAAGGTGGCAATATGTACACCTTTAAGTTCATATATGTCCTTATTCCTATGTAGAGTCTGAAAATATTACACTAATTTATGCATGGATGGTATTTCCAACAATACACATGTCCCTTCACTATGACTGTTATGATACATATCTCTAGCATGAGAATCAAATGCATTATATCCCCCAGCCTCAGTGCCAATAATTGCCACCATTAAGGTGACTCGACCCAGTTTTTTGGGGGGGGTACCATCCTACTTTGAAGCTCTCTGGTATCCCCACCTTTACTTTTATCGTAAGTCTAACACATAGAATGGATAACATATAGATCAGTCTACAATATAACATAAAATTTTTTGCGATCGGAGTAAATGTCACGTGGTTATAATGCCACGCCCCTTTGAGGTCTGAGTCGAAAATCTGCTGTTGCCGGCATTTTTTCGTGAAAATCTCTCGGCTACACATAGTGCGCATTAGTGCCTTGCGCTGGACAGAGATTCACCAAAATCGCAAAGACCCAATTCGAGAAATTCAGCGGTTTCCAAATTTAGGTCATAATTTATGCGAAAATGATAAGCAAACTTTACACGGATTATATCTAATAAACTATGAGATTCATCTCTTTATTTTGGGCATCGTTATAACAGATGGGTCCTTGCAAGTCAGCAAAACAATTTAGGGCCTTGTAAATGTGCGCAATTTCGAGCAAAGCAAACATATAGAAATTATAGTTTTCGCTATTTGTTGACGTTTGTCAGCGTTTAAGAGTGCTTCTCACGAAAAAAGCATTTTCTTAAAAATTCGTAGTTTTTTTTCCTTCAAATGTTTTCAGTGCCACAATTGTTTAACTAACTACCCGCACTCTGAATTTCATGGTCATTGAAAAACTGTGACATTATCTTCTATAAGCTCAAACTTGAGTAAACATTGAAGATTTTTAGCGTTTTGGCTGAGTTTGTGCTTTGGGAGTTGTCTATTGTTTCTAGTCTGTCATGATACAGCATTCTTGTTCAGCACGCGTGCAATGACCGCGCTTGGCTGACTTTCGAATGCTCACCGAGGTATGATAATTTTGGTATAGTGAGACAGGCCATCGCGTGATACATAGAGGTTTAACTCACAATTTTTAATTAATTCTCGTGCTTCTTAAGCCTTTGCAAAAAAGTCAAAAAGTGCTACACACTAAATCTACTTACTATTAAAAAAATATCACTTTTTCATAGGTTTAATGCAAGCCAATAATTAAACCAACTCGTGACGGGAATCCCTTCTATTTTCTTATGCTAAATTATCATATCTCGTGAGCATTTGGAAGTCAGCCAAGCGTGGTCATTGCACGCGTGCTAACCTGAGATCAGGCCCAATTTGAGTGGTTCTCATACATTCTCTCTGACGGCTACCGCTGAAATTGGCCCTGATACAAACTATTACAAGTTTGTGCTCGTTACGGCCAGATTTTGGCCGTAATGCTGATTGGCTGTTAGAACAATGCCACAAGATCTGATTGGCTGTCGGAAACGCCGGAAGTTGAAAGCGCTTATTCCTCGCGTGGTTGTTTTCGTGAATGATCCGTCGTCGGTGGAGAGAAGGATCGATTTTGCTGTCTTTTTATTGTTTTATGGTCTTATGGTAGGAAAATATGCCCTAATATGTGCCATGGAAATTCAGAAAATTCATGTGGTTGTTCATATCTTCTCAGCATTTGGTTTATTTACGGAAAGTGAGTGTATCGCGGAGTTGAATCCCTCTGCAAGTTGTTGACCGCTAACAAGGTGCATTTTGATTAACAGATAAAAGCTATTTTTTAAGTCACCCAGTCTGCACTTTTCCCACGCGTGAAAAATTTGCATACTAGAAAAACAAGCAACGGAAGTAATTCTGATTGGCTGATTCGGCAAATGTCAATCAATCAAAAAAGTGGGCGGCAGACATTTCGTTAAAGGTTTGTATCAGGCTCTCTTTTCGTTTCGTCTTGCCCGCCGGAATGTAATTTTCAAAGCGAAACGAAAATAGAGCCTGATCTCAGATTACACGCGTGCTGAACAAGAATGCTGTATAATGACAGACTAGAAACAATAGACAACTCCCAAAGCACAAACTCAGCCAAAACGCTAAAAATCTTCAATTTTTACTCAAGTTTGGGCTTATAGAAGGTAATGTCACAGTTTTTCAATGACCATGAAATGCAGAGTCCGGGTAGTTAGTTAAACAATTGTGGCACTGAAAAAATTTGAAGGAAAAAAAACTACGAATTTTTAAGAAAATGCTTTTTTCGTGAGAAGCACTCTTAAACGCTGACAAACGTCAACAAATAGCGAAAACTATAATTTCTATATGTTTGCTTTGCTCGAAATCGCGCGCATTTGCGAGGCCCTAAAGCGTTTTGCTGACTTGCAAGGACCCATCTGTTATAACGATGCCCAAAATAAAGAGATGAATCTCATAGTTTATTAGATATAATCCGTGTAAAGTTTGCTTATCATTTTCGCATAAATTATGACCTAAATTTGGAAACCGCTGAATTTCTCGAATTGGGTCTTTGCGATTTTGGTGAAACTTTGTTTAGCGCAAGGCACTAATGCGCACTATGTGTAGCCGAGAGATTTTCACGAAAAAATGCCGGCAACAGCAGATTTTCGACTCAGACCTCAAAGGGGTGTGGCATTATAACCACGTGACATTTACTCTGATCCCCGAAAATTTTATGTTATATTGTAGATTGATCTATATGTTATCCATTCTATGTGTTAGACTTACGATAAAAGTAAAGGTGGGGATGCCAGAGAGCTTCAAAGTAGGATGGTACCCCTCCAAAAAACTGGGTCGAGTCATCTTAAAATGAATGAGTTGTAGTTCAGTGCCAAGAGTGTTTCAAATGCTGTAACCTGTGAGTGGCATATACAGTAGTGATGGATGTTACAAGTATAACTGTCACTGTATTCAAGGTGGAAAAATTGCTCAAACACTGTAACCATTCGTGGCAATTCTGTTAACATTGACATAGATTGTCTTGCAAGCAGTGACAGACAAGAATATAATTGAATACCAGCAATCATTATTTGAGTCATATCATCAACTGAAGTAATCTTTGTTATCTTACTGTAAATTAAAGCGCACAGAGTCTTTGCGACACATCGTTGTCCACCATTTTCCCCAGATCCTGCAACATTTCCTTGACAGTATGGAGCATTAATTGTTTTTGCACCATCTACATAAACTGAAGGTCCTGGATTCTTCTCTATATCAGTACAAAGCTTAAATTGGCCAAAATTAACCCGGTGATTCAAACTGTTTTAAGCAGTATAAAATGGATAATTACATGTACAGAGGGGCAAATTCTTACTTAGAAGCCTATTTGGATATCTCATTCTACCTAAATCACCTGTGCTCTGATGCTTGGACGACAGATACACCTTCAGGGGCATTCAACGAGAATATAGTTCAAAACCGCTTAAACATAGCGTTGTTAAATGTATTTTAGTATTAAAACGGTAGATATAGGCATATTTTTATCCCCTAAAAATGTTTCATCTCTTCGGATTTCCTAGCTGAAAGTCTAGTGATCCGAAAATTATAGGGATCAAAACTTACCTTTTCGAAAATTTCAGCCGGAAAAGGGGCTCCCGAAAATTCTAGGTGACCTTTTTAGGGTAAAAATCCGTTAAAAATGGGCATTTATACCAATTTTTAGATGTTCGAAAATCCTAGGAGAGGCAGGCTAGCAAGAAATTTTACAAAAAATGTCCTGAAAATTCTAGATCTCAAATCGTCTTCCGAACAGATATTTTCCGAAAATTGACGTTGGGTGCCCCTGACACCTTCCCTCGGTTACGAACTAGTTTTGGAGTTGCCTCTTAAGTAAAAACCCCACACTGTTACAGTTACTTCTGTACCTGTTTAAGTGTAAGCCTTTTGTATTTTTGACGTAACAATGAATTTCAGACGACAATGGTTATTTTTCCGAATACTCTTCCATACAAGAAGTGTCACTTTCCGTGTTTTCTGTAACAAAGATTTTAATTTGTTCATTGGTAGTCTGCTAGGGGCATGACGGTAACCGGTCATTACGTTCCATGGTCAGACCGTTGACATCGTTCCACGTCAGTTCGTTCCACAAAAAAGTCAGTTCGTTCCACATATGAAAAGTCAAGTAAATCTTTCTAAATTTGTTGAGTGAACTTTATCGAGAAGAAAAACGTTTCGTCCATACCACAAGCTGATAAAATAATAATCGATCCAAAGTCGATTCGATCCATCCTAAATCGTTTGAAAACAAACAAGAGACGATTTCAACCAGCCACGGGCTTTAACATTTAAACCGCCGCTTTGAGAGTTTTTGAGCTAGAATCGATCGATAGTTTTGAAAGATATAGCACAACAAGTAAAAGCTAAGCCGTTTTGAAGGTACAGTATTTCGAAGCGCTTGTAACCTAAATATTTCTTTGCAGCGCCCGATTTATGCAAATTTTGAAAACAACGCGAGTTTCGAATTACAATCTCGATTTTATGGTAATTTGTCATGCCGAAAATATAAAACCTGATTTAAACCGATGAAATTGTAAGTTCTGTTATAAATAAATTTGCCACGATGTGAACTCAATTCAACTTCTTTTATTTCCTCCACAACACAAGTTTCCTTCTGTACAACTAGCTAAAAAAATACCTTCCGTTGTCGTCACCTCGCTGCCACACAAAACTTGCTGATAATGCAAAATCCCGACGCACAGCATCGTATGAAAAAACACAACACGCAATACAAAAAAAAGTACATTAACCGTCACCCTGCTAAACAAAATTGAAATAATAAACATAATTGTCGCAGTTATCACAGTAGTTCCAAAAAAAGCCTCAGTCTCTTTTGGTTTCAATTGTTGACAATCGTCTCTTCCTTCATCAGAACAGATTTTTATCACAGGCAGCTCGCTGTGTTCCGCAATGCAAATATCAAAATCACTATTGTCACACTGATAACCAGCTACACAAATCTTGCGACTCTCAAACTTGTTCAGCATTCCTCTATTCCAACTCTTATCCATATTACACGTACACTTCCGATATTCCGATTTGTTATTACGTCAATGGGGTCCATGAGTCTTTGAATGTCTTGATAATTTCCTTTGTTTTTCTTTGAGTTCGCGGACCAGCCCATTCCGAAAACACTCAGTGTTATTTTTTAGTGTGGGCCTACCGCGAACAGTGTGTGCATTTGTAAGTTTAACCCGGAATAACATGATTGAACAATATATTAACACGTTCCTCGAAACGCCGCGGCCAAATGTTATCCAAACTGCTTCTCACTGCTGCTTCGAAAAATTTCGGATCAAACGATATCCAAATCGTCCCTCATTGGATTATCCACTCGACCTAACAAAATCGACCAATCACAAAAAATGGACATAAAATAAAGAAAAGAGCAAATTCAGATGACCTCTTAGGAAACATGCAATTAAAACTGTTTTTCGATGATTGGTGCATTTCGATCCTCTCGTCAAAAACATGTCAGACGTCAATCATCTTAGCGGACCTCTTAGGAAACGAAAGTTTTCTTCAACGGGTTCAAAAGGTCATTGTTTATGGTTTGTGATTGGTGGATTTCGATCCGTTTTTTGGGTTTCTGTGTTTCAAGGTTCGTTGCTTGTGATCTTCTTATGACCAAAACCCGACGTTAATATTCCAACTACCGTATTTATTCGATTAACCGCCCTGGGCGCTTATTAAATTTTTGGACCTTGAGAGTGGGCGCTTATTCGAGATGGGCGCTTATTCGAGGCTTACCGTGTACAAGACGTTCGCATGACAGACATTCGCCTCGCTTCGCTTGTTTACTTACCTTGTTTACGTTAGCACGTATTGCTTGCCTATTGCACATTTGCGTCAAAACAAGCCGTTTCCATTACTCTATTTGGGCCACGCCCACATAATAAATGAATGAAAATAAATAAATAAATGTATAAGATAGATAAATAAATAAGACAAATAGAATTCAAAATATTCAAAATATAAATATCAGTTGTGTCATCTCTGGATCGTCGGAGAGAAGATAAAAAGAGTAGGTACTTATGAAGTTTGCTCGAATGTCACTTCCAACTCGCGGCTGGGAAGAAAAGATGTGTGGTTTCTGTCGTTTAAGTTTGCAAAATTCTTTTGCGATGTGGTCCTTGCTATGATGTCAAGAAGAATGGACAAAAGGAGCCACGCTTGGCCGAGAGGTAAGTTAATATTTGCAGTATATATCTTTACTTTTTTATATACATTTTGCTGTTTGTCCGCAGCCAGCTGCTTTTGATCTCTTCCTTCCGAGTCAACTGACTCACAAACATGGAAGAGCGGGTTCGACCTCTCGCCTAGATTCAAACCTTTTTCAAGAGGGGTGAGAGGGGAGAGTTTGAACAAAAAGACGAATTGGATATAGTTAGCCTAACTTTAAGGGATTGTTTAAGCTTGTTTAGGTCTCAGCTTTCAAGGGATATACATTTACTTATTCAGTTATTATTATTATTTTCATTTTTCATTCAATTTGGTGTCACTTCAATAGCAAGGGCGGAAATTTAGAAGGGGGCGGCCGTGACACTTGCCCATAAATAGATACTATTTATTTTACTGAGAATTCTTTAAAACTAAATATACAACAACAACAACAATAAGCTTTACTTGCACGACCATAACAAAGTATTACAGTATTGCAAAAGCCACTTGAAATTAATCATTGATTCCTTGTAAATTAAATATTTCAAAAAATTTGAAACGTATTAATCATTGTTTATTTCTAACCATCAGTAGGATAAATTATTCCGGAGATAACTTTGTCTCTCAATTCAAAGCAAGTTGATATAAATGAAATTAATTAGATGTTAATAAAATAGTCAGTAGAATTCATCAGATGTGATAATAAGGACTCATGTGATTGTAGTCGTAGAAACGGTATTTTAGATTCTAGTTTAGAGAAGAACATATCTCTTATCGCAGAAAAACTTGGACCATCTAATAAAAAGTGAGTTTCATCTTCAATTCTGTTACAATATGCAGAGATTGCATAACCTTTCGTCACGTGGTATATTGTCGTATCTACCTGTCTCAATCCTAAGTATTCTCAGTTTCACTAATGTTTTCCTAGAAGGGTTCTTTCTTGTTGGATCTAGGTAGGCGGAAGGGCTACAATTCGTTTTGATTTTATAATAAAAGTTAAGTTTTTGTGAATGTTGAAGGGTATGATTCCAGTAAGAGATATATTTCTTTTGCATAAGATCTACACATTGCTTAATTTTACATTTATTCAGTAAATTACAATTAAAGCCTGGGAAATCATAGTAGTCAGTCATCTTCTTAAGACTGAAGTAAAAACTATTTTGACCACTATGATAAAGGTCAACAGATATTTTTAAAGATTGTTTAACTATAGAATTTTCATCTTTTTCTTGGAGATAGTTTAAGTAATTAAGTATCTTGTTATTCATATCAATGATCAAAGGGAATCTGCCAAGTTCAGATCTGCATGCAACATTGGATGACTTGTTATGGACTTCTAAATATCGTTTACAAAAGTGTAAATGAGTTTTTTCGATTCCGGAGTTATCCCATGACTTAAAATCTGATTTCACAAAGACACCCCAAACTTCACTATTGTAAGTTAAAATCGGTGAGATCATTGTGTCAAAAATTTTATTTGCAAGGGAAGGTTTCAGTGTGGCGTCTTAGACTAAATAGAGCATGAAGGGCTTTTTGTCGACTGTTCAAGTGAGAGTGTAAAATTTTCGGGAGACGAGATGCGAATCCCTAAGTAAGTATAGTCTTGTACAATGTCTATTATTTCATTGCCTATGTGAAAACATAATCACACTTTTTTGTGCCTTTTTGGAAAACCATTATTTTGGTTTTCTTGGGGTTGATTTTAATCCAGGAGTTGCAATATGAAGATAATTTGTTTAGGCAATTTTGTAATCGTAATTTCAATCGTGATAATATAATAAGGTAAATTGTTCAGCGGTCAGCAATGATGATGGCCGAGTTTTTTGAAGCTGGGTAGTTTGCGTTATTTGTTGCCTTTTTGTGTGTTTAAATACTTTAGTTTTTTTCGTGTAAGAGTTCCTGTGAAAGAGTTCCTGTTGTCTTTTATTTGAATATGTCAAAGAAAGAAAGAAGCAAGACGTGAATGACGATAGTTTTGAATCGTATGTGAAGGACTTCCTGGAAACGATTCGACAGGATGATGAAACCATAAAGAACAAGACGCTGTGTGAGCGTATATTTGGGCGTGATCGTACTACGGGTAAGATACTTTGAACATGCCTTATTGCAGCTAAAGAACTGTCATCATATGTTACCAGAGAAGACAAATCCTTTACTCCACTATTTTGCTGAACCACACAGCTTATACAATATGTCCCAAACCACAACAAAAATAGTGTCATTTCACGACAATGTTTGAATATATGCACATCTTCAATGCAGACATGCTTGGAGCCAAATTACAACATAGGACATAATTGGTTACAGCCCGTAGAATAAGGTTTACCTCAGCTCCACTGATACTGACAGATGTGTTTTCACACCCATCACTTTGTACAGTGTATTCCGGTTACTAAAGAAGGCAAATAAAGTTCCTTAAGTCCAGCATCCACAAGGGTTAATGAAAGAGTAACACATTGCATAAACTGCTATAGGGCAGCACTATTTACAGGAACATTGGTAACTATTAACATTTGATATACTACAATTTTCAACATTGCTTGAGAAAAGATGAGGTTTAAAGGTGGCAATATGTACACCTTTAAGTTCATATATATCCTCATTCCTAGGTAGAGTCTGAAAATATTGTACTAATTTATGCATGGATGGTCCAACAATACACATGTCCTTTCACTATGACTGTTACATATCTCTAGCAGGAGAATCAAATACATTATATCCCCCAGCCTCAGTGCTGTAGATAATGAGTCCTAGTTCAGTGCGAAGAGTGTTTCAAATGCTGAACCTGTGAGTGGCATATACAGTAGTGATGGATGTCACAGGTATAACTGTCACTGTATTCAAGGTGGAAAAATTGCTCACTGTAACCATTCCTGGCAATTCTGTTAACATTGACATAGATTGTCTTGCAAGCAGTGACAGACAAGAATATAACTGAATACCAACAATCATTACCTAACACGGTTACAGTTACTTCTGTACCTGTTTAAGTGTAAACCTTTTCTACTTTTAACGTAACAATGAATTTCAGACGACAATGGTGTATTTTTCCGAATACTCTTCCCTACAAAAAGTGTCACTTTCCGTGTTTCCTGTAACAAAGATTTTAATTTGTTCATTGGTAGTCTGCTAGGGGCATGACGGTAACCGGTCATTTCGTTCCATGGTCTGATCGTTGACATCGTTCCAAGTCAGATAGTCCCAATCAATAGTCAGATCGTTCCATAAAATAGTCAGTTCGTTCCACAAAAAAGTCAGTTCGTTCCACATATGAAAAGTCAAGTAAATCTTTCTAAATTTGTTGAGTGAACTTTATCGAGAAGAAAAACGTTTCGTCCATACCACAAGCTGATAAAATAATAATCGATCCAAAGTCGATTCGATCCATCCTAAAGCGTTTGGAAAAAAACAAGACACGATTTCAACCAGCCACGGGCTTTAGCATTTAATCCGCCGCTTTGAGAGTTTTTGAGCTAGAATCGATCGATATTTTTGAAAGATATAGCACAACAAGTAAAAGCTATGCCGTTCTGAAGGTACAGTATTTCGAAGCGCTTGTAACCTAAATATTTCTTTGCAGCGCCCGATTTATGCAAATTTTGAAAACAACGCGAGTTTCGAATTACAATCTCGATTTTATGGTAATTTGTCATGCCGAAAATATAAAACCTGATTTAAACCAATGATTTTGTAAGTTCTGTTATAAATAAATTTCCCACGACGAGATCTCAATTCAACTTCTTTTATTTCCTCCACAACACAAATTTCCTTCTGTACAACTAGCTAAAAAAATACCTTCCGTTGTCGTCACCTCGCTGCCACACAAAACTTGCTGATAATGCAAAATCCCGACGCACAGCATCGTATGAAAAAACACAACACGCAATACAAAAAAAAGTACATTAACCGTCACCCTGCTAAACAAAATTGAAATAATAAACATAATTGTCGCAGTTATGACAGTAGTTCCAAAAAAAGCCTCAGTCCCTTTTGGTTTCAATTGTTGACAATCGTCTCTTCCTTCATCGGAACAGATTTTTATCACAGGCAGCTCGCTGTGTTCCGCAATGCAAATATCAAAATCACTATTGTCACACTGATAACCAGCTACACAAATCTTGCGACTCTCAAACTTGTTCAGCATTCCTCTATTCCAACTCTTATCCATATTACACGTACACTTCCGATATTCCGATTTGTTATTACGTCTATGGGGTCCATGAGTCTTTGATGTCATTGAATGTCTTGATAATTTCCTTTGTCTTTCTTTGAGCTCGCGGACCAGCCCATTCCGAAAACACTCAGTGTTATTTTTTAGTGTGGGCCTACCGCGAACAGTGTGTGCATTTGTAAGTTTAACCCGGAATAACATGACTGAGCAATATATTAACACGTTCCTCGAAACGCCGCGGGCACATGTTATCCAAACTGCTTCTCACTGCTGCTTCGAAAAATTTCGGATCAAACGATATCTAAATTGTCCCTCATTGGATTATCCACTCGACCTAACAAAATCGACCAATCATAAAAAATGGACATAAAATAAAGAAAAGAGCAAATTCAGATGACCTCTTAGGAAACATGCAATTAAAACTGTCTTTCTATGATTGGTGCATTTCGATCCTCTCGTCAAAAAACTGTCAGACGTCAATCATCTTAGCGGACCTCTTAGGAAACGAAAGTTTTCTTCAATGGGTTCAAAAGGTCATTGTTTATGGTTTGTGATTAGTGGATTTCGATCCGTTTTTTGAGTTTCTGTGTTTCAAGGTTCGTTGCTTGTGATCTTCTTGTGACCAAAACCCGACGTTAATATTCCAACTATTTTTGATAGATTTCATCCCTGGACTTCAGACTTCCAAATTTCGATGAGGCAAAAATACTGAAGATTCAGATTAACTTTTGAGATCGTAAAAGTGCGATTAAGTGTCGTGTGCAAGCAGAGCTTTCTTTCCCACATGCCTCTTACCGTGTACAAGACGTTCGCATGGCATACATTCGCCTCGCTTCGCTTGTTTACTCGCTTTGTTTACGTTAGCACGTATTGCGTGCCTATTGCACAATTGCGTCAAAACAAGCCGTTTCCATTACTCTATTTGGGCCACGCCCAAATAACAATCAAGCAAAATTCAAGGAAGACTTGAAAACTTTTGAACAAAAACTCGAAAGAACTACAGAGTCGCTTAACATAAAGTTTGTGATAAAGTCAGTAAGAGTATTAATATTATGACAAAGATAAAACGTTATCTAGGAAATCAATGTTTAACTAGTATTTACTATTCTCTTGTTTACCCATACCTCATATATGGTTGCTTATTGTGGGGAAATAATTATGATAATCCATTATCACAGCTCATACGTCTACAAAATAAAGCAGTTAGAATAATGAATGACGTTCCTTTACGAGATCATATCACTCCTCATTATGCTCATCTAGGTTTATTAAAATTTTGTGATATTGTTAAAATTTACAATTGTTTGTTTTATATGATTATGTCTCTGATAATAAGCCGTGTAATTTTCCATTATTTCTTGTATCTGAGTAACATAACTATTTTACACGAAGTGCATATGCTCAGCAATTACACATTCCCCACTCAAGAATTAATATTCGAACGTTTTGCCCTACCGTCATTGGAAAATACTATTGGAACGATCTCCCGCTTTCTATTCGCAATAATTCATCGAAAATCCTGTTCAAAAAGGCACTTAAAAAGTATTATCTTGCTCAAGACTGACTTGTGTGCGTGTGTGTGTGCGTGCGTGCGTGTTTGTGTTTTAATGAATAACAAAACTACAAAGAATAAAGTCAATCTTGTTAAAGGGCCATGATTAGTTTCACTATAATGTGCCCTTCTCCATTCTACTTTTCTTCTTTTATTATTATTATTATTATTATTATGTACGCGTACTTTAAGCAACTTTGTACCAATTGATATTGTACAACTATTGTATTATTGTACAACTAATGTATTATAGGATGGAGTAAAAATAAAATACAAATACAAATATAACAAGGTCGGTCGGAGAATTGAGTTTGGTGCCATTTGGTAGCACAAACGGATCAGATAAAAGGGGTGGCCGCGGTTCACTCGGCTAACCCCTAATTTCGCCCATGCTTGAGGTGTTCAGGACGGAAAGCCCATATTCTTACCCACAAATGTTTCGCTTAGGGTTGTGTGAAAAGAAATGCCTATATAAAAATTTCACAAACGCCTTTACAGCGAGTGTGATCTTCTTAATAAGTCACTGAACAAAGCCTGCGCCTGGCCTGAGCTATGTCCGTGTTGTTCTCCTTAACAAGGTTTTTAAATTCTAATTTTCCAACGATATGGAAGTCCTACCCCATCCTCCCCTACACTGGATGAACAGAGAGTAAAATAAACAAATCAGACACAAGGTTAGTCATTTTTGTTTCGAAGTTTTTCAAAAGGCAAAAATTAAGACGTTTTTTTTAATTTCCAAATTCGTTGTCGAGGCTGAGCTTCCTTTGCTACAGTTCATGCACGCAAGCATGCAACATACCGCACGTGCTTCCTAAAAACCAAGAAGAATGCTATTCCTGGGAAAATTTGATCAGTGATGGCACGTTTGCTACTCAAGGTCAGAAAGCTGGCTATAAGAGACCGGATTTCTTTCACTACTAGAGATTAACATGTGAATTATTGAAGTAAATCATTCAATAATTTTATTTTTGTTGTGCGTAATGTATTAGTCCGCAGATTGACTAGCTAGTTTGAAGACACAAACTCGAAGCGTGAGGCCCACGAGCAGCCGCGAGAGGCGCGGAGAACTCTTTCGTCCGCATCGTGGCTCGATTGAAGTAGCCCAAGTCTTTGAAATTAAAAGAAGAATTAAAAAAATGAAAGAAACATAACTAAATAAATGTATATCCCTGATAGCAATCCCTTAAAGTTAAGCCAACTAAAGTTATTTTGTCTTTTTTTCCAGGGAGGTACTCCTGGGAATTCTTGGTGAGGGTGTGCCGCCTAGTTCTCCAAATTTAGACCGATGTCATTTTTCACACTCGTCTTCAGACCTGGTCTCTAATAAATTATGTCATCATTATCATCATTACTTAATATATTAGAACGGCAACAAAAAAAAGATTTCTTAAAATCCATTCCTAATTCGCATATTTTTCTTTCTTTCTTATTCGTTTCGAATTGAACAGATAACTACGTTCATACTGTTACACTCCCGTAGTTCCCTCGAAAACCATACCCGATTCCAGACCAAACTGGGCAAAGTCTAGACCCGTTTTCAAACCCAAACGGTGTCAAAACCATACCCTTTCGAGCGGCACATACCTATATGGCTTATATAAGGGAGTACTCCCCGGGCTTTTTTTAAAGCCCCCTCCTCTCACCCCTCCTCAAAAAGGCTTGAATCCTTTGAAAGTTTTGTTTGCGCGTTTGTTATATAATCGGAGTCAGTTGACCCGGAAGAGATCTAAAGGAGTGAGCTGCGGCAAACAGCAAATGTACATGAATGTATAAAAAAAAATAAGGATACTCTAAAAATTAACTTACCTCTCGGCCAAGCGTGACTTCTTTTGTCCATTCTTTTCGATTTTACGGCACCAACCATATCGCAAAAGAATATCGCAAACTTAAACGACATAAACCACACATCTTTTCTTCCAGCCACGAGTTGGAAGTGACATTCGAGCAAACTTCATGACTACCTACTTTTTTTATCTTCTCGCCGACGATCCAGTGATGTCACGACTGATATTCATATTTTTAATATTTTGAATTTTATTTGTCTCATTTATTTACCTATCTTATATATATTTATTTATTTATTTATTTATTTATTTATTTTTATTCATTTATTTTCTTATTTTCCGCCGTCCGCCGTCCGTTTCCTCACTTTACAGACATCCCCCAGCCCCTCAGTGATTATATCTCAGTATGTATATAATTAAGTCGCTTTTCCATATTAACTGTGTCAACACAATCGGAATTGAAACAAAAGTTTGAGGAAATTTAACTTCAAGAAACGTTTATGTACCTTTCCGTCAACTTTCGTAACCGGAAACCAGGCAAGGATTTTTTATAATTATCAAAGTTAAGGTGATCAAAGCACAGTGTTTCATAACCAAATAGACCAGATACCTTGAAGCGTTTGAATCTTTGGCACGGCAAATCCAACGTGAAGATATCGTCGTCAATCGTTTCAGGTTGTTAAGGTAAAAATATGTTACCTGATAATATAAGCATTGCGAATCCCACCTTGATCATTCACTTGCCCACTTCAGGCGGGGCTGTAACCATTCATGATACTAGGTTAAACTACGGGAGAGACAACTTTCTTTCTTCTTTTTGCTTTGAACGCGAGCAATGTTTCAAAGACTGAGGGCATGTAATCATATTAAAAAAAGTTTTGGTAACGGTCGATGTGTATGATAACAGGGAGCGAAAATCATGAAAATGTATTTTAACCAAATAGGCTTACAAAGGACAAAAGGATACTGCTATTCCTAAATCACACAACACGATCGGCACCTCAGACTGATTCGATCTCGAAGAGAAATACGCTTCTGAAATAGTGTAAGTATCAATATATAGTCAATACATATATTTTTAAAAAAAACAAGAGGTTACAAATTGATATCTAAAAATTCGCCTACGATTAAAAAGTGAACTATTTACAAGGCTAAAAATATATATTTAAAAAAAGATAAATCCACCGAAACGTTTTCGAAACTCGTTTGGATTTTTCTTTTTCAAAATGTATTTTTAGCCTTGTAAATAGTTCACTTTTTAAGGTTACAAATTGTTAAACTGTTCCCGCCTTCCCGGCCAGGCTCCTGTCCAAGCCTAGTCCCTTACTTTCCCGTAAGATCGCTTCCCGCTGCTGGCGGCCATCTTGGTTTCAAACTGTACCGAGAGGGAGGGGAAGGATGAGGTTGGACACGGTCCAAAATGCACCCTGATAGGAACAACTAGCCAATCACATCGCTGCATTTATTCGCTAGTTAGGATTGAGGTTATTTCAGAGGGGCTTTGACAAAACCCACAAGGTATCATGGAATGAATAGCACTGTTCTGTCATTTGAATTGGGCGTACATCAAGGTACCCCAATTTTAGCTACAAGAAGCGCTAAATCGGCCTTGACTAACCTCGAGAAATTGACTTTTCTACCCTTCATTTTGTCTGACTAGTTATTGATTACTCACAACTAATGAATGAATTTAGGATTTATACCACACGTGGGTTTTGTTCGACTGATAGAATTCAAAGACTTAAGGGCTTGCGTGGTTAAGGTCCACTGCGATTTGAACATTTTCGACTACTGTTATGTCATTGCAAGAGACGCTTTTGTTACCCTGGGTACCAGAGGTTTTTCTCGCTTACGGCGGGAGATTTCGGTGTTGGCCGAAGGCCGACACATCTTCGGCCGTAGGCCGAAGCCACGAGCGGCGAAGCCGCGAGAAAAAACCTCTGGCACGGAGCGGTGCTTTTTACCGTCCCCGTTGACCTTTGAGCTTTTTATCGGATTACATTTATACGCCAATCAGATTGGAAGTCTCCAACTGTGATCATGTGGACCTGCACGTAGCTTCAGTTTAAGCTGCAATCCATTCTTCGAGATGTGGATCACTGGATCTGAAAATCACTATCCGTGAGAATTTTTAAAACATCCTGCTAAAAACGCTAATGAGCTGGGCCCAGCGTGACAAAACATTGCAGGAAACCGTCACATTCACGGACAATAAGAAAATCGCTTATAATTATGCAGATCCAGTACTTTGGAGAAAATAAACAACCTAAAACCCTTACTTAGCCGCAATGAAGAGTTTAACATTTCAAAAGAGGTCAAAGAAAATGCTCTTGCATAAGAGGGCAAATCATGCCGACCAGAAACAATAACCGCAGAAAACCAATACCCGGTATGTGTGTCACGACCTCTCAGTATGAAATAAGAGGGAAAAATCAAATTTGCTCAGTCAAAACGCTTTCCTCCAGAGCATAATATATCCGTCAGAGAAAAATAAATTCATTGGAACAAGCAGCATTTTGGCATGAGGTAAAAGTCGTGTGTTGCCTATCGACCCCCTGTTTATACTAAAATTACTTGTTTTGTTTATGCATTTCCAATCCATCAATACAAATTATTTCAAAACGTGTTGTAATCGTTTGAAAAAGGAAATTACTAAATCTTAAATCGTATTAATGCAGAAGTTGAATATGATAAAAACTTAATTGCGTTGAATAAAATTAAATACCCCACTTGTTTGCTCATAGCTCAACTCGTCTACACCGTCAAACCCCTCTAGTACATTTCTTATGCTTTTTCCTTCAATGCTCTTTCAAAACTTTCCGAAGCACAACACTTCTCGCAGGTACACTTACTTGCTGGTCGATTTTTGTCAACCAATTGTAGCGTCTGTTAGATTCAAAGTCCCTCAGGTGGTCCAAAATCTGGACCAACTGATTTAACCGTACTAACGATTGGATCGGCGCCATCAAAGCAATAGCGCTCTGCTCCAGAGGCTTTTCGCGCGGGTCACTATAAAGACTTGACAGAAACCGGAAACCGCGCTAGAAAAGTCTCTGGCACCCAGGATACGCTTTTTTACGATACCCCGATCAGTTGCTTAAGTTGTTAAAGTTCAGTTGTGGAAGCATTTTTTGGAGCCTTCGTGATAGCATGGGTTGACTATCCTCAATGGTTGCGGTTGCGGCCGGAAATGTTCGGGTTATGATTCTTACTGAGAAGACTTTAAAGGGCTTGAAATAAAGGCGGCCGGTTGAAGGACAGTTTTGTCCAGCCAAAATTTTTTACCTGTTTTTGAAAGTGTTTCTTATAACAAGAAAGAAGTTCACAACCCAGAAACGAAACTGGCCCTCTTCCTTACCACTACACCACCCCAGCGACCGGCCAAAATTCCTAAAAAATTAAGTATACAGTTGACTCTCTCTTAACGGACACCTCTGTAAAACGGACACCTAGAGTTGGTCCCTGCCTTTCTTTTACTCCCTTCATTTGACTCTCTATAAGACAGACACCTCTCTAAGACGGACACATAGTGCCGGTCCCAAAGGTGTCCGTCTTAGAGAGAATTGACTGTATTTTCCACCATTGGTAACCAAGCCGTTAGTCATGGCAGGTTCGGAAATATATTCTCTAGATTAAGTTACTATAATGAAGACAATACATTTTTAAATGGTCTTAGAAAAAACGACGTTAATCCCAAGTTGAACGTACGCTTAAAGTCAGGAAAAGGGTTCCTAAAAATTTAACAAAAATAGCAGTAACTTCTAATGGTTAATCTATTGCGTAAAAACAACAGTACTTGACAGTACATCTAATAATTTAAAATATTTGATCCACTAAATGGATACAAATGATGAGTTCTTCGCTACTGTATCACAAGAACTATTTGTTGTGCCCTAATACACCGCTAATAGACAAATTGTCGCCTTAAGTCTCGATTTATCAACTCGATACACTGGGCATATACTTCAGGGAGAAGGTCTGTGTGTTTCTTTGTCTCTAGAGCATCCAGCCATACATACAGCCAATCAGAGCGCGCGTAATATCTTGATTATTTTATGAAAATCATAAATTCAATCTCCTTTGGCAAGAATCTGGTCTACGGTAGAAGCAGATCAGCATCCGATCCACAAACCCTTGAGCACATGCTCAACAACGCTGAAAAACGAACGCCCTTTAGTCAGAAATGAATGAAAAGTTCGCGCAGAAGAGGCGCACACGCAATTAAACCGGAACCAGGATTTTGTGGTTCCCGTTTTGGATTCTTCCAGAGTATCCGTGGCCCGTTCCGTTGAACATTGAGTAGTATTGAACGTCAGTATAAAGCGCCCAGGCGCCACACGGTCATCCACAAATAGTGCTGCTGCTCGCTGAGGCTTGCCCAGCAGTTAGTAAAACTGACATATGCAATGGCGCGAAATATCTTTTTTACGAATCAGTTAGCGGACAAACTGAAATTATTGACCGAAGGGTTCCTAACGCATGAACAACTTGGTGACTTCACTGAGATTTTGAAAAGGCAATTAAGGCTTATCGCCACTGCCTACGAGCATGCCCAGAAACCGCCTGTGGACATAAACATACGATAAATAATTAATTAAGCTATTAAACATTTAATTGTAAACTTAAATTTGTTTCGTAGTTAATTTGCAAAGGTTTCAAAGAGTGAATAATCTAAGGGCGCCTTGAGCCCAGTCTTTTAGAGACCAATAAAGAAATATTCTCAATTTTTGTTTAAAATACCTGCTGTTATTGGTGTGATTGACAATGGTTGTATGTCAGTGGCATCGTTGGCGTCTGTCATTTCTTTTGAATGTTACTGAAAAACAAACAAACGAAAAAGTCATTCACACCCGGGGGGGTACTCCCTGCTCCCTGCTCCGTGCATTACCGATACAAACACCTTGATCCCTGGGGTTGGAGTACTCCCTTATATAAGCCATCTAGTATGTGCCCCCTCCCCCTCCCCAAGGGTATGGTTTTTGCGCCCTTTTGGTCTGAAAACGGGTATGGTTTACGTGGGAACTACGGGAGTGTACGAACGTATTTGTTACTTCAGTTCCAAATGAATACTGAGAAAGAAAGAGTAATATACGAATTCGACGTGGATTTTAAGAAATCTTTTATTTTGCGTTCCAATCTAAGTAATGATGACATAATTTCTTAGAGACCAGGTCTGAAAACGTGTAGGAGTTTTAGAGGCCTGGTCTGAAATCGGTTATGGAAAATGACATTTTTTGGTCTGAAATAAGGTCAGGATTTGGAGAACCGGGCAGCACACCCCCACCAAGAATTCCTAGGAGTACCCTCTTCCCTTCCCCCAGGCAACGGGCGTTCACAATACTGAAACGGAGCGCGCCGAGCGAAGTTTAAAGAAAATACGATCAGTAGAAGATGACAAGCGCGCGCGGAATGACCTTTCCAAAACAAGCTCCAAACAAGATCTTGGTGAATCAATCAGAAAATTGGTTATGTTTCTTTTTGTTTCAAGAATAGTGCGACATTGAACCTCAAAAAACCTGTGAGATGAAAAGATATTAACTTTGAAAAAGTATTTGCTCATCTTGTAATTCCTGACTTGCCTACCCGATTAGTTTACAAGGATTCCAATAGCAGATCCGAGGGTAGTGTCTAGAGGATTAGGACCCCCCTAATAAGGCCATCATATCTTGATTACATTTTTGCGTTCGACGAATGAAAACGCAAGCCTAATTTGTTGAGTTTCCAGTAGAAGTATAGCAAAATGACTTGCGATTTTTCTCTGTTACGAGACGGATAAATCGTCTAGATATAAATTCGATGTTAAGACGGTTCGTTCGAGACGGATAACTCCATCTCTAAACTTACTTTATAGAAGGAATACGAAGACGGATTTCTGCTCGCTTTTGACTTGAGGTTCGTTCGCAAAGTTACTTGGAATATAATTTTAAAGAGTATTCATTCACGGAAGTTTCTTGACTGTTCAAAGTTCCCTATTAATTCTGTTTGGTTTAAGACATGTGAAGGGGTCGTTTCCGCCATCTAGGTATCTTATGGCGAGCCAAATCTGGGGAAAGTACAAAATGAGGTTTTCTACACAAGAACCCACAAAAATCACCGCGGGAACATTCAGCCAATCGCAAGCCGTATAATGTCTCAGACGCAATCAAGAGAGACAACTCGACAAGAAGCAGTAATGTCGTCTCGAAATTGAATTTTGTTTATAGAACTTCAGTTGCCAAGGGAGATTGGCACAATCCATATATATTAGTTGATTGCCAGCATTTTCAAAGGAGATACGCGTTCTTCGTTTTGGCTTGCAGGTTGCTTCGTTTTCGAGTTGAGGGTATTTCTTTTTCGACCTGAGGGGACTTTTTCACTTCGAGGTTGTTTCCTTCTCTAACCGTTTGCAGGTTGCATCAGTCGCCACTTTCGATAATCTGTATAATGCTATAATTAGGAAATTTTGGTAGAACGTTTCAAAATATAAGCCCGAATAACTGAGTTTTAATGGAATAAGGCAGTCAACTAAAGAAAATCAAATATAACTGACAAGAAAGTTTGTAAAAGGGAAAAAGCAAAAGTAGTATTTTACTGAACTGGTTTCAAAGATAGAAAAACCCATCCTGGATGGGAAACTTGTCTTGGGACTGGGAAAACTTTAACAATAAATCTGGATCCGGTTAAGGACAATTCTGTTTGCCTCCGTAGGGATTTCCCCCTGAAGGCACGTTTTCTAATCAAATCTTTTCCTTTAGTTTTTGAAAACGTCTTGGAAACTGAAAGTATTTTGATGACAGCTGCGTAAATCAGTGCATGGAATCTTGCGTTTCCTGCATTATCTAACCTATTGTATGGAACAGGTGCAGATATCTTCAATATGAATCGGTTTATTTCGAAAAGCTACACGCATATTCCACAACATAGACACCTCTCGTATATTACACTGATAAAGACATGAATGGGCACCACACAAACGTTTTCCAACATTAAATAATACTTTTAACTGAAATAAAAACACCCAACTCTTCACAGCGGAGGCAGCTGTAGTAGCAGCTGTTATTAATTTTTTGCGTCCATTTTTCAGAAGGAAAGATAGAAAATGGGCTCGGTAAACCTCACATTGGACAAAACGTTCATCTTGATTTTTTGTTTCTTGCTACATGAGGGAAAAAACGCCGGGTTTTACACAAGTTATTGCTTACTATGAGAAAGAAAAAAATTATGCCGAAGAAGGCGTGATCCTGAAATAATACTGAACTAAATTGTTTTGTGCCTCAACCTTTGCCTAGTTCTATTGATGTATTCACGTAAAATGTATAAATTTGACTTAAATCCGCGTATCGTGTCCCAAAATAACACAACAATCAACAACATTCTTTGTAAAATATTAGAAAAAAGCATTCGCAAAATAGGCAGTCTTAACGAGTGCTGTAGGTCACTTAAAGTCGACTCGTTTAGCCTACCTGTATTCTCACGAAGGAATGACTTCTTTGATTCGTTTTACCGCTCTTGTTTCTCTAAGCCCCCCTTTGATCTGATGATATGAAAATAAGAGGGTTGTCAACAGAATAAATACTCCTTTGATAATCACGTGACACGATGCACTAGGACAACAATTTTATTTTAAGAAAAAATGTGTGATGTAACCCTGCATAAAATATGTTTCATTTATAAAAGAACCAAGGACAATTATACAAAAATAAAGCATGATGTAAGATAATTATGTTTCAGGAAAAATGTGTCAGATGAAAATAAAATGTTTCACACACTACGTACGCATAACTAGTCAACTCTTCTGCGTTTTTCCTTTTCTCTTTCTTTCTTTTTTTTTTCTTTTTTTTTTCTGTATTTAAAGTCGTATTTCATAAAACGTTTCATCATAAACGGTGAATGGCTTATGCGTCAGCGTGCGTATATCGAAGTAATACTACAAGTAATACCACAGTACGGTTCCAGCAAAATTACAGTGCTTGCACGGGGTAAAAATACGATCCTAAAATTTTTAGGAAATACTAAATAAAGGTTAATGAAACTTACTCTGCAGTTAGTTGTTGTTGTCCTTAAAGCTCAGACGAATTTTCGTACCTCGCGTGATAATTTGCTGAAATTCACCCTCTATACAATATAATACACAAGGTAGGAGGCACGAGATGGCATCTCAGCCACTCTGCTCGACCCTTTCCAGTACAACTTTTTCCACAAAATTCGAACTTCAACGCTAAATAAACATGCCAGGACCGTAGAAATCGGATAATATCAGATATAGAAACCAATGAAGCTTTCCCAGCTAGAGAAACGAATCCAGCAGACTCTTGTAAACTCGAAGGATATAATCCAAAAAGGCCGAAGTGGCCGGGCCAGATCAACGCGCGGCCAAGGAAATGAGGCCTGCAGGGCGCTGTACAAATCAAATCCATCCCGGGTGTCCTGGAGTGACCTTCATAGCTTACCTAAAGGTAGCCTCCCCTCCTGGAAATACATTTGCTCGAGGGCTATTGTTCACTTGAGCCAATCGCGAGTCGCCCAAGTAAAACCAGTGCACACGCCAAAATTAGACTTGCTACAAGTCGACCCCTTGGCGAGCGGAGCGAGCCTTTTTTGGCCGCAAATATGAAATCCGACGAAGGACTTTTTTGAAAGTATAACGCCAAAATGAGAAAGTTTCACTTTCAGTTTCGCTTCAAACCAAAAATATCGAGCCGCAAACTTTTTCCGTCTGACAGCAGCAAAATCAGGCCTAAAATAAGCCCTCGCAAAAAACGGTTCAGAAATCACTATCGCAACGCAAAATAATGAGAAAAGTACACAGTGATGAAGAAAAAGGCCTTTTAATACAATATCACTCGATAAACATCCAAAAACTGCCGAAGCGAATAAGAAATAAATTTTCGAATATTGCATACTAAATTAGATAGAGCGTTGGAGCTGATTTTAAAATAATTATTTCTCAAAAGTCCAACACTGCTGAAAGCAATCACAGTGATGAATCAGACATTGGAGGGATATACATTACGATTCTGGAAAAGCATTTTTCGGCCAAAGTATATTGACGTTGTACAAAGCGTTCGAAGTCACCGTGTTTACCGTTATGTTCAGGATATGCAGCTAATCCTACCCAGATTGAATCCAGGTGATTTTGGAAATTTTGTTAACGGTTTCGCTAAAAGCCCACGCGTGCTTCGATCGTCCTGAATATTGAACGAATGCAATTTGTATTGCAAAATTGTGAAATACTGCATTCTGTCCGAGGTTTGTATGATAAAAACAGCGCCTCATGGTACGGTTTCACCTCAGATGTGATGCCGTAAAATGTATAAAAGGTTGGTTTACACGTCCCCAGACTTGTTGGCAAGATTTTGTAAAGTAAACTTGTCGAACGCAAAAAATTCGGCCTGATTTGGTTTCCAATAATTTGTTTTCCAGGCCTAATCTACTGTGATCAAGAGCCATTGTGGTTATGCTATTTTTTGGGTGTACATATAAGGCCATCAACTCGATGTAAGACTAAGTTCACTCTTTGCTTGGACTGTTTGCAAATTATTTTTCTCTAAAATCACTTAGCCTTTCCCTCAAAAGCCACATGAATGTGCTCTAAAGTTAACTGATTTGTGGCATACAAGTTTATTGTTTGATTTGAATTATAAATTTGATTTAATAGGGGCTTCGCTTTTAGCCCTGGCTAAATCTATATATTATACCTAATGCTTTGGGGAGATATCTCGATGTTTGATACGAAGCTGTGAGCTTGTCACTTTCAGGGAAATCCTGGCTATTACGTCAAGTTTCTATAAAGCGTTGTAGGCAAAAACAGCCCGATGAACTACCTTCTTTTCACTTAATTTCGCGAGTATTAAATTTCGCGAAAAATCCGAACCTTAGAACAGACGAACAGTAACAACAGAATTAAGAGTTTTATCGTAGACAACAGCAAACAAGGTCAGTTACAAAGAATCAACACATGGAAAGTTTGACGACTTCACAAGCGAGAGTTTGAAGAATTTAACAACGGAGGACGGTTCGGACAGCGAGACTGTTGCGGTGGAAGGCTGCTGGACAAAATCAAACCAAAAACTCTTAACTGAGACTTGTCAGTGGAATAACTAATAAGACAACACTGAATTTCGTTATTTTCTGGATATGCATATGTCTGGTATTAAAAATTTCGCGAGTATAACATCTCGCTATTTTTCCCATTTCGCGAAAATCACGAAATTTAGCGAAATTTAATACTCGCGAAATGAGAAATTAAGACCGCATTAATTATGTATACCACAAGAAGGGGAGGGGGGAATGAAGCTCGGATGTTTTTAACGTTAATGCACTAAACTGTAATGTCTTTTACTTTGTGCAGCAACCAGCTCTATCTACATAATCATTATCTCCTTTACTTTTATCCTGCTTTGATAACGTCACCGATTGTTTTCATTGTCATCAATATTGTTAAGGAAGCGATAGAATACAAACTTGAACGCTTGAACACAACTTTAATCCGCTCGATTTACAATACACCGATTTACAACAGGTTGATGTACTGCCCGGAACCCGACTTACACAAATCTACGAGCGACTAGCAAGGAAGTCACGTGACCTGTTATCTACATAATTTATTCTACTCTCACAGGTCCAGTCTCAAGGAGCTTTTAATGACCGGAGTACGAGTACGACGATGGGCCGTAACATTCTCCCCACCTTGTCCTCCTTCGGGGAAGACAACTCTTTTCTTATGCTTACGAATAGGTACACCTTTAACATTAACAGAGTTCGCGCGCGGCTTCTCCCCACCATCAACAGGAACATCAGCTTCACGAGTGACTTGTGGGGCTGCTGCACCAATTTCCAATCTGTGTAAGCGTTGAACAGGCCTGTTGAATACACCTTTCTGTGCTTTCACAGTAGCCGTTCGCACGAGTCCGTCCTTACCAGGATGAACCCTTTCCACCCTGGCCATTGGCCACTTGGTACGCGATACATTATCATCAGAGACCAATACGACATCACCTTCGCGACTGGAGGGGTATTCCTCTTGCCATTTACTTCTCACAGACAGCAGGTGCAGATATTCTCGTTGCCAACGTTTCCAATAGTGGTTAAGTAGTCTCTGTAGGTAAAGATACCTTTCGACAGTTCTTTTACTAGACTCCTCCAAGCTTTCTTCTTTACTCTCAGGTAACTGGTTAATTGTTCTACCAATTGCAAGATGAGCAGGTGTAACCGGCAAAGGGTCTCTGGAATCGTCGCTCACTGCCGTTGATGGTCGCGAGTTGATAATGCCTTCAATTCGAATTAATAATGTCTTCAACTCAGAAAAGGTGAGAAGTGCCTTTCCAAGCACTTTACGCAATGATTCTTTGATTGCTCCGAAAAATCGTTCCCAAGATCCGCCTCGCCATGGTGAACGTTCGGTGATGAATTTCCACGTAATCCCTTTCGACGAGAGCTCAGAATTAATTCGATTTCCATCTAATGTATCCCACACCGTTCGACTTTGAGTACTAGGATCATACAATTTCTGGATTTCCTTGCTTGCAGCCTTAAAGGTTTTTGCGTTGTCGGACCACACTGTATGGTAAAGACCTCTGCAGCTTGTCATGCGACTAAAGGCTTGTAGGAACTCGTCAGTGGCGGCTGTGTGTTAGTTCCAAGTCAATCACACGAGACGATGCGCATGTGAATAGACAGACGTACACTTTCTATATGGTTGAACCTTCTTTTACATAGAGAGGTCCTGCGAAATCAGTTCCAACATGCGCGAAAGCTGGTGAACATGAAACTCTCTCTTCCGGCAATGGGCCCATTTTCTGCGCGCAAGGTCCAACTCGCTGTTTTTGGCAAGCTACGCATCTTCTGATAACACGTTTGACTTCTCGTCTCCCTTGGGTCAGCCAAATTTTTCTGTCTTAAGATTGACAGTATGCTTTCTGGGCCCGCATGTAACATGGTCTTGTGTAGGTCTAGTACCATCTTTGCGACTTCGGAATGTCCGTGAGGCAATATTTCTTGATGCTTGGTCTGCTGAAGTAGATCAGCAAACTGCAGTCGGCCACCATCTCTTATAACCTGATCCTTTCTGTCATAATTCGGGTCTAGTTTGAGAAGGCGACTGTTCTTGGGAAGTGTTTGTCCGGACTTCAGCAACTGGTAATCTTCTTTATAGACTTCTTCCTGTACCCACTTACAACACTTAATCTCTGCCTTCTTCACTTCTTCTGCCGACAGTTCACTTTCAGAAGACTTACATTTAGTCTTGAACAACTTGACTGCTCTCAGTACATAAGTGGTCACTCGAATCAACTTTAACCATGTCCCGTAGCGCGACATACCAATTAACGGCTCTCTAACGACTGCTGTACAACCATGAGCAATTTTCCTTTCCTCTTCACATACTTTAGAGGGAACAGTTCCACCTTGGGGCTGAACGGGTAAGGGTTTGTCACTCGAAGACAGCCACCGAGATCCATTCCACCATAAGGTATTGGCAATCATATCATCACAGCTCAACCCACGCGTCAACAAATCTGCAGGATTCTCCTTACTAGCACAGTTCCTCCAACACTCAGGATCCCACGTAGACTGTATTTCTGCCACTCGATTCGCCACGAATGGTTTCCAACGAGAACTCTGACCTTTTACCCAATGCAGTGCCACCATACTATCAGTCCAACACACAACAATACTCACTTCCATAGGCAAAGTGTCTACAACAAACTTCAACAACCTGGCATTTACAACTGCTGCTAAAAGTTCCAGTCTGGGTAGTGACACTTTCTTGATAGGCGCAACTCGGGACTTTGATATTACCAGCTGCGAGGATATATGACCTTGCTTGTCTGCTATTCAACCTCGTCCCCAGGGCTTTTCCCTCAAAAAATGGGTGGGGCGGGAAAAGGCCCTGGCATCGGCTGGTCACGTGTCTCCTCGTACACCCTAAAATCCTGTGTGCAATAAATTAGCGCCATGTGAAAAGCTAAAATTATGCGTATCCTCACAGCGCGCGATCTTGGGCGACCTTTTATATCTCTTGACGATTAACGAAAAGTTTTACAAGGTTTCCTTTTTGTCACAGATACTGGCTATGGTAATTTTTTGCTTTCCTCCTATTTCTATGAAGGGGACAGCGAGTAACATTTGTAAAACTTCTGTTTACAGAGCGGTATAAATGACAAACAAGCTATCGTACGTGCATAAAGGTTGTACTGGAAAAGTCCGCTTTCTCGACTCTTCTGATAGTTTATTTCATTTCTTGCGAAGTGGGCCGCCGTACACAGCTTAGTTCTATTCACCTTAACTCTCAGTTATATCATAGCGACACGCGTTGGTTTAGACTTACCCTGTATGACCTGTATTTTTAAAAAATTCATTGACCTCTGCGATCAAACGACTGGCAACAAAAGAAACTTGGGTCTATTTAAAATTAACAGAGCTGTAGTTGATTCCAATCGATCAGTCAATCTTCCCTTTGATATAGGGAAAATCCTTTGTACTTATCCTTGGAAGAGAAAAGGTATAAGAGTTCTTCAAATGTTTCAGATCGGCGACCTGTCATCGTTCCTGGCTGGAGGGCTGACTTGCATCCGGTGCGGAGATTTGTTTGTTTCATGGTCGGGTTGTAGAGAAGACCAGACTTCATAAAGCATTTTGATGAACAATTCTATCTCAGTTAAGTTCAATTTGTTTCAATTCACTGCAGATCCTGATCATGTCTAGGTCCCTTGCTCTTCACGTTGTACGCAAGTAAGCTCTTCGATGTTGTTGAATCCCATCTCCCTAACGTTCACGCATACGCTGATGATACGCAGCTCTATATCTCATTTAAGCCGGATGGTTCTGCTACTGAGACGGCTGCTGTTGACGCTTTACAGGCTTGCATCAGGGACATAAGAACCTGGATGATCCAAGACAAACTTCGGCTGAACGATGCTAAGACCGAGTTTCTTATTATAGGTACACGCGCACAGTTAAATAAGGTTACGATAAGTGACTTGCAAGTAGGTGAGGTAAAGGTTTCTGCTGTCTACTCTGTTAGAAATCTGGGTGCTTGGTTTGATGCAAACATGAATATGACCACACATATTATTAAACAGCATATGTCAGGATATTTATTACTATCTACATAACATCCGGCGTATTAGAAAGTATTTATCATATGACAATAGGAAGTCCATTGTACAGGCTATTATAATGTCACGATTAGACTATTGTAACGGTCTATTATATGGTACGCCCGCTGTTCATCTTGGTAAGCTGCAACGCCTGCAGAACGCGGCAGCTCGGCTGGTATGTACTGTATCTAGGTATGATCCTATCACACCATCCCTGATCAACCTGCACTGGCTTCCGGTTACCCACAGAATAGAATTCAAGATAGCAATGCTAGTTCACAAATGTATCTAAGCGGCGTCGCACGACAATATCTTTTAGACTTGATAAAAATCAAAGAGAGCT
Organism: Porites lobata; assembly: GCA_942486035.1. NCBI lineage: Eukaryota > Metazoa > Cnidaria > Anthozoa > Scleractinia > Poritidae > Porites > Porites lobata. Next base: position 1,358,480 of record CALNXK010000043.1, read on the forward strand.
CGCGGTATCAGTTGAGATCATACCGGGGCATACTCCTAATGGACAATACCTAGACAACAAAAAAGACACTTGGGGATAGGGCGCTTGAAAATGCTGCGCCCAAAGTATGGAACCGACTCCCTCTAGAAATTAGACAATGTCAATCATTGAACATTTTTAAAGTTTTAATAAAGACACATCGTTTTAAATTAGCTTTTTATTAGTTTTTTTTATTAACTCATATTTTACTTTTATTGTTTTCCGAAAATTGTAAATTTTTATTATTATTATCATTATTTGGATTAGCCATTTATTACTTTAAGATTTTAGTGTTGTAATGCGCATTCGATATATCATATCTTTATCGCATGCTAGACTGCGCAATGTAAGAAATAAACATTATTATTATTATTTTAGATCCTGAAGGCAAAGGCCCGCATTTTTGTTTGACGTTGGACAAAATCACTTCCCGCTTGATCGTTCAGTAATTCCACAGTCACGATGAAGTTTAGTCGAAGTACTAGTCGATAACAGTGGGACATAACAGCTTGTCTCAACGTTGAAGCATTTGACATATTTTGTACGTGACAACGTAGAGCCGGTCTACCCTTTCATAAACTTCTAGCTTTGGATAATACACAATTAAATGGATCTTAAGCTTTTGAATCACACACACGCGAAAATATTGACATAGTTCGCAATGTTATCATTTTCCATTGTTGCTCCCTTCTGTCAGCGCAAAACCAGCGGGTTGCATATAAATTAGCTTCTCAGGAATATTTAGGCTGTACACGTGACCAGCCGATGCCAGGGCCTTTTCCCGCCCCACCCATTTTTGGAGGGAAAAGCCCTGGAGACGAGGTTGATCTGCAATTCTGATGTACACTGCTGCTCCGTACGCTTTAGGAGAGGCATCTCCAAAACCATGTAGCTCTATCTTAGACTCTTGCGTGATGCCATTTCCGAAGCATCGGGGTATGGTCACACCTTTCAGTTGCAACAACTCTGACTTCCAATGTAGCCACTTTGCTTTAATTTCACTGTCGAAAGGGTCATCCCACAATAATCCTTTCAACCACAGTTCTTGGAAGAGGATTTTGGCTCTGACAGTGAAAGGAGATATCAACCCTAAGGGGTCAAACATTTTCGATGCTAGACTAAGCAAGCAGTCTCTTTGTCATTGGATCCGGAGATAAGACAATTCCACCCGGTGCAAGAAATCGGAAGTGGTCAGAGGTCAAATCCCATGAGACTCCAAGCGCTTTAAGGGGTTCACTCGACTCAAACTCCACCAGTGACGATGACGCTCTTTTGGCTGGGGCAATAGTATCCACTACGAGCTGTGAGTTACTCGCCCACTTTGTCAAGTTAAACGCCGCTTTCAACATGATCTCTGACATGTCTCGTTGAAGTTTCACAGTCGAGTCCACCGTATCGGCTCCTGTTAGGACGTCATCCACATACATGTTTTGTAGAATTTCTTGGACTGCATTTGGGAACAGTTCTGCGTATTTTTTTGCATGAGCATGGACCGTCGAAATAGCAAGGAATGGACTTGAGTTCACACCAAATGTCAGTCATTGCATTCTATAAACTTTGGGTGTTTCGTTAGACTGTAAATATCTCCTCTGGCGCCAGCTTGACCTGAAGAAACATCTTTTCAATATCTGCTATGAGACCTATTCTGTTTGTTCGAAATCGAATGAGTACAGATGCAAGGTTGGGCTGTAAAGCAGGACCGGGAAGGACACAATCGTTGAGAGAAACACCATCTCCTTCTCGCGCGGAAGCATCAAACACGATTCTGCACTTAGTCGTCGTTTTGTCATCACGGGATACAGCATGATGCGGTGGCTAGCGTACAGTTCTATCTTCATCATTCTCGTTAGGCACTACCTCTGCAAATCCTTTCTCCACATATTCGTTAATTGCAGAATTGTAAGCTTTAGCTTTCACAGGGTCATGTCTTAACCTTCTTTCGATGCTTTACAGACGTCTAACAGCTTGCATGTAGTTACTTTCCAGTTTAGGAGAGTCACGTTTCCACGGTAGTCGTACTTCATAGTTCTTCCCGTCAAATTTCAATCCTCTATTGAAGTCAGCAACAGCAACTTCCTCCTCCCGGGAAATAACAGTGTTTTCAGTCTCAGCGATGCCAATAGATTCCAGTTCCCAGAATCTTTTCAAGCTTTTAGTGAGTCCACTGTTTTGTACAACGGTAAGCATGGATGTGGTATACCTTGAGTAGCGGTTTACTTGTCCGGTAAGAATCCACTCGAGATGAGATTCAACAGCAACAAGTGACTCAGATGTACTACCTTTCTTGTACAACCCAGTTACGAACCAGTAGTAAAAGTTTGCACCAATAAGGACGTCTACTTGGACGGAATCACGAGGGTAGGAATCTGAGAGAGTTAAACCTTGAAGATGAGAGTTCTTACGAAAGTCTAACTGCACTGGCCCGAGGGGGTTACAAATCTTGGGAATAGCAAGGGCCTCCATCTCCACCTTGGAATCTCCTTTCATTGGCGAAAGTGCAAATTTAACTCTCTGCAATCTCTTGGTTTCACTAGTTGTTCCACCGAGCATTGTAACACTTAATAACTCTGAGGGACCTTGCAAGCCAAGGGACTCTGCAATGTTCTTGCGCACATGTGAACGTTGACTCCCAGAGTCTAGCAAAATACGGACTGTCATTTCTTGACCATTGACAGTTAACCTCGCCAACGCTGTCCGTAGCAGTGTTTCCCTCAAGGGCAGTACAGGTTTAGCTGACGCTAACCCACTTAAACTAATGTTGGAAGGCTGCTGGGGTGTAGCCACTAACGTCTGACCATGTAACAATTTGTGATGACGGCGGCCACAATTTGCCACAGAACACTTAGGCTGGCGACAAATCTTGGAAAAGTGCTTGTGGTTGCTGGGCTTTAAACAATTGAAACACAGTTTATTCTCTTGAACTAGCTTCCCTCTGTCATCTAGTGACTTGTCATTGAAAACTGGACAATTTGGCGACTCGTGACCTGCCTTACAGAAATTGCAGCTTGGACCAGTTAGCTCGCGTGCCTCACCAAGTAATGCAGAGGCTGTACACGCTCCATCCTCACCACCCATTCGAGGAAATGAAGGCTTTCTCCTGTTATCTCGACCCTTATCAGAACTGCGATTGCTTTGGGTAATGTTCACATTACAACTCTCTCCCTCGCTTCTTTGGATACAACTTGGCGGTTCAGAAATTTGAAAAACAACTCAAGATCTATTTTATCCTCTTGAGTGTCTGCAAGCTCTAACTCCCATTTTTCTAGTAACTGAGGTGGCAACTTGGTCTCAAAGATGGGTAACAAAATACAACCATGACTCGTTGGATCTTCACCAAGCGCTTCTAAGGCTCTGGTTCTATTCATAAATGTGTCATAAAGATCTCTAAGGGCGGATGCGCTGACCGCCGACTTAGCATCCATCTGGATGACAGATTTCACAAGGGATGAGATTATCATACGTTTTCTTCCATACCTGTGTTGGAGGCAATGGACCGCTAGCGGCTTGATAATTTGCTCCAGTTCCTTCAAATCCTTCTATTGTTTGTAAAGCATTACCAGTAAGCACTGAGCGTAGGTAAGTAAACTTCTGTACCTTGGGTAAGTCATTATTGTTATACACTGCGGCTTCAAACTGGTCCCAGAAGTTTTGGAATTTCAACACATCCCCATTAAACTTTGGCAGTTCAATCCTGGGCAATTTAAGACTTGAAGATTGACGACTGTCAGTATGTGCATTTTCTTTTCAAGACTGGTGATCTTCCACTTTGCAATCCTTTTGGAGGTATTCATGAGCAACATCGATAGCTTTATCCACCACACGTAAAAGATCTCCCCATCTGCGAAGTTCTTCTTCTATCATATCCTCCGCGATCAGCGCCACTATTTCATTTCTCAGCTGAAGATATTTCTCTCTGTGCACGGTAAGTCTTTCAATTCTCAGCTTTACTTTCACTTTGTTACTTGTACTTTGACTAAGCTCCGAAATTTCCCGAATCAACCCGTCCATATCTATTTGCAAGGCTTTGGCTTTGCGTCTGATCGAGTTAATCTCTTGAATTTCTACTTCACTCGAAAACTCAGCTGACTCAGCAAGATTCATTTCTTCCTTCGACTCTGGTTTGACAACATTTGACTTTGAATCGTCTACCAACCGTTCAATCAAGACCTTCTTTTTTCCAGTAGTTGGTAATCCTTTTTCTTGAAGCAGCTTTCGCAGCTGATCGACTGTAAGTTGCGATAAATCATCATTTTCGGTCTTTGGACTGGCGGCCATCTTATCGCCCACGTGGTGATGACCTTGCGAAGAATTACAAATTTACTGTTCAAATGTAACCTTGTATCCGGCTGTGAAGGACCATGTTAAGAGCGGATGTCAGTAAATATCGACCAGAGGTCTACAAAAGTGAAAAATCGAAAATTCTCAAAAAAATTCACAAAGTAGCACTAGGTAAGCTATTAACATAAATGTAATTTTTACTTCGATCCCATAATTATTTTCCACGTACGGGGGGTTATTGGTTTCGCGGCTCTCGGACCGGGTTTTCCAGGCCCGAGACCATGTGTCGCAAAAAAATCGTTTTAAAATTCAAATCCATTGTAATGCGGACAACAAATAACTTATTCAGAAGAGTACTTAATTGCACACATTCTAAGTGGTGATTTACTCAGTTTGAACGAAAGTGTAATATTTTGGAGATTTTTCATTATTTTCAATATTTTGAACGTTTTCGTTCAATGAAAAAATGGCAAATTTCAAAGCCCAAAATCGTCGACTGGTACCTCGATTTCAGTAACGAGTCTTATACCACGTTAAAGAGCGTTATCTTTTCTTTCAAAATCTGTTTTCAAAACTACGGGCAACTTAAAAGAAAATGTTTGAGGCCAAAAAGTACTAGTAGTACTTTTCTGAAATTTGAGCTTTCCAGACTCAGCGGGTCGATGCTAAAAACTCAGAAAAATGCAATAAGAAATCAGTTTGAGCAACAGTGATTTAACGTTATCAGCTATCAGAAACCAACACGTGTTTATCGAGCGATCTGATAAAATTTAAAGCCGTTTTCCAACTAGACTGCGAGCAGTCCCTCTTCGGTCAGTCGCGCTTTCCTCGCTCGCGTGAATTCGCTCTCTCCCGTCCTGCCGAGCTTAGACGTGACTGACCGAAGAGGGACTGCTCGCAGTCTATTTTCCAACAAGAAAAGCAGAGTTTAGCCATCTTCTGCTATCAAACGCACGAGCCACGTAAGGTTGTCAAAGGGCAAAGCACAATAATAAACTTCAAAAAGCACAACGTTTCTGCGTCCAGGAATTAGACTTAGCGGACAGAACAATGCCTACGAGTGTCTGTTTCATACCTTAGCATAGGTTTCCTAGATACTGGAAATAAAAAACATCAAGGACAGCATCGGCAAGAGCATCTTCGGCTGCTCTCAAACGACGGAGATTGCGTTACTTTTCACAGATTGACCGCTTACCACCTGTTTTTGGGCTCGCATTTCGACGTAACGCTTGCCTCGAGAGGCGCGCGGCACGGATCTGAACTCTTCTTCACGAGACATTGAGCTGAATTTATCGGAAATATGCCACCACCACCAACAACATGAGCTTTTTTCGGGTATTTGTCGCTTTTTATGCGAAAAGTTCGGGTAAGCAGATTCTCGCAAAAACCATTTGGCTTAAAAAATGTGTTTAAAAGCCCACCCTGGATTTGAAGCAAAAAGTATTTCCTCGAAATAAGCTAAAAATACCCAATTCACGCCGTGAAAAATTGGATGATTATGGAAGGATTATCGAATTTTTGCCTAACCTGAGGGATTTCCAGTGATGTAGGATTAGGGCTGGGAAAAAAGCCCATAACCTGCTCCTGTCGTTGTGAATTTCCTCAAGATCAAAAATTTCAGTAAGAACCGAAAACAACAGCTTAAAGGAGGTGCACACACCTTGAACTAGCCAGGGAAAAGGGGCTTCTGATTGAGCTAAACTGTCATTGATGCACGGTGCAATTAGGTAGACCTGTTACTATCCCCCGCGCAACAACATGGGGAGTACTTTGAAGCGGTCCTGTCGGGAACTTTCGGGGGTAGGGGGCGGGGCAAATCGAAAATAACTTCTCTTTGTTTTTGTGAAGTAAATCATTTCTCGCACGGTTGACAAGGTGACGGCGGACTCCGTACCTTTGGAAAGTCCCTTTTGAAACATGTCCTGGCAACATGCAGGGCATCACGAAATTAAGGTCAACACCTTGAATCAACTCCATGAACAGGGAGAGGCGATAAGTCCCATCTTAAAAGATGCTTGATGTCTAGACGTGAATAGTCTGTCCACAGTCATTTTTCATTTTGTATTTCGGGACCATTTGACAGCGTACGAGTGAACCGGAGCGCAGTAACGAGCCCTAACCCCACCCCATTGCCCTTGCGGTCAATAAATCATCGCGTTTTTCATTTTTTTTATGCGCGTTCGAGAACCTCCAAAGGGAATATTGAGGGTCTTTGTACAGTTTCAGTTTATTTTACCGACAAAAAAGAACAAAACAAAGCAAAAGACAAGTATATATACAGAAACACGCAGAAGCAATGTGATGAGGAAGCCCAAAAAGAAACCATAAGGCTTAGGTCATCCCCTTTTCGTTCGTTTTGCGTCGAATAGGTTTCCTGGTTTTGGGTGGGTCGGTCGGTGGGGTGAAAAAAAAATCACAAGAAATCTGAGAACGGGAGGCCCGAAACACCAGCATCATTGCCGTGGAGACTGAAAACAACAAGACATGGTCACCAAATCGACACAAACTCAATATGGCGCAAAATTTGATGGTCAATTTAAAAAAAGGCCCAAAAAGGGTAAAAAGCAAAGAGGATACACCACCGAACGTTTTATGCCTCGAAATGATGTTATAATGCTAATTTTTTAGATTAAAAGAATTAATCTAAGTCCAAAAAAAAATAAACCTTGTCGTTTCTTTTTCTTGCTTTTTTAAAAAATGCCAAAAAACTGGGTCTTTTGGACGACACTAAACGAAGAAAAAATTGATATAGGTATTAAGCTCCCTTAAAGTATAAAAGTATAAGTTTACAAGGACAGGATCGAACGTATACTGAGTAACTAAATGATAAAAATTTGATCAAAATTAAATGAAAGGCTAAGAGCCTAAGCGCTATCTGATAATGAAACGGTAAACAAGAAGTGCTGCCTCTCATTTAAAAGAGACGTGAAATACTGGGTGGACCACATCCTGAACTCCCGCGAAAACCGCAAGAGAGGAACGCTCACGGTTAAGGAGACTAAACAGGGGCGTAGCTACTTGTACGCACGGTTTGCACGTGCGTACCCGAAAACGTTGAGGAAAAAAAATAGAATGAAATAAACATAACTAAAAAAAATCGGTTTCCAGAGAAGCGACGACATTAATTGGAGAACCGAATCTTGGATGATTTATTTATATAGCAAGCTTGATGATGTTAAGCGTGAACGCGTTGTTTTCTCCACGACCTGTCTTCGGAGTAGACGAAGTAGGGCACAATTACGTCAATGTGTGGTCATTTTGTCGGTCAAAAATAATGTGACAAAAAGGGGTAAAAAGAGTCATTTGTAAACTAAAGTCGGAGGTACTACAAGCTTGATTTTTAATAGCTGAATTAATGATAAACGGTTGACGTCAATGAACATAACAAGCCGACAGAATTAAAGAATTTTAGAGGTTATGTCATTTCAGAAACAGCAAAAATGCTTTTGCTTACAAAACGTTAACCCCACCTTTAATGAAGGCAGCTTAAAAAAATGTTGAGATTTGGGGTGGGGGGGGGAGGGGGGGAAGAAGATGTAGAAAAAGTTGGGCGTACCTCCGAAAAAATCCTGACTACGCACCTGCTAAAGCCTGAAACTGAACAACAGGAGTCTTGACGAAACGTCCTCAGTTATCACCTGTCCGGGGTCGTACTTTCAAGGAAACGCTGATCAAGAATCACTCATGACGGAATGAAAACTCCTCGTAGCTTCCAGCGAAAAAAGGAGTGACAACAGTGGTAAGCGGTCGTTCTGTGAAATGTAACCCAATCTTTGCCGTTTACGATCTTTCGGCGCTTGGATTTGAAACGTTGTTGTTTGGTATGTTCTCCCGTGTGGATACTTGACATTTCCAATATATGGAAACACCATGCTAAGGTACGAACAACAGACATTCACAACATTGTTTTGTACGCTAAAATCTGATTTCATGGACGTAAAAAGTTTTGAATTTTTTTAGTGCTTTGCCCTCCCTTTGACAACTTCACGTGACTGGTACACTTGGCAGGAGTTGACAGCTTAAATCTGCCTTTCTTGATGGCAAACGGTATTAATTTATATCAGATCGCTGTATAAACACGTCTTGGTTTCTGAAAGCTGATAACATGAAACCACTATTGCTCAAACTGATTTCTTACTGTATTTTTCCAGGTTTTTAGCATCGGCCCGCCGCGTCTGGAAAGCTCAAATTTCAGGAAAGTGCTACTTGTATTTTTTGGCCTCAAAAATTTTCTTTTAAGTTGCCCGTAGTTTTGAAAACAGATTCTGAAAGAAAAGATAACGCTCTTTAACGTGGTATAAGACTCGTTACTGAAATCGAGGTACCAGTCGACGATTTTGGGCTTTGAAATTTGCCATTTTTTCATTGAACGAAAACGTTCAAAATATTGAAAATAATGAAAAATCTCCAAAATATTACACTTTCGTTCAAACTGAGTAAATCACCACTTAGAATGTGTGCAATTAAGTACTCTTCTAAATAAGTTATTTGTTGTCCGCATTACAATGGATTTGAATTTTAAAACGATTTTTTTGCGACACATGGTCTCGGGCCTGGAAAACCCGGTCTGAGAGCCGCGAAACCAATAACCCCCCCGTACGTGGAAAATAATTATGGGATCGAAGTAAAAATTACATTTGTGTTAATAGGGAACTTAAGAACCACCACGACGACTTTGTCGACGACGACCGGAAGTGAGATACCGTGCACTGCGCAAGCGCGGTTAACAAATTTCGTCGTCGTGGTGTAGTCGACGACGCCAATCACAGTAGAATCACGTCGTCCTGCAATGTACAAGCTTCGGCAGGTATAACCTCCAGTTTTTAAGCGATTTTTCAAGGGCTTTGTATTTTTTCACCTCGTAAATCCAGGTATCCTTTCTTTTTTCTCCTAACACTGAGCTGTGCAAGCCGAGCGAGCGAACTCGTAAGTGACAAATTTATTTGTACGTATTTAGGTCAGGCAAATCATATATCTTTAATATAGAGGAAATGAACTTCATATGGAAAACAGCTATCGCATCGGAATGTCTCTTTTTCCAAATCTAACCTATGACAGTCACTCGGACTCGGTCATGTCATTCAGGTTGAAAGTTGAATAACCTTCGTACGGAAAGCAGAGATTTTTCCATTCAAAAAGGTCTGACAACACTAAAAATTCTTCATCGTCAATGAAAGTAGACGTACGGCTTATAAAATAAGATCTTGCATCGTCTTAAAAGACGCCTTTGCGAAAAAAAACTTTGTTGCGAACTAACATCACAGTCTACATGTTTGTTTACATTCAGTGTCGTCGTCGTCGACCTACCGATCGACTGCATCTTAAGTTTCCTTTTTCCCGCCGAAACTGACGTTCTCGTTCCAGTCCTTTCCCAGTCAACAGACCTCGTCGTCGTGAACTTCGTCGTGGTTCTTAAGTTCCCTAATAGCTTACCTAGTGCTACTTTGTGAATTTTTTTGAGAATTTTCGATTTTTCACTTTTGTATACCTCTGGTCGATATTTAGGGACATCCGCTCTTAAGGAAGCGATGGAATACAAACTTGAACGCTTGAACACAACTTTAATCCGCTCGATTTACAATACACTGATTTACAACAGGTTGATGTACTGCCAGGAATCCGACTTACAACAAATCTATGAGCGACTAGCAAGGAAGTCACGTGACCTGTTATCTACATAATTTATTCTACTCTCATAGGTCCAGTCTCACGGGGCTTTTAGTGACCCGAGTACGAGTACGACCATGGGCCGTAACAAATATCATTATTATCATCATCACTATCATCAGTACTGTCATCAAAATTAACCCTCCTTTCTCACTATCAAAGCTTTTAAAGTTATGATTAAGTCCTTAGCTTCTATGTACGCAAGATTTAAACCAACGTTAGCAGTTCAGAAGCAGTGAAAATGATCAGTAATAATTGGTTTGTTGGCTCTGCAGTTACGCTGCAATCAGAATGACATACTTGACTACAGGTTGTCCACCGTTCTATCATCAGAAGTGATCATATGCAAATTCCCATCAAGTTGGCGGCAAATCTTTAGAGAGCTTCTTTGATTTACATCAAGGATGGAATTTCTTAGGATAGAAATTTCTTACGATTGCGGTGTCTTTAAAGGATATAGAACGAGGAATACAATGTCTGAAGAAAGCTTTTCTTCTATTAAGCCACATTCCAAGCTGGTTGAGAATATGCTTGTTTGAGTCGAAAGACCAAATAGTTTTCAGTACGGAACCTGAAGCTTTCCGTGGAGTAGGCAGTGTTACTAATCTCAAATTATATTTTAATTCCTTTTGTAAAAACTCATTTTCATAGTCCTTACAATTCCCTGGTAAAAGAAAAATAAACTTGAACCAAGGAGAATTTTGGCTCATTTTGTTCTTTTGCTATTCTGCTGGGGAAATTGAAGCTGAATAATAATATCAACTTTCATGGAGCCAAAACCTGCACTACAATCAAACAGAGTAATCCTGCTGCTCCAAGTATTTCTTACGTCATCAATCCCGATAGTAGTGAAGGTCTGGCCCACTTTGTTGTCTCTTGTAACATGACAGACAAGAATGGAGTTGGTGTGACAGTTGTCAGTCACGCTAGTGCAAACAGAATGCTAGTTGACTGCTATGAGCCAGCTGGATGTTACTTGCGCAATATAAGCTACCTCTCAGGAAGTGTATAGTAACGAGTGTTCAACAACTGGCCAAACTGGACGATATATCCGCACACTGCGAGCACTTTATCAAGCACGAATGTCTTGACTCACAGCTCCTCAATGGTCCAGGCAGCACAGGTTATATGCGTGATTGGTGGGTATCACACGACGGCAGGGCGATGACATATTGGTGAGGGGGAATTATACTCCTTGTGCGGGTTAAATCGATCACGCGCAGATCCACGCTATGGATGCAATTGTGACATAAATGATTATGTCTGGCGGGAGAACAGAGAACTGCTTTCAAATAAGACTGAACTTCCTGTGATTCAACTGAGATTTGGTGATACGGGAGAAGCTGGAGACGATGAACGAGGCTACCACGCCCTTGAAACTGAAGTGTTATGGCACAAATTGAGAGTGTTGCAAGTTATACATGTCAGACAAGTACTAATGAAAGAAAGAGTGCATCAAAGCAAAAAATCAAACGTCTTTTAAATCTGTTAAGAAACTAGAATCTATGGTACTTAAGTATAAAATACCTTACTTGCGTAAATTGAACACAGCTGGCTTATGTAGTCGTTTTGGGAATTGAGTTTGAAGAAGGCAGGGAATTAATCCTCGTCTACGCCAGTCAGGTCTTTTTATGTAAAAAGAAATTTTAGCCTCGTCATTAACTGAGATGTACCGTGGTTTACGAGATAGCAATCAAAAAGGATAAAACTCATTATTGTTTTTTGATTGTTATATTGTTTTGGTATAACAAAAAAGAAAGGTACTTAGCTAAAAGAAAAAACTACGACTTTTTTATTAATATTATTTTTTTATTATTATTATTTTATTTATTTATTTGTAACGCAATAGTAAAAATACAAAAATTGTAAGATAAGTAAAAAAAAGGAGAAGTAGAGAAGAGACCTAATACAAACTATAAGAAGCTTAGGCCTCCTTGAACCGCGCTCTATAGCTGTTTACATCAAGTGATGCAAACTATGGCGCAAGGTCTAAGGCGGTGGAAATGATTTAAGATCATTTTTTATATTTACTTATTAATTTCATCTTTAGCATTGTCAAGTGAAACGTTTTTCCTTGAAAAAAAAAGGCTGAAGACTTTAATTACTGAACTCGTTTTGTGGTCTTTAAACTATTGTGTCTTCTCTGAGCTACACTTACTGAAAAAAGAAAATTGAAGCAGATGGATATGGATACTAACAAAATGTCATTCCATGTCAGTAATCTGATGTTAAACTAAGTCCGGTGCTCAGATTGACTGGCCTGGCTTTTTAGTTCTTAACTCAAGACGTAAAAGGAAGTAAAAGAAGTCAAATGATGGATCGAGTTCATAGAGTACGTGAACTTAATACCAGATGAAAATGAAAAAAATCGCATCATTTCTTTTTCGCACACAAAATGACATTTTAAGGCGTTATGATTTTACTTTCAACTAACCACCTACTGGATCAATTAAATATTGGCACTCACTGAGTTTTTAAATTTCAAAATGGCTGTAATTAAGTGGTAATTGAACTTCTTGTCGTGCAATTTTGGTCTGAAATCATGCTCGTGATTTCAAATCGAACTCTCGCTGCGCACTCGTCCGATTTTAAAATCACGCGTTTGGCGGATTTCAGACCAAATGCACTCCACTAACACGTTTTTTTTTCACTGTCACGCCATCAAAAATAAAAACAAAACGGTAAATTCCAGAATCTGAGAAATTAAATGAGGTTAATATAGAAAGACTCTCACCAAGATTCAGGTCAGTGTGATTTTTCATGTGAGAAACATTCCAAGAAATTGTTTACCCAAATTAATAGAGTTTCCTATATGGAGACGCCATGTTGGTGCCCATCCAGATGGGCACCAACAGAAACCAACAGAAACATCTGTCACTGACTTTTGCTAGGAAAACGTGAATTCATCTCTCAAGGAACTTATAAACATTTTAAAATTAATACCCTTCCTAATAAAATGACTGTTAAAACGGCAAAATCCCCCAAAATAAGTCACTTTTTTAACCTACATGACAGCTCTGTCGCCCGCCATCTGGATGCTGCGTCACGCAAAAGCTTAGAAATTCAAGCGTACTGTATCACAAAACGGAGAGCTTTTCGAAGTGAAAATCTGTGTAAATTTCATTTTTTTAACTGCTCTAGTACTTCATGAAAGTAAACAATTAAAAGGATCGATAGCCAAATGGGTCTAAAAAACGCAGCCCGCCCTAGCCGCCTGATTGGGCGTCGCCCAGATAAAATACGAGATAAACTCTATATGGAATAATTATTGTTAACAGGGCTGGGTCGCATTACCGTCTAATTTTTATTTTGGCTGGCTCAAAAAAAAAAAGTAACTCAACCGGAAACCAAAATCAAATTGACAACCTTAGGGTCGCATTTCAACCAGGTTAAAATAAAAAACGTCAATCACGCAGGCAATCTCACAGCCGGCAAATTAACATTCCCGCGAACTAACCATGCGGCCGAACAGGACACTTTGCATCGCGATTATAGTCCTGTTGTTTTCAGCTATTCAACAACAACAAAATCAACTGCTTGCTTTTGTTTTGCTGATGGAAAGATGGATAAATAGTTGCAACAGATTGCTTGCTGCTTCCTTGAGAGCACGAAATCGCCGTTTGCGGCAATTACGACGAGCGCCATACGCATGGTCACTTCCACGTCCCAATGAATCTTGGTTCGGAATACACTATCACGATCTCACCATCCCAGAAGATTTTTTTCGGCAGCAGCTGCGAATGAATAGAGCAACCTTCAATACGGTTCTTGACGTATTAGGTGCTAGAATTGTACGACAAAACTCACGATTTAGAACTTGTTTATCTCCTGCTAAAGTACTTGCTATTGGACTGTATCGTTTGGCTCATGGAAATTCCTATCTAACAATCGGCCCGACCTTCAATGTTGGCAAATCAACAGTAATAGAAGCTGTGCAAGATGTGGTGGGAGCTCTTTATGAACTTCGGGATGACCACATCAAATTTCCAGAGACCCTTGCAGAACTTAACGCATCAATACAATCGTTTGAAGAACTATCTGCCTTGCCAAACATTGTAGGTGCAATTGACGGTTCTCACGTAAGGATAAAAGCGCCATCGGACAGTGCTGCTGACTACTTTAGTAGATATCAGCAGCATGATTTTATTATACAAGCTGTCGTCAATGGGAAAAAAGTGTTCACAGATTTGCTTGCGGATTTCCTGGCAGTATGCACGATGCTCGCGTTTTGCGGGGAAGTGCTATCTTCAGAAGAGCAGAAGAGGGAGAGATTCTTACTGCGCCTACCGTAATTGTGGGTGGTAGAGAAATAACCCCTTATCTTGTTGGAGATAGTGCCTACCCTCTAAGTCCTTGGTTGATGAAGCCTTACCCCGAGGGAACAAGAGACCCACAAGAGATAACTTTCAATAAGGAGCTCTCTTCTGCCAGAGTACAAGTTGAATGTGCTTTTGGTATGTTGAAAAACCGTTGGAGGATCTTGCAGAAACGCTTTGACAGCGATATAGAATTCGCGATTAAAGCCACAATCGCCTGTGCAGTACTGCATAACATTTGTATCCGAAATAATGATGCCTGGGATGAGGATGATGACAATAATGACGACGACCCGGAGCCTGGAAACATATCGCCAAACAGAATACGAGATGGGGATGACATAAGAAATATACTCAAAGACTTTGTATCAAGTTAAATACTACAAGCTTTAAGTTGATTTTAAGACGGTTTTATTCAAGATTATAGGTTCTCATAAATGTTAAAATGATATCAAGGAAATTATAGTGTCGTGTCCGTATGAAAAAAGGTACAATGCAATGTACATCAGTTTATATTTCTTGTTACTGTTATCATCCACTTTTCCTTTTTTTTTCAATTAATAGAATCGACAATGTATATTTTCATTGCATACAGAAAAATATGAAATATAGAATTTTAATGGCAGTTATAAATTAATTTTCAGGAAAAGCTTAACTTGTATTTGACTTTTTTTCAGTTTATGAAATATATTGTTGTAGATCACATAATGCTGTTTCAGTTGTTATTGTTCTTCAAAAAATTGGTTAAAGCACCTACAAGAGCGTTCATCGTGTTTAACTGTTGTTCCTGTACCCGGTTAAAATTGGCCATAAATGAACTCATTTCTTTGCGCTGCTCATCCATGCCTGAAAATGCTGCTTTAAACATTTCCTTCTCCTCGTCGTTTTTTACTTCTTCCCTTGCTCTCTTCCTGCTCATTTTTCTTTGGGTTCTTTTCACTTTTTTGCTGTCTTCGCCTTCAGGGATCTCCTCTTCATTGTTTGCTTCCACAACGGCATAAACACCAGAGCTGGAACCAGCTTGAGCAACGTGACGGAGTGTCACGCCATCTCTGCAACCGAGAGTTTCGTCGATCTCCTCGTAGAAGATCGACTGTTTTCGATTTCCCCCGCTCTGGTTCCTGTTCCAATCTTTCGCAGCCTTGTAACGGTCGATCCAGTACTTCATTTTCTTTTGGCATTTGTCGCTAGTTTTCTTAGTACCACATTTGGCGCTCAGCTCACGTGCGATCCGTTCTCACACTTTTCTAGCGTCCTTGCTCTCTAGGTAATCGAAATTTTCTGCCCAAAGACGGACCAGCAGCGATTTCTCTTCCTCACTCCACTTTTCATATGACTTTTTTCCCGAGTTTCCACCTGTAGAAGCGGAATCTGGCGAGCCACTGGCGTTGCTTGTGCAGGGAGACTCGAATGCACTGGACTGGCTAGCTGACTGATTTTCAGGGTTCGCTGGTTCGGGCCCTATAAATTGCAGGAACGGTGGCGTGCCTCTAACGTCTTGCTGATGTGGATAAAAATCGTTAGCTGGCAGCGAATGACTGTAAAATCCTGGAAAATTTGTGTAGGGGAAGAACAAATCTCGCCCGTCCATAATTTTATGTACGCAAGGAACACGTCAGCGTGTAATGGAGAGATTTCCCGCTCTTTTTTATTTCTATCTTTTGACCTTTACGTCACACGCGAGCACAAAATGACAACTTTTGACAGCACCGGATGCGGTTCCCTTTGTTTGAAAAAAATTTGGCAAAATCGGCTAGCCCCACCCAAGCACACCGGCGTCTTTGATGGTTTTCTCAGATTTTGAAATTTTTTGAAAAACGCAAACGTTGGGTCGCATTAGAAAATGCGTGTGTTGACAGATTTTAATCCCTAGAGTAAACAAACCTCAACAAAAGCGGCCGTAATGCGACCCACGCCTTAGGTTATACTTAACTTATGGCATATTCTTACATAAGAGATAACATGCAACGTGACTTGAAGCTTTACACATGAATCGGCATGAAACACAAAAATCCTGGATCAATTTAGCTTTCTGGGAAACTGCCCACCTACCCCTCCCCTATGCTAACATTAGCACTTACTTTTTACTTAGGGCAAAATGATGGCTTAGGAGAGGGGTAGGTGTGCAGTTTCCCAGAAACCTAAAGTAACCCAAAATCCTATTTGTGCCAAATATTCAATCTATTAAATCTGTTGCCTTTTTCTAGTTTAGTGGCCGACCCATGGTGAAGGGATCGGAGGGTTCCCGACGATAATATATCCATTAGACAACTGCTTTGAACTGGGATAATTACTAGCGAACATGCTTGCATTTTTAAACATTGTAGCTTTAAAACTACACTTGTGTCGCACGTTTTAATAAAGGCACTTGTTGAAATTGACGAAATATGCATGGCCGTTGGGGGTTGGGGGGGGGAGCGCTCCTCTCCTCCAGAAAAGCAACTTCTGCGAACCGGAAGAAAGGGCAAACAATTTTCGTAACCTAACCCTTTTTGTTTCGTTGTGGACCAATCAAGTAATCCTTACCATAATCGATGTGATGTTGATAGGCTGTCAAACAATGATCAATTGTTTCGATTTCGAACGCTGACGTCATGCTAACTTATTAGCGATATATGGTTGCAATGGACACATCAGCTGACACATCAAGATTCCTGTGAGTAAAGATTTGCTTTCTTTTCCTTATCATTTATAGATACTTGAGCATAACTTACTTTGTAGGTATGCTATGTGGTTAACCCTTGTATTGCGTAAGGGGTCTGCAAAAATCAATAACCAGCTAAAGATTAAATGAATGAAGGGTACAACAATGATTGATGCAATTGTTCTACATAATTTTAAACTATTTTATTTAAATTGCGTAATTTCTACAAAAATTTCAGTCATTATATAATCTCCAAAATCATGATAACTGCATTCAGTTTCAACAGAATTATGGTGAATGTCCTCCTGATTATGATCAATATTTTATTTCACAGAAACTGAAATATCGAGTAAAAACGCCGAGCAGGCACAATATCGCGTCAATCGCCTCCTTCAAGCGTTAAGTCTCTTTCAGGTTTGTTTACAATTTTAAATTTTTTTCATCCTAAAGTATTTAAAATTCAAACTCTCAGAGAAGAATCAGACTTCAGTAGAGTTTTGCCCTGACGTGCTAAAACAACTCGACCCTGACCAGGACAACAACAACAACTTTATTTGTTCCCGACAGTATACAGAAATATGGCAGAGGAGCACAAGCTGCCCCAAATAACTATAGGAGCTAAAGATCTGTGGATCTGTTAATAAACCATTATTACTATTATTATTATTATTATTATTATTAACACCCAAACACAAAACACACGCCCACACATGCGCACTCAACACCAAAGCAAACAAAATAAAGAAAGTTAAGGATGTCAAAGTAGAAAAACAACCGAAAGCAGAAGAATTATGGCAATTATGGTGTTAAAATACTTTACAATGTTCAGTAGTTTTCAAGAAGAATTAGCTTGAGGTTTTTCTTAAAGCGTAGGAGAGGAAGAAGCTTTACATAAATAATGCAAGTTGAAGAGTGAAAAACATTTAGACCTGTAAATAAAGTACTTGAATGTTCATAAAGTGAAAGTAATTATTCTTAATAGAAATTATTCTTAAAAAGGCGAAAAAAAAAACTTAAGGCAAAAATTTAGGATACAGTTTTTATACATTTATAAAAAACACCAAACCTCATTACCACCAAGGTCCGGAAGGCATTAGATCCAGTTTCTATGTGGTTTGCGGCTTTTGATGAAACCCACTGCTCAGAACATTCTTGATAATCAAAATTACTGTTCCTAATAAGCTCTAAGGGGACCTAAAAGCTATCATGATGCTATTAAAGGCTGAGTTCTCATTGTATAACTTATTTTTGCATGGGCTCTAGAGAAAGTATAGAGTAAGTCATTCAGGTTCATAAGCGAATGATTTCGCCCGCCTGCGGCTAAAACTGGCTTTAATTTTCCAAATATTGTTGTGAAGATAGATAAAGATGTGTGGCCTCCAATATTGACCTCATGAATGGTTTGGCCCCACGATATATAAGCAATGCCACGTTTTACTGTTTTCTACGATATGCAGAAGATCAAGAGATCTAAGAGAGCGAATCCCCCATACATGACCCTCTTCCATGAAAATTATTTTCAATCTATTCTTGGTTCTATGTCATACTGCGTGGTAATTTTACGGACGCCACCTTACTGGTCGGTTAGAATGGCGTCATGTAATTTTAAACTTGGCGGGTAATTCATTTCACTGCCGATCACGCACGCCAAGCGCGTGCAAACTTTCGTACTTTCGTCGACGAGTCAAAAGATTTATACGTGGAATAATCTGGCCAGAGTAGCTGACGAAGACCAAAACGGTCCTGGCTTGTGGGAGTTCCCAGGGGCACCCAACGTAAATTTTCGGAAAATATCTGTTCGGAAGACGATTTGAGATCTAGAATTTTCGAAGCATTTGTTGTAAAATTTTTTGCTTGCCTACCTGTCCTAGGATTTTGGAACATCTAAAAAATGGTATAATTGAAACTTTTTAACGGATTTTTACCCTAAAATCGAAATCTGCTTAGCTGATGTTTTGATTCTCGGACAAGTCTCCCCTCCGGACATTTGTTTTATTTTCTTTCTTACCTAACTATTCATCTCTAAACGTGACATACCATAAAATTGCGAAAATAAGCCCCGGGTCTTATATTTTTCAAAGGCCCTTTTTGAGGGGCTTATTTTTGGACGGGCTTATATTCGGAGGGGCTTATGTACGGAGGGAAATTTGCGTTTCAAAATCGATTGGGCTAGCTTATAGTTGGAAGGAAATTGACCGTTTTTGCTTTGTTTTACTTTGTATTTGAGGGCAATTTCCAAGTACAAGCCCCCGGGGGGCGATTTCACGGAGGGTTTTTTGTGTTACGGATTTGGGGGGGGGGGTTATACATGAATGGGCTTATTTTCGGAAATTTACAGTAGTTTCAGCACGGGATTCAAATATGGCCGCATACCAGCAGTTTCAAAAGCGCATTTACTAGAATTTTGAATAAAGTATTTTATATATTATTATTTAATATATTATGGTCAAGTTTTTAGTCAGTGCCAGTAATGAAATAGGTAAAGTTTGGGAGGAGACGGAGGAGGAAAATCTAGTTCCTGTTGAAAAAATAGTCAAACGGATGGGAGAAGATTCAGGAAGAGGATCAGTAAAATTTGAAGAAGGCTTTCTCCCATTCACTCGAGCCTTCTTTAACCCCCTCTAAGTAATGATCGGTTTCTTAAAAACTTACTCACCGGCCGGGACTATCTATCCGGCCTTAACAAGCGATTTTCAAGGGCCTCTATACTAATAAGCCCAGACAACCGAGGTGGCTCGGTTTCCTAGATCTGGACACATTCATTTTCGATATATAGCCAGTTTCTGTAAAGTATTAGTCTCAATTGTGATATGTTAGCGTACATAGAATGTTTGTAACCCGGTTAACGATATTTACTGTTTCTTATGCAGCCTATTTGCCAAACGCAAGCGATCGTGGAACTGCGTTTCAGTTCAGTGAAAATCAAACAGCTACGCCAGTTTGGAAGGTTTTATCTTTTACGTGTCTCAACGTCGAAAAGAAGCCCTAAACGAATGCAGCTGTCCCTAATTGTTGGGATTGCCTTCGGCTTCTGATTAATTTCAGAATTGCCGATTTCCGGATGATCCGGATTTCCGGTTTTCCACATTTCCGCGTTTCAACATTTCCGGTTTACGTGTCACCCTGCATTTTGACCTTGCAGAGCCGGTTGAATAGAAGGTTTATTCGAGGTTGTAGCTCTGAAATCTCAATTTTCTGATCCGAAATGAGACCTGCCTAGTTGATCTTCTGATTCTCGAGCAAACTTTCACCTCTGAACGGTTGTTTTACCGAGCTATTTAGCTCGAAACGTGACACAGTTTCACCTGTTTTGAGCTTCGGATTGTTAGCATGGGATTCAAAAATGGCCGCATACCAGCAGTTCCTAAAGCACATTTACTGGAATTTTATGGAGTCCGGCATCTCAGGGATTGGAATATGGCTCAATTTGTGAGTCAGTGCCAGTAATGAATTAGGTAAGTCGTACTTTTGACAAAATCTGCTTGAGATAGACCCGTTACGCTAAATCTGAAAATATCGTATTAGCTCGCATACGCGTTAATACAAACGGTCATAACTTTTGAAATACTAAAAATATACCTGCCAACTCTCACGCCTGCGGGTTGAAAAACTTCGATCTCACGCCGGCTCACGCTTGCGGGCCAATTTCTCGCGCCTGATTTAAAAATGTGAGTTGTTGCCGTCTTGCTTGACACAATTTCCAAAAATATGTTAACTCAGACCCATGTAAGGAACGAAAACCATGTGTAAAATGAATAAATGACAATAACTTCCTCGCGATCTCTGATTTTTGAAGTGAAAAGCACTGGGAGCGAGCTCACGTTTATACGCGTCCTAAGACTGGGACTCGATAACTTCGCCTTCGGCAGACTTCGGACGTCTTCGGAAGACTTCGGACTTCTTCGGGAATCTTCGGAAATGATCGTGTCGTCTTCAAAAATCCCAGCACTCCCAGGATAAAAATCTCACGCTTATATCTCAGAAAAAGTTGGCAGGTGTATAAAAACGTACATGGGGTTTTGTATATTATTAATAACAGATGGTCTATCTTTCAGGGTCGTAACATGGTATATCCGAGACCCATTGATCCCTATTTTCTTGCCGTTATTTTGATCCCTGAGCCCCATTTTCCCCAAAATTTTGATCCCTGAGCCCTGATAAAAGAATTGATCCCATCCTTTTACACAAAATTTTATCTTAGGCAACTTTGTTTATCTCCAAATATAGAATATAGAACATGCTCAAATGGGCTGATAAGCCTAAAAACATTAACTTTAATTCTTAGTGCAATTTGTAGGTTCTATCAGAGCTTTCTATTCTGCTATCCCTGTTGATGTTGTAGTCGTATGTCAATATCCTCTTTCACTCTGTGTGTGTTACAGTGAGGATCACGATCAATTACCAATAGCAAAATACCTGCTTTACATGAAGTAGAAAAATTAAATGATGCAAGCCACAGGTTCTAGAGTTTAACAGCTTTTCTGTTTCAAGCCATTAATGGCTTTTCCTGGCTTAATAACCATTGTAGATTGTCAGAGGACATGTCTGGTTGTAGGTCTTCCAGACCTACTCCTTCCAGCTTCAAATCTAATTGGCTCTGTTGTCCACCTGAGATTGCGCCCCTTCCTCTTCGTCACCACCTGACGCAGGTGAATCATCTAATTCAATTGACCCCTGGAGCAATGCAACTAGGCTTTGCTCTTCAAGGCAGCTCAAACAGAAGTTTTTTCCATCTTTTATTATTTGAACTTTCCCGATGATACACTTAGGTGAATTTCTATCGTCACGGTGCCCAGTCTGGTATACAAGGGGACCTTCCTCTGACTGTTCCAGCCATCTCAAACCCATGTGATCTTCCGGAATGCGTCACCGTTATGGTGGAGATCTTTTAAAAGAACTTCAAGGAAGAAAGATTGGTATACCTCTTGTAATTGTGCTTGAGAGCAACTACGTCGCCTTTTGAATAGATAATCTCATATTCTTCGGCTGGGTCTTGAACTGTGGTTTGTCCTTCAATCCCTTGAACCTCAGCAGATCGACTTCTCCATGTGCCGACGCATTCCTTCTGAACATACTCAGAGCAAGTGGATTGAAGTGTACCAGCACTTTCTTTGGTCTTCCCTCTCCTTCGTTGCTGTCGTACACCCCGTCCGAATTCTTTCGCAAAGCCCTGCAATGCCTTCCTTTGTCGCCCCTTTCCTCGTCCATATCTTCCTTAAGGTTTACTCTTGCCGTGCGACTTTCGAAGCCATTCCGGTGCCTTTGGACCCAGCTTTCTCTGTGTGTAATGGCTTTGACGACCGGTATAAACAAGATATAAACGAGGATTGGTGGAGCCTCTCTATTGATTCTAAAAGGTAGCTGGGCCGCGGCGATACGTAGTCGTTCAGAGCGGGTGTTCTCACTCCACTAAAAAATTCAGGGTCCAAATCTAAGGTGGCCTTTCGGGGCCAACCATTACATAAGCCGAGGCCGAATAGCCGAAAGGGCCCAAAAAATTCTTGTAGATCAATATTAGGGCCATTTATAGGAGGAAAAATAAGACGCGTCTTACATAGGACGCGTCTTAAATAAGACGCTAACTGTACCATTTATACGAGCATGTCTTATCTAATAAGACGCGTCTTAGCTAAGCCGTGTCTTATTTTACACGAAATGTGCCGTTTATACAGAAAGTTCGCGTCTTATTTTTCGTCGTATAAATGGCCCTATTGTCACTTAAGTCTGTAAATTTTGTGCAAAATGAAATAGCCACTGCGAATGATGTCTGAAAAAATCTTACTTGAAAAAACAACCCATCCCCGACTCAAAAATCAAATAGTGGGCCCCCTACTGGTGGCCCTTCATGCCGAGTGCTATAATATATTAAATGCCTGCAGACTCTGCTAATTGTACCTAGTATCCCGGGGGGGGGGGCACTTGGGTATTTTTTGGGTGGGTATGTGCCGCCCGGGACTCCAAATTGGTACCCCGTTCTAGAAAAAATTTCCCCTAAAATTGATACCCCGTTCTAGAAATGGGTCAATTTTTTATACCCCGTTCTAGAATTCGCCCTAAAACTGATACCCCGTTCTAGAAATGGGCCAATTTTTTATACTCCGTTTTAGGGTGCAACAAGAGTACAACGGTTTGCTTGTTAACGCATTGAACCGTATTTTTAAAAGCAATCTGTCCTTGAATACTTTCAGTGGCTGCTTCCAAAAGCGGAGCTTTCGTGCGTTCGAAATATTATACCCCGTTCTAGAAAACGCCTCTGAAATGGATACCCCGTTCTAAATCAGGAGCTTCAAAATCACGACCCCTTTGGGCGGCACATACCCGTATAGGTAATGTATGGGAGTACCCCCCCGGGCCTAGTATGCAGCATTCCTTTAACCAATTCAATCGTTATAATATTTTATAAAGAAAACTAAAGAAAATAAACTATAAAGGTTTTGTTACTTTTATTTCACCGAGGTAAGTCTTTGGGGTTCCACTTATTTTCACTAATTCTACACTGTAATTTGAGACTGTTTATCATACAAGCTAGCGTTTATCAGTGATACAGTAAAGTAGTGATACAGTCCTTTACTTTCCCGGCCCAATACTAGTACTGGTAGCTTGGTGAACCGATCTCGGTTTCCCATCAGAGTTCGAGATAACCCTAAAACTCCATGTAATTAGAGCAGGTTTATTAAATTGTGAGAAAGCACTTATTTTGCAACATTTTAAGCGCGCGAATTCATTGTACTTTTGTATTCTACTTTTGACGTCCATTCTAATTATTTATTTAAGTACTTTTAAGAGTTAAGTTACTGGTCAAAAAATACGAACCTCGATTTATAGTCGCCTTGTGACTTGCCTTGAGGCGATGAGGCAATCGGCACTTATACAGTAAATTCCGCTTTCAATGAATCGGTTTGTCTATTGTCCTGGCGGTATTGTTATGTTTGATCAGCCGAAAAACTCTATGCTTGGACCCTTGCCGGTTGCCAGGAGTAAATCAGTCAAAGAAGTATTTACGTACCTTTCTCTGTCACAGGATTTCTTTTTGTCCTTTTTCTTCTTCCCCATTTCTCGCAAAAAAAGATATGTATAAATCGCTTTCTCTGCCTTCTGGCGTTGACAGCGCGTTGAGGAGTTGCGTTACAAAGCGAGAAAAGTGACTTGAGATTCATATTACGGTGCCCTCAACTATTAATAAATTAAGAATATGATACCATGTTTTCGTCAAACAACCAGGACTTCGTATGACAGGAACTGCCGCCAGCCGGAAGCAAGAATAGGTAATGTACCTCGGCCAGGAAATTCTATGGACACAAACCTTATTAAGCGGAAAAATAGTGTGATAAGAGATTTTTAGACCGTGTAATAAATCTGATCCCTGATTCGGGCTCAAAAGCCTTGTGATCCCTGATCCCATTCTTCTGAGCCCTGAGCCCTTTGCTCTGAGCCCTGATCCCAGTCATATTTTGGGCTTTGAGCCCTGAGCCCATATACCATGTTACGACCCTGATCTTTGCGTCTACTTAGTCTAGAGCTTTCTACTATGTCCCAAACGTTAGAAATAAGCTTTTAAAACAGGGTCATTTTTGGCCTTTCGCTCCAAGGCAATTAGCTGGGGTCATATTTTGCTTGATTTCGTCTTTCCAGCTAAATTTAGCGGGTAACCATTACTTTCAGGAAAAACTAGAGATGTTTACCTATAAATAGGTATAAAATTCATTGGTAGATGGTGTAAATCAAACATTCTACAGCGCCGCAAAAAATGCCAAATTTTCAGTTTTCAAGACGTGCAAAATGGCCGTGGCGGGACAAAATACTCGGCGCCCCCCAGCGCGGCTAGAAAATTATTGTGAATCAAAGCAAACCCATTTCAGTTATAGTCTCGATAAAGCCTTTCACTCGCCAGAGTTTCAGGCAAAATTATTTTTCACGCGAAATTGAGTGGGCGGTTTTTACTGAGACAGCCTCTTAAATACTAAAATACGTTTAACAATGCTATGTTTAAGTGGTTTTGAACTATATTCTCGTTGGGTGCCCCTGAGTTCCCCGACGAAAGCGGTTCCGACTCGGCGAAAACTGCTTATTAGGGAGTTTAAGATACGGCGACTACGGACTACGGCTACGGATAAATATGCTACTGCGCATGATCAAAACCACGTGACTGTTCATTTTTCCCGCGTAGTCCTGCGGCTACGGTGAGTTGTTGAGATGTTTCGCGTAGTCGGGACTACGGAGAACATTTTGCTCGTATTTTGCCGTCTCGGTAATTCAAGAATCTCGTCTTTTCGTAAAAAAGTTTTCAATTCACCTGCTGTAAGTGAGAGGGAAGCGAAATATGTAAGTTGTGTCTAATTTCTGCTCAGATTTACGCTTTTAATCCACTGTTGTGACTAAATTTTATAAGCTTAGCTGTTTATACGCAGAATTCAGATTGACGGCCTAGGAGAAGAGAAATCATGCAGGTAATTTACTTTCTCTTCGCACTTGAAAAGTTTCAACGTTTGTTCGAACTGATTAGTGAGTCTTTGTACTTGTGTAACCTTTATTTATGCGAGTTTTTGTATCGCGCCATTTGCTGAATGAAAATGATGAAAAACATGCTCGAGACAATCGAAACTCGGCATTTCAGTACTTCAAACTACATCAGATCAGTAGTCGGAGAAGTCCATCTTCTAAATCTAATAAATGGGCTATTACTATTTCTGTCTATATCTTTCATATTTGACATAAGTATTCATGGGCGAAAAATAAAAACTGTGTAACCAAAACTTTGTTTACCAATTTCACCCGACGTAATTGCTTCCTTCAAGTATGGAAGAATTTGTTCATTGTTCTAAAGATAAGATCACATGCAAAACTGACTTGCATTTTTGTGAACTGTGATAAAAACAAGACGATCTTTGCGTGTTGTTTCCCTCTCCGCCTCTTCTGTCGTAGTCTATTGTCTGTAGTGCAATCTTAATGTTCTATATTTGCACGACTCAACCCAGTGCTACGAACAAAGGACAACGCTCGTCCAGCCGTAGCTCATAGTCCGTAGTCTCCGTATCTTAAACTCCCTATTGACGTCTTCGCTACATCAGTATATAAACAACCAACATCCTATGTTAAAAAACGACAACTGTCTCTTCCGGCGACATCCACACACACCCGTGAGCTGTGTTACCGTCGTTTGGATCCAACCATGGACACGTAACGAGAAAATAGGTTCAAAGTGGGTTCAAACATGAATGAATGTTTGGCCGCCAAACATTTGAATTTTGTGCGGGTGCTAGACAAAGTGGGCACACCGCTCACTATAAAGAATCGGTCAGTGTAAAACGCAGACTGCGGACTGCAGACTGCAGACTGCGGACTGCAGACTGCGGACTGCAGACTGCAGACTGCGGACTGCAGACTGCGGACCTGGGGTAAAATGCAGACTGAGTGTAAAATGCAGACTGCAGACTGAGAGTAAAATGCAGACTGGGGTAAAATGCAGACCGAGCATAAACTGTAGTTGTGGAAAGGTTTAAGGGTCAAAAAATCCCGCAAATACATGTAAACGAACACTTACTTGACGACATCTGCTTTCACAAATCCATTCAGGACTTTCTTCTCTAGAACGTTGTCGACGACCCAAAAACATATAATCGCAATCTTGAACCTTTTTTCCGTCCGAGAGACCTCACGCTTCAAGTTTAGACGCGAAGTTTTCGATATACGTGACCAGGGACCGTGAATTGTTACTGAACACCACGATGTTTACGCTTAAATGGAAGCTGCTGACCCAAAATACTGTACAGGAAGAATTATGCTGATAAAAAGGGAGTAAATCATTCCAACAACAAAGAAAGATGTTCTGCAGGAAATTTGGATGACCTTCTATGAAAGTATTGCAAATCAAGGTACACAGACTTAACCTGTTCGGATTTTAATTGAAACTTCTGACGAATGTGCAATCCACTTCAACTAGGAAGCGAAGTGTGTAACTGATACCGGCTAGCTATTTCACCGATTTGGAGAAGAAGGAGCACAAATATTTAAAAAAAGTCTACAGTCTTTATTCTGCATTTTACCCCAGTCTGCATTTTGCTCTCAGTCTGCAGTCTGCATTTTACACTCAGTCTGCATTTTACCCCTGGTCCGCAGTCTGCAGTCCGCAGTCTGCGTTTTACACTGACCGATAAAGAATTGACCGAAACCGGAAACCGCGCATCAAAACTCTCTGGCATCCAGGTTAGCGACTGTTGAACAGCTTGAAGCATCTGTCCTGATTTGTGTCTGCACAGCGAAATATTCAATCGCAAGTATTAGACGTTAAGAAGAAGTAATGCAGTTTGAAACTCTCAAGAATAATCCTTAAAAGCCAATGTACTGTTTCTGAACGAAAAATATTCCTAGCCAGCCACTTATTAACGGTCTCGTGTTTCGTGCGTGATAACCTTTGCCTTTAGCTTTCACAGTGTGTCAGAATTCAATATTCGTTATTTTAAATGAGGCTACCAGCCGTTAGAAAATCTTAATCTTTAATCTCAAAATGAAATTTTGACTCCAATACTGCAATCCCTTTGTACATGAAATTCATTCCTAAATTATGAGCGGAAAGCGCTGATCAAAAACATTTCAACAACAGAAGCCGATTAGTATCGGTTCCTGGCGCTAATTACTATAATGGCTGTCAAACTTGAAATGTTTCGCGGCGAAACATGTCACGTTTACGTGAAAATAGTTGCGCGGGTCACGGAAACAACAGACAAAAACAGCCTTCGCAGCACGCGCGCGAACTTTAAATAGATTTTAAAAAATATCGTGGGGCACAGGGATTCGCTCTCTTAGCTCATTCTCTCTTGAGAAGACATATTACAATTTGGGGTTTACAAAACGAAAGAAAACAATAACCAATTGAAGGCCGGGTTTTAGGGATAAACGAAGCAACCGGGGGAAGTCCAATTTCAAGAATGTTTGGAATTAAATCGCCTGCTTAAACAAGAGTCAGCAGTTTGCATAGAACAGGGGGACCCAGAGTCTGATTTCTCCTAAATACCTTAAAACTTGTATAAGGCCATCAAGACTGCTCATTTAAGCTTAACCATGCATTCTAAAATAAACAGCTTTATTAACGTTTTTTCTGTACGGTTATCCCGGTCAAATTTAGCTTTTGAAAGTTATTAGGGTTTCTCATTATTACGTTTCGGTTCCTGATCACTTACCTATTGTTATTTATCTTTTACGAAAACTAGGGATTTTCTGATACCTCTTTCCGTGGCTGTTGTGTGCTGGCCACATCTGGAAAGTGATGTCAACTTCCGAAAATCGTATATAGGGAGTTGATAAAAAAAAACATCTGTCAATGAGTTTTGCTGAATTCATCTCTCAAGGAACTCATAAACATTAAGGCAGTACCTTTCCTAATAGAATGACTGTTTAAATATCAAAATCCCTGAAAATAAGTCACTTTTTTAACCAACATTACAGCTGCGGTGCTGCGTTACGCAAAAGCTTAGAAATTCAAGCATACTGTAGAAGAGCCTTTTCGAAGTGAAAAACTGTGTAAATTTCATTTTTTAACTGCTGTAGTACTTCATGAAAGTAAAAACTTAAGAGAATCGATAGCCAAATGGGTCTATAAAACGCGGCCCGCCCAAGTCGCCTGATTGGGCGTCGCCCAGACAAAATATGAGATAAACGCTGTATGGAATAATTATTGTTATCTTTCTTTCAGGAGGTGAGCAGTTTCCCAGAAACCTAAATTAACCCAAAATCCTATTTGTGCCAAATATTCAATCTATTAAATCTGTTGCTTTTTTCTAGTTTAATGGCCGACCCATGGTGAAGGGATCGGAGGGTTCCCGACGATAATATATCCATTAGACAACTGCTTTGAACTGAAATAATTACTAGCGAACATGCTTGCATTTTTAAACATTGTAGCTTTAAAACTACACTTGTGTCGCACGTTTTCATAAAGGCACTTGTTGAAATTGACAAAATATGCATGGCCGGAGGGGTGTGGGGAGGGGGGGGGTTACTTCTCTCCTCCAGAAAAGCAACTTCTGCGAACCGAAAAAAAGGGCAAACAATTTCCGTAACCTAACCCTTTTTGTTTCGTTTTGGACTAATCAAGTAAGCCT
>CALNXK010000043.1:1392500-1445000 GCA_942486035.1 Porites lobata
AGAAAGTATCGAGTAAGTCATTCAGGCTCATGAGCGAATGATTTCGTCCGCCTGCGGCTAAAACTGGCTTTAATTCTGCAAATATTGCTGTGAAGATAGACAAAGATGTGTGGCCTCCAATATTGTCCTCATGAATGGTTTGGCCCCACGATATATAACCAATGCCACGTTTTACTGTTGTCTACGACATGCAGAAGATATATTACAATCAAGGGTTTACAAAACGAAAGCAAACAATAACCAATTGAAGGCCGGGTTTTAGGGATAAACGAAGCAGTCGGGGGAAGTCCAATTTCAAGAATGTTTGGAATTAAATCGCCTGCTTAAACAAGAGTCAGCAGTTTGCATAGAACAGGGGGACCCAGAGTCTGGTTTCTCCTAAATACCTTAAAACTTGTATAAGGCCATCAACACTGCTCATTTAAGCTTAACCATGCATTCTAAAATAAACAGTATTATTAACGTTTTTTCTGTACGGTTATCCCGGTCAAATTTAGCTTTTGGAATTTATAAGTGTTTCTCATTATTACGTTTTGGTTCCTGATCACTTACCTATTGTTATTTATCGTTTACGAAAACTAGGGATTTTCTGATATATACCTCTTTCCGTGACTGTTCTCGAAACCAAAATTTAAGTGTTCTTTCTAGCAAACATTCTGGCCACATCTGGAAAGTGAGATGTCAACTTCCGAAAATCGTATATAGGGAGTTGACAGTGATCAAAACACTTCGAAACGTATATAGAGGAATGGGTTTTCAGCCCTTCTCAAGCTATAGAAATTGCATGGCAATATTTTTCCTTTTCCAAAGGATGTTTTACAGAATACATTCGTTGGGTTCTTATGAAAGAATATCGAGCAGAAAACACCAAGCAGGCCCATCGTCATCCGCCTCAAGATGACTGAGGCTTACCAACAATTACAATTAGATCGGAATTTCTCCGTCTACATCCTCTAAAAACCATACTGCTCTTACGGAACTGCTCACGCCCTCCGCATTTTAAACATAGTTTAAAAGCATGGTCCAATGTTGATTCTAATTTAACCAGGACTGTAATATGGTGTGTTGACAAAATATGGACCTCAAGGATAATAGTAGTATATTCCATGAATCAGCAGTACATAAAAACAACATCCAAAGTCAGGATTGTAATTCCAGAATAACCTCATAAAACTGGAAAAAACGACTGTTGCCGTTACAATATGTCACGCTACCTAAGGTAAGACGTTGCACGACGTTATTCCAGAATTGAAGAGCGCGCGCTAACCCGGCATTACAGTGAAAAGAATAACTGTATCACAAGAAAGTCACGCAATAATAGTAGTAGATAATATTAGTATATCATCAAATTAACTCTTTTTTGCGGAGGAATCTCATCAACTTGCGGAGAAATGCAGTAACGCCGATGACGCCATAGCCTTTTGTATTTATCTTATGAATAGAATGCGGAGGATTTTTACTAAGATTAGGTCGTGCACCACTTTCAGGTGACTTCACCCGTTGGACAGGTTTTGTAGTAATTTTTAGGTCTATGAAGGCCTCGTCACGTAATTATGCAAGTTCTATTTTCTGCCAGTAAATTTATTTCCTGGTGGTGGATGAAAACAATAGAAATGTGGTGGTGGTGGTGGGAAAGCAATAGACCTTTGTCACGCGACGGCAATTTTGTTTCAGGAGATTTAAAAGAGGGTCTTAATGGGTTTAACCGATAGGCGTAAAACGGCCAAAAATTTAGTTGATAGCCGTAAAAATTGAAAAATTTTAACCGTTAACCGTGAATTCGCGCCCCGGCCTTGAGTTGAGCGTTCGCGTGTCTGCTTTTACTTTTTCACAAAGATTATTTATATATTGACTGTTGACATTTCTATGCGTGAAATAATATTAGAAGTGGAATACTGTATAAAGTATGATCTATTAAATGTTAAAATTTTTTAAAAGAATAGCTTATTTCATCCCGAGATGATCCTAAGACCTTTATTTTGCTTTAAAGTTAGAAAAAATACAGGTTTATTAATATTTAACTCTTTGAAACAAAAGAAATAAATTTTTAACTTTTTTGTTAACCGTAACTGAAAAAACTTAACCGATAGCTGTAAAAGAGCCGAAATTTTAGCCGATAACCGTAAAAGCCACGACACCATTGAAACCCTCTTAAAAGCTTTGTTTATGCACGGCTAGCGCCGTAGAGAGAACGAGGCTAGCCGTGCATAAACAAAGCTTTGTTAATCACCTGAGACAAAATGGCCTCCGTGTGACAAAGGTCTATTGTAATGTGGAAAAGAAAAATAGGGAGGAAAGTGAAAATTGTTTTTCGTGGTAGAAAGAGATATTTTGCCTTTTGTCCTCATTAAATTTGCACGATTTACAAGCCAATGAGCTGGGATTTGAACAATTTGTTGGACAATGAAAGCGGCAGCCAGTAGAACTTGCATAATTACGTAACGACTAAGTGACAACATATACCAACCAATGAATAGTATTCTTAGTTTTTTTGTCAAGGAACAAAAAGCAGGGCCTCCATCGACCTAGAAATTACCAGAAGACCTGTCCAACGGAATGAGTCACGTAAAATAGTGCAAAACCTGATCTTAATGAGAAGTTCCTCGGTATTTTAATCATGGGATAAAGACAAAGGGTTATGACGTCATCAGCGTTACTGCATTCCTCAGCAAGTGAATGCGATTTCTCCGCAAAAAGCGGGTCCATTTCATTTCTACTATCCTACTGATAATATTGCAGAGAGGAGACGTTAGCCTTTATTTTCTAACATGGGCACGTTTAACGTGCACGAGCTATTTTGAATGCTTCAGTGTAAACGTATCAACAATCTACTGTTTTAATCCTAAATTTAGATTATTTTTTGTGCGAAATTGGGTATTGTTGTCCGTTAATGAAAACGCGTATATCAACTCACCAAACGTTGCTTAAAGGGAAGACTCAAAAGTTTCAAGGTTTCTTCATCGTGTCTTAAGATAATGAAGCTCGTCGAATACCGAATAGCTAAGAAATGTCACGTTTTTCATCATTGTTAGTTGGCTGCATCATCATTATTCACGAGGTTGTCACGTACGATTCTATACTTTAAAAGGAAACAGTCTTTAACTCTACAAGCGTTATAAGTTATTGGTAGTCTTTACACTAGAGCCTAAATAAGCTAAGAATTATTTCAAAACAAGTAAATTTTAATTACTTAAAGTAAAATAAAGCTTCACACGCAACCGATTCTTTTTTACTTCAGGTTAACTTAAGGCTATTTTCCCACGCAACATAATTAAGATTGATTGACACGTTTCGCCTTTCTCAAAGCTCAAGAAACCGCAAGTAACCACAAGTCAGTTAAGTCGGTTTTAAGGATGGTTTTCAAGGAGTGTAGCTAAATGTCGTGGGTCGTGGGTAGTGGGTAGAGGTCGTGGGTCGTGGGTGTGGGTAAATGTCGTGGGTAAAAAAAGTAAGGAAAAAATGATAAAAAGATAATAATAATAATAATAATAATAATAATAATAATAATAAATAGAAAAAAATTGTAAAATATTTATAGAACGAAAATCACGTGGGACTTGGCTCCTCTTTCACACCATCACTGCCATACATGTTGCCGATGGAAATTTATACACACCTGAGCTATCGCCGCAAAATAAACGAAACAGACGTAAGTTATACGTACAATTTGCAGAAAGTATGGGATAAACAGCTGTGACTCGCTGAATGGAAGTGGCTGCTCACTATTAATCTTTATTCGATCTACAATTCCAATGATCAGCGAAGATTTCTTAACACGATGGAATGCGATCACCGTGGGAAAGGGCAGGGAAAAAGGACAATTTTGAGGTATTTCATATGTTTGCATAGAAGTCTTTCTTAAAGAAGTTTTAGGCTAGCTAATAACTTACGAAGGAAGCACCTTCATGCTCAACCTTTCAAGTTAAGGCGCGGGCAGTATGTAAATTTTATTGCCTTAGGTAAATATAATTTTCTCGATTTTTTTTTTGTTTTGCGTACAAAATCTTTGCTGTAATGATTCTAAATATCATTCCTTTAACTGAAAGGACGTTTCAGTCACGAATGTTGACTTTTTTCAGAAAAAGCAGTTCAGTCTCCAGTTTTCTGTAACCTGCTATAGGTTTACATAGTGTACAGAGTTTCTTATTTTAGTGTCTGTTTGTACTAAATGATTTGCTTACTTGCTTTGCTGACCGCGGGAAGGGGAGTAGGACTGGCATGTACACGGAGATTTTCGTTTCATGAATTTTACAACTTTTTGCCTTTTGATTTTTTAATTTTATTTTTTTTTTTGGAAAACTTTTTTTTACCCACGACATTTACCCACACCCACACCCACGAACCACACCCACGACCCACGACCTCTACCCACTACCCACGACCCACGACATTTAGCTACACTCGTTTTCGAGTCGCTTGAAACTTTGTTGAATCGTTTCAACTTTCCGACTTAAATGAGATGCAAAGTAAAGTTACTTGAGATTTTACTTAGGCCTTCAGACGCAAATTTTTGGTTAGGTAAAACTTTATAGCAGCTCTAAAGTCTTACTTAACAGCCTAGTGTAAAGACAACCATTGTTTCCTAAAAGAAAAGAGCCTTTACTTAAGGCACTAGTTACAAAGCTAAAGAGGTCTTCATACGTTCAAGTTACTATTATTACCATTATTACAGTTTGCACGTGAATGTGTTGGACTTAGTTTCGTGGTTCGTACGTGAGAGAATTCGAGTCATCACATAGTAATCCAGTAAGGAGGATTATAGAAATAACTCATGCACACAATTTGCACGTGAAGATGTTGCACTTTGTCCCTTTTACAATTCGTACGTGAAAAAACGCAAATTGTTTACTGGAAAATTTGCTCAAACGATTTTAAGAAATTACCTCGGCTTTACAACATCTGCAATTAAATCATGCTTCATGCAACGTTAAGGTCGATAGCCTAACATTTATTTATTTCCCATAACATTATCAAACTGCCGAAATATATTTTTACTAATATCATGTTATTTCACTTAATAAAACAATATCTGATTATTTTGTCAACTAGCTTCTTCAAATTTTTATTCCCTAACGCTATTTTTTCTACTTAGGTTACGCATCTTTACTGAATGAAATACGTTTCAATAACTATAATGACTCTTAAGCAGCAAGCATGTGTCATGTTGTTCACTTAATATCAGTTATTGTTTCATTAAAAGACTTTTGAAAAAACATATGATCTTTTATACTCTACCTTGAAGCAAGTGAAACAGAACTCATAAATTATGAAATACGTGCGTTGTACCGTTCGCGATAGCCGCGTTAGGTCAGACATGTCTTGAAGCAGCACCCACACGAAAATACAGGAACCGTTAAACAGCTGCATCACTGTACTGAGTGTCTTAATCATGAAGATATTTAAATGTTATGCTTCTAAACACCTTTAGCCGTGTTAAAAGACGAAACAATTGTGAAGAATCAAGGTAGCGGTCTCAAAGTGCTCTTTTTTGACCTTTAGCAATGTCATGTTTAAGTGCCAAAATCTCACTGCTTCCTAGCATCAACTCATAGTACCTTCAACCTTATTGGTCCCTACCACAGACATCCGAACACACAAAGCCACAAAGCCAGAAAGATACATACGCTCAGACCACTGACATATGAGCTATTTTTTAAAAAAGTTCAATAATCGTATGTGTATGTGTAGTTGACCATTATCACATAAGAGTAGTGATTCACCAGATGGCGCAAACTCATAAGAAGGTAAATAAAATACACTCAGTGGAAATTCGAAGCTTAACGACAAACGCCTGCATACACATGAAAAGGACCCATCACCCTCCTCTGACACACCACTTAACCTCTTGGGCTTCATTCTCACTCGGATGATTCCATCATCTGATCGCACAAGAGGATATTCGATTCACCTTACCCAAAACATTGGCATCATCTCGAATACATCCTCACAAGGCGAGCTATCCTATCGTGCATCACGCTTACATGTACCTTCATGACAGCTCAGAAGGTGACACTGACCATTCCCCGGTGTATAGCAAAGTGAAACTACAGGCAAAGAGAATCTACCACGCAAAGACTGTGTGCAAACCATGCCTTGACGTCAGCAAGACTCGCGATGCACAGAAAGTGGAGGAGTTCATAACTACAATAAATCTCTCCCCCAGCCTCTCTATTGGAAAAGTCCAAGAAAGATTGGATTACTTCAGGGATGCAGTCAATGGATCAGCCATGCCCAACTTCGGCAAGAAGAAGAACAAATCTGCAGACTGTTCGAGGGGCATATAGAGACAATAACTCCAGCAACAGAAGAAAAGAGAAAAGTGTTAATTGGATAAAAGACCTGCCTAAGTGAACAAAATCTACAGGTTCTAGAGGCAGCACGTAGTGATGTGCAACGATGCAACAGACGCTGTGCAAATGAATACTGGCCTGAACTCTGTGCTAGTATTCATTCTGCTGTTAAGACATATTATTAAGGCCATATGTACGATGAAATCAAGCAGGCACTTGGTCGTTCTCAGAATAAAAATAGCCCCCTTAAATTTTGCTACGGGCGAGATAATCCAGGACCGAGCGCAACAGATGGAGCGCTGGGTAGAACAGTACCCTGAGCTGTCTGCCAGGGAGAGAATATGGTGTCTTTGGAAGCACTGAACGCCACAGGGTGCTTACTCATGTATAGTAAGTCTACTAAAGTGGAGCTGAAAGAGGCCCTGGAGTAGCTGCACCTGAAAAAGCGCGCGGCCAGGATGGTGATACCAGGGCGTGGGTGATACTTTGCCTGTGCTAGAGGGAAAAAAGGTACCATAATGATGAGAGACGCAAACATAGTCACTCTATACAAAAACAGGCCGGCCAGAAGAGACTGCACTAACAATTATCAAGGCATCGAATTCCCCATTATCGCTATAAAGCTCTTTGCTCGAGTAGTTGTGAAGGGTCTCCAAGTGCTTGCAGAGAGATTTTATCCTGACTCCTGTTTATCCTGTTTATCCTGTTTCCCTGCTAAACGATCAATACTATTAGGTCTAATTTCTTGTCCAGCCCGGCGATCAGTTTGGTCAAGGCTTCGCGGCAATGGCCACAAATGTTACCTTCATTTAACTTGACTTGTGTGCGTGTGTGTGTGTGCGTGCGTGCGTGTTTGTGTTTTAATGAATAATAAAATTACAAAAGAATAAAGTCAATCTTGTTAAAGGGCCATGATTAGTTTTACTATAATGTGCCCTTCTCCATTCTAATTTTCTTCTTTTATTATTATTATTATTATGTACACGTAGTTTAACCAATTTGTACCAATTGATATTGTACAACTAATATACTATCTATAGGATGGAGTAAAAATAAAATACAAAATACATTTAAATCATCTTTTGGGCGGCACTTTCTAGCTGACCTAGTGTTTTGACCTTTTTCGGCCAAAGCAGAGCCATTTAAGCTTACATAATCATATCACTTCAATTATGCAACTTGTTCAAAAGGAGGATATCGCTATCAACTGCATAAATCTCTATCCACAGGGATAATAAGATTGTTTTACTCCGCTGGATAGTGATTTATCCGATAGATAGCAACAACCGGGGTCTGGTGTAACTACATTTCCCCTTAAATAAGCGATTTTGTAAAATTTACACACGAACAATTTCGTCTCTGTGCGTAACAGTTACTTCACTTGAATCTTTCAGGCAGCCTAAGGATTAACCTGAGAGGCTCAATTTTCGTTTCGCTTTGTAATAACATTCCGGCGGGCAAGGCGATAGCCGTTAGAGAGAATGTATGAGAACCGCTAAAATTGGGCCTAATCTCAGGTTACCTAAGGATGTGTACTAAGAACTGAATCAGATTTTTCTAAATCTTAAGACTGGACTATCCAGTCATTGGCAACTTGTGACGCAATTAGATACTTCCGCAGTTTTTAAAATCCCCCATCACAAATTCTGTCCGAGGATCCTCAAGCGACGATGAAACGTGACCTTCATGCAAGATATAACAATAAGGCAAGTGATTCCGGAAGTCCTTAGCTCCTCGTGCGTTCAAAAGAATTTATGGACTTAAAATCCTTGACGCTCCATTTTGTTGTCGTTTTTTTTTAGCTTTACTTCCTACTTTCGAGTTTAAAACCTCCTCTTTTCAAACCAAATTATCTATAGTGTAATATATTCCTGTACATAATTATTTGCGTTCTACTGTTAGGGTTTCTACGGTAGCCCAGAAGGGTCACACATGCAAATTAAAAATGTTGCTGCAAACTAAAAATCTTACCTGCAAATTAGAAATGTTGCTGCAAATTAAAAATGGGACATGCAAATTAAAAATTGTACATGCAAACTAAAAATATTACAAACATGAAACATGAATGGGCCGACGGCTGTAAGGCCAGGTCGCACGGCTAGGACTAAGTCCTCATCACTCATACTGCGCCCGCAGGACTTTTCATTTTTAATTTGCATC
Organism: Porites lobata; assembly: GCA_942486035.1. NCBI lineage: Eukaryota > Metazoa > Cnidaria > Anthozoa > Scleractinia > Poritidae > Porites > Porites lobata. Next base: position 1,400,951 of record CALNXK010000043.1, read on the forward strand.
GATATGTTTTCTATTTTCAATTTGCAACACAATTTTTAGTTTGCAAGTACTATATTTAATTTACAGGTAATATTTTTAATTTGCATGTACTATTTTTAATTTGCAGCAACGTTTTTAATTTGCATGTGTGGCCCTTCTGGGCCACCGTAGTTTTCTTTATAGTCTTAAATCATTATTACATGCATGCAATCCTTATTGATCACTGAAGAACCCAGATGGATATGTATTCAATAAAATGTATGTTATGTTAAAATATATTATTTTTATTTTATTCGCCCAATATTGTAAAAAATAATATTGTGCATTTGGTATTTGTAGCTATACATGAGCAGGAGATCTCAGCTCTCAGCAAGCTCTGCTGAGCCTTTCAGAGGAGATTCCCAACTTTACTTATCAATTAAATTACTTAACATATTGTTTGCCACTTAATATTACAATATAAACTCTATCGAATTTTAATGAAATGATGCAAGCTTATCAATTTTAGGAATTTTAATGTACTGTCACATGCCTTTCAACATTTTAGACGTTCTTTGAATTCTTCCAAAATAGTTGTTCCAAACTTAAAATTCTACAACAGAAACCACGTTTTTCAAAAATGCAAAGAAACCTAAAAACTAAACGATTTCTTGTAAATACAAGACTGCAGATACACGTTCTATAGACTTAAATTTCAACAAAAAGAACTCATGACCATTTACTTCAACAAGTTAACTGCTTTTATTAATGCAAGTAGCTTTATTTTGACGATTTGTGTAACCGAAATGTTTCGCAACTGTGTATTCCCGGGTAAGTCCATTTAACCGAAACAGAATGTTTCGTGGAATCACAGCTACGATATATAGCATCAGCTTAATTTACACTTTTATATGACACCTGACCACACCACAGATCCGTTACGTACAAGTTAATGTTTTCGTAGCTATTTCTTGAGCCAAAAGCATATTATTATAACGTTTCTAACTGGCTTCCTTATTTTTTTTATTTAAGATTACTTCTATTTCCGTAGAACTATTTGCTAATTATTCTGGTCTTGTCTTTTTACCTGTTTATGTTTCAAAACAGACCCATATGGTCAAGGTTCAAGAAGCTATTCACCATGGCATGATTGCCGCAGATTTTCTTTCAAACACTAAACGAGTTGTCCAGGCTATCGAGCTGTGGAACGAGTGCTTAATACTACTAAACAACAAAACCTTAAAAAACGAACATGAACTTGCCACAATAGTGACTATAGCGCTGTATAAGAAGCTCTTTTATGGAAATGCTGCTATTACGAAACTTTCACCAGCTATAGAATCTGGCAAAAAGCTTTCAGTCCTACTTCGTAATCGTAAGAGAAAAAAAGAAGAAGGTAACACAGCCTTGATGTTATCAAAACTGTACTTCCAAAAAAGTGAATACCAGGAAGCACAAGCATTACTCAAAACTGCACTCTGCGTTTACAAAGACCGAGAAGCGTCATGCTTTTTAAGCCTGGGAGCTATGTTTAGCTCTGTCGGTGAATATGCCGAGGCTGAAAAATATCTTCATAAAGCACTTATCATCAACACAAAAATTGGCGACAAACACGGACAAGCGTCATGCTACGGAAACCTAGGAAGTATGTTTCGATCTGTCGGAGAGTATGCCAAGGCTGAAGGATATCTTCATAAAGCACTTAACATCAACACAGAAATTGGCGACAGAAGGGGAGAAGCGTCATGCTACGGAAACCTAGGAGCTGTGTTTCAATCTGTCGGAGAATATGCAAAGGCCGAAGAATATCTTTATAAAGCACTTATCATCAGCACAGAAATTGGCGACAGAAAAGAAGAAGCGACATGCTTCAGAAACCTAGGGGCTGTGTTTCAATCTGTCGGAGAATATGCAAAGGCTGAAGAATATCTTTATAAAGCACTTACCATCAGCACAGAAATTGACGACACAGAGGGAGAAGCGACATGCTACAGAAACCTAGGGGCTGTGTTTCAATCTGTCGGAGAATATGCAAAGGCTGAAGAATATCTTTATAAAGCACTTACCATCAGCACAGAAATTGACGACACAGAGGGAGAAGCGACATGCTTCAGAAACCTAGGAGCTGTGTTTCAATCTGTCGGAGAATATGCCAAGGCTGAAGAATATCTTCATAAAGCACTTACCATCAGCACAGAAATTGGCGACAAACACGGACAAGCGTCATGCTACATAAACCTAGGAAATGTGTTTAAATCTGTCGGAGAGTATGCCAAGGCTGAAGAATATCTTCATAAAGCACTTACCATCAGCACAGAAATTGGCGACAGACAGGGAGAAGCGTCATGCTACAGAAACCTAGGAGCTGTGTTTCAATCTGTCGGAGAATATGCCAAGGCTGAAGAATATCTTCATAAAGCACTTATCATCAACACAAAAATTGACGACAAACACGGACAAGCGTCATGCTACGGAAACCTAGGAAGTATGTTTCGATCTGTCAGAGAGTATGCCAAGGCTGAAGGATATCTTCATAAAGCACTTAACATCAACACAGAAATTGGCGACAGAAGGGGAGAAGCGTCATGCTACGGAAACCTAGGAGCTGTGTTTCAATCTGTCGGAGAATATGCAAAGGCTGAAGAATATCTTTATAAAGCACTTATCATCAGCACAAAAATTGGCGACAGAAAAGAAGAAGCGACATGCTTCAGAAACCTAGGAGCTGTGTTTCAATCTGTCGGAGAATATGCCGAAGCTAAAGAATATCTTCATAAAGCACTTACCATGAGCACAGAAATTGGCGACAGAGAAGAAGAAGCGACATCCTACAGAAACCTAGGAGCTGTGTTTCAATCTGTCGGAGAATATGCCAAGGCTGAAGAATATCTTCATAAAGCACTTACCATCAGCACAGAAATTGGCGACAGAGAGGAAGAAGCGACATGCTACAGAAACCTAGGAGCTGTGTTTCAATCTGTCGGAGAATATGCAAAGGCTGAAGAATATCTTCATAAAGCACTTACCATCAGCACAGAAATTGGCGACAGAGAGGGAGAAGCGACATGCTTCAGAAAACTAGGAGCTGTGTTTCAATCTGTCGGAGAATATGCCAAGGCTGAAGAATATCTTCATAAAGCACTTACCATCGGCACAGAAATTGGCGAAAGAGAAGAAGAAGCGACATGCTACAGAAACCTAAGAGCTGTGTTTCAATCTGTCGGAGAATATGCCAAGGCTGAAGAATATCTTCATAAAGCACTTATCATCAACACAAAAATTGGCGACAAACACGGACAAGCGTCATGCTACGGAAACCTAGGAAGTATGTTTCGATCTGTGGGAGAGTATGCCAAGGCTGAAGGATATCTTCATAAAGCACTTAACATCAACACAGAAATTGGCGACAGAAGGGGAGAAGCGTCATGCTATGGAAACCTGGGAGCTGTGTTTCAATCTGTCGGAGAATATGCAAAGGCTGAAGAATATCTTTATAAAGCACTTATCATCAGCACAAAAATTGGCGACAGAAAAGAAGAAGCGACATGCTTCAGAAACCTAGGAGCTGTGTTTCAATCTGTCGGAGAATATGCAAAGGCTGAAGAATATCTTTATAAAGCACTTACCATCAGCACAGAAATTGGCGACAGAGAGGGAGAAGCGACATGCTTCAGAAACCTAGGAGCTGTGTTTCAATCTGTCGGAGAATATGCCAAGGCTGAAGAATATCTTCATAAAGCACTTATCATCAACACAAAAATTGGCGACAAACACGGACAAGCGTCATGCTACGGAAACCTAGGAAGTATGTTTCGATCTGTCGGAGAGTATGCCAAGGCTGAAGGATATCTTCATAAAGCACTTAACATCAACACAGAAATTGGCGACAGAAGGGGAGAAGCGTCATGCTACGGAAACCTGGGAGCTGTGTTTCAATCTGTCGGAGAATATGCAAAGGCTGAAGAATATCTTTATAAAGCACTTATCATCAGCACAGAAATTGGCGACAGAAAAGAAGAAGCGACATGCTTCAGAAACCTAGGAGCTGTGTTTCAATCTGTCGGAGAATATGCCAAGGCTGAAGAATATCTTCATAAAGCACTTACCATCAGCACAGAAATTGGCGACAAACACGGACAAGCGTCATGCTACATAAACCTAGGGAATGTGTTTAAATCTGTCGGAGAGTATGCAAAGGCTGAAGAATATCTTCATAAAGCACTTACAATCAGCACAGAAATTGGCGACAGAAAGGGAGAAGCGTCATGCTACGGAAATCTAGGAAATGTGTTTAAATCTGTCGGAGAATATGCCAAGGCTGAAGAATATCTTCATAAAGCATTTAACATCAGCACAGAAATTGGCGACAGAGAAGAAGAAGCGACATGCTACAGAAACCTAGGAGCTGTGTTTCAATCTGTCGGAGAATATGCCGAAGCTGAAGAATATCTTCATAAAGCACTTACCATCAGCACAGAAATTGGCGACAGAGAAGAAGAAGCCACATGCTACAGAAACCTAGGAGCTGAGTTTCAATCTGTCGGAGAATATGCCAAGGCTGAAGAATATCTTCATAAAGCACTTACCATCAGCACAGAAATTGGCGACAGAGAAGAAGAAGCGACATGCTACAGAAACCTAGGAGCTGTGTTTCAATCTGTCGGAGAATATGCCAAGGCTGAAGAATATCTTCATAAAGCACTTATCATCAACACAAAAATTGGCGACAAACACGGACAAGCGTCATGCTACGGAAACCTAGGAAGTATGTTTCGATCTGTCGGAGAGTATGCCAAGGCTGAAGGATATCTTCATAAAGCACTTAACATCAACACAGAAATTGGCGACAGAAGGGGAGAAGCGTCATGCTACGGAAACCTAGGAGCTGTGTTTCAATCTGTCGGAGAATATGCAAAGGCTGAAGAATATCTTTATAAAGCACTTATCATCAGCACAAAAATTGGCGACAGAAAAGAAGAAGCGACATGCTTCAGAAACCTAGGAGCTGTGTTTCAATCTGTCGGAGAATATGCAAAGGCTGAAGAATATCTTTATAAAGCACTTACCATCAGCACAGAAATTGGCGACAGAGAGGGAGAAGCGACATGCTTCAGAAACCTAGGAGCTGTGTTTCAATCTGTCGGAGAATATGCCAAGGCTGAAGAATATCTTCATAAAGCACTTACCATCAGCACAGAAATTGGCGACAAACACGGACAAGCGTCATGCTACATAAACCTAGGAAATGTGTTTAAATCTGTCGGAGAGTATGCCAAGGCTGAAGAATATCTTCATAAAGCACTTACCATCAGCACAGAAATTGGCGACAGAAAGGGAGAAGCGTCATGCTACGGAAACCTAGGAAATGTGTTTAAATCTGACGGAGAATATGCCAAGGCTGAAGAATATCTTCATAAAGCACTTACCATCGGCACAGAAATTGGCGACAGAGAAGAAGAAGCGACATGCTACAGAAACCTAGGAGCTGTGTTTCAATCTGTCGGAGAATATGCCAAGACTGAAGAATATCTTCATAAAGCACTTATCATCAACACAAAAATTGGCGACAAACACGGACAAGCCTCATGCTACGGAAACCTAGGAAGTATGTTTCGATCTGTCGGAGAGTATGCCAAGGCTGAAGGATATCTTCATAAAGCACTTAACATCAACACAGAAATTGGCGACAGAAGGGGAGAAGCGTCATGCTACGGAAACCTAGGAGCTGTGTTTCAATCTGTCGGAGAATATGCAAAGGCTGAAGAATATCTTTATAAAGCACTTATCATCAGCACAAAAATTGGCGACAGAAAAGAAGAAGCGACATGCTTCAGAAACCTAGGAGCTGTGTTTCAATCTGTCGGAGAATATGCAAAGGCTGAAGAATATCTTTATAAAGCACTTACCATCAGCACAGAAATTGACGACACAGAGGGAGAAGCGACATGCCTCAGAAACCTAGGAGCTGTGTTTCAATCTGTCGGAGAATATGCCAAGGCTGAAGAATATCTTCATAAAGCACTTACCATCAGCACAGAAATTGGCGACCAACACGGACAAGCGTCATGCTACATAAACCTAGGAAATGTGTTTAAATCTGTCGGAGAGTATGCCAAGGCTGAAGAATATCTTCATAAAGCACTTACCATCAGCACAGAAATTGGCGACAGAAAGGGAGAAGCGTCGTGCTACGGAAACCTAGGAAATGTGTTTAACTCTGTCGGAGAATATGCCAAGGCTGAAGAATATCTTCATAAAGCACTTACCATCAGCACAGAAATTGGCGACAGAGAAGAAGAAGCGACATGCTACAGAAACCTAGGAGCTGTGTTTCAATCTGTCGGAGAATATGCCAAGGCTGAAGAATATCTTCATAAAGCACTTATCATCAACACAAAAATTGGCGACAAACACGGACAAGCGTCATGCTACGGAAACCTAGGAAGTATGTTTCGATCTGTCGGAGAGTATGCCAAGGCTGAAGGATATCTTCATAAAGCACTTAACATCAACACAGAAATTGGCGACAGAAGGGGAGAAGCGTCATGCTACGGAAACCTAGGAGCTGTGTTTCAATCTGTTGGAGAATATGCAAAGGCTGAAGAATATCTTTATAAAGCACTTACCATCAGCACAGAAATTGACGACACAGAGGGAGAAGCGACATGCTTCAGAAACCTAGGAGCTGTGTTTCAATCTGTCGGAGAATATGCCAAGGCTGAAGAATATCTTCATAAAGCACTTACCATCAGCACAGAAATTGGCGACCAACACGGACAAGCGTCATGCTACATAAACCTAGGAAATGTGTTTAAATCTGTCGGAGAGTATGCCAAGGCTGAAGAATATCTTCATAAAGCACTTACCATCAGCACAGAAATTGGCGACAGAAAGGGAGAAGCGTCGTGCTACGGAAACCTAGGAAATGTGTTTAACTCTGTCGGAGAATATGCCAAGGCTGAAGAATATCTTCATAAAGCACTTACCATCAGCACAGAAATTGGCGACAGAGAAGAAGAAGCGACATGCTACAGAAACCTAGGAGCTGTGTTTCAATCTGTCGGAGAATATGCCAAGGCTGAAGAATATCTTCATAAAGCACTTATCATCAACACAAAAATTGGCGACAAACACGGACAAGCGTCATGCTACGGAAACCTAGGAAGTATGTTTCGATCTGTCGGAGAGTATGCCAAGGCTGAAGGATATCTTCATAAAGCACTTAACATCAACACAGAAATTGGCGACAGAAGGGGAGAAGCGTCATGCTACGGAAACCTAGGAGCTGTGTTTCAATCTGTTGGAGAATATGCAAAGGCTGAAGAATATCTTTATAACGCACTTATCATCAGCACAAAAATTGGCGACAGAAAAGAAGAAGCGACATGCTTCAGAAACCTAGGAGCTGTGTTTCAATCTGTCGGAGAATATGCAAAGGCTGAAGAATATCTTTATAAAGAACTTACCGTCAGCACAGAAATTGGCGACAGAGAGGGAGAAGCGACATGCTTCAGAAACCTAGGAGCTGTGTTTCAATCTGTCGGAGAATATGCCAATGCTGAAGAATATCTTCATAAAGCACTTACCATCAGCACAGAAATTGGCGACAAACACGGACAAGCGTCATGCTACATAAACCTAGGAAATGTGTTTAAATCTGTCGGAGAGTATGCCAAGGCTGAAGAATATCTTCATAAAGCACTTACCATCAGCACAGAAATTGGCGACAGAAAGGGAGAAGCGTCATGCTACGGAAACCTAGGAAATGTGTTTAAATCTGTCGGAGAATATGCCAAGGCTGAAGAATATCTTCATAAAGCACTTACCATCAGCACAGAAATTGGCGACAGAGAAGAAGAAGCGACATGCTACAGAAACCTAGGAGCTGTGTTTCAATCTGTCGGAGAATATGCCAAGGCTGAAGAATATCTTCATAAAGCACTTACCATCAGGACAGAAATTGGCGACAGAGAGGAAGAAGCGACATGCTACAGAAACCTAGGAGCTGTGTTTCAATCTCTCGGAGAATATGCCAAGGCTGAAGAATATCTTCATAAAGCACTTACCATCAGCACAGAAATTGGCGACAGAGAACAAGAAGCGACATGCTACAGAAACCTAGGAGCTGTGTTTCAATCTGTCGGAGAATATGCCAAGGCTGAAGAATATCTTCATAAAGCACTTATCATCAACACAAAAATTGGCGACAAACACGGACAAGCGTCATGCTACGGAAACCTAGGAAGTATGTTTCGATCTGTGGGAGAGTATGCCAAGGCTGAAGGATATCTTCATAAAGCACTTAACATCAACACAGAAATTGGCGACAGAAGGGGAGAAGCGTCATGCTACGGAAACCTAGGAGCTGTGTTTCAATCTGTCGGAGAATATGCAAAGGCTGAAGAATATCTTTATAAAGCACTTATCATCAGCACAGAAATTGGCGACAGAAAAGAAGAATCGACATGCTTCAGAAACCTAGGAGCTGTGTTTCAATCTGTCGGAGAATATGCCGAAGCTAAAGAATATCTTCATAAAGCACTTACCATGAGCACAGAAATTGGCGACAGAGAAGAAGAAGCGACATGCTACAGAAACCTAGGAGCTGTGTTTCAATCTATCGGAGAATATGCAAAGGCTGAAGAATATCTTCATAAAGCACTTACCATCAGCACAGAAATTGGCGACAGAGAGGAAGAAGCGACATGCTACAGAAACCTAGGAGCTGTGTTTCAATCTGTCGGAGACTATGCAAAGGCTGAAGAATATCTTCATAAAGCACTTACCATCAGCACAGAAATTGGCGACAGAGAGGGAGAAGCGACATGCTTCAGAAAACTAGGAGCTGTGTTTCAATCTGTCGGAGAATATGCCAAGGCTGAAGAATATCTTCATAAAGCACTTACCATCGGCACAGAAATTGGCGAAAGAGAAGAAGAAGCGACATGCTACAGAAACCTAAGAGCTGTGTTTCAATCTGTCGGAGAATATACCAAGGCTGAAGAATATCTTCATAAAGCACTTATCATCAACACAAAAATTGGCGACAAACACGGACAAGCGTCATGCTACGGAAACCTAGGAAGTATGTTTCGATCTGTGGGAGAGTATGCCAAGGCTGAAGGATATCTTCATAAAGCACTTAACATCAACACAGAAATTGGCGACAGAAGGGGAGAAGCGTCATGCTACGGAAACCTGGGAGCTGTGTTTCAATCTGTCGGAGAATATGCAAAGGCTGAAGAATATCTTTATAAAGCACTTATCATCAGCACAAAAATTGGCGACAGAAAAGAAGAAGCGACATGCTTCAGAAACCTAGGAGCTGTGTTTCAATCTGTCGGAGAATATGCAAAGGCTGAAGAATATCTTTGTAAAGCACTTACCATCAGCACAGAAATTGGCGACAGAGAGGGAGAAGCGACATGCTTCAGAAACCTAGGAGCTGTGTTTCAATCTGTCGGAGAATATGCCAAGGCTGAAGAATATCTTCATAAAGCACTTATCATCAACACAAAAATTGGCGACAAACACGGACAAGCGTCATGCTACGGAAACCTAGGAAGTATGTTTCGATCTGTCGGAGAGTATGCCAAGGCTGAAGGATATCTTCATAAAGCACTTAACATCAACACAGAAATTGGCGACAGAAGGGGAGAAGCGTCATGCTACGGAAACCTAGGAGCTGTGTTTCAATCTGTCGGAGAATATGCAAAGGCTGAAGAATATCTTTATAAAGCACTTATCATCAGCACAGAAATTGGCGACAGAAAAGAAGAAGCGACATGCTTCAGAAACCTAGGAGCTGTGTTTCAATCTGTCGGAGAATATGCCAAGGCTGAAGAATATCTTCATAAAGCACTTACCATCAGCACAGAAATTGGCGACAAACACGGACAAGCGTCATGCTACATAAACCTAGGGAATGTGTTTAAATCTGTCGGAGAGTATGCAAAGGCTGAAGAATATCTTCATAAAGCACTTACAATCAGCACAGAAATTGGCGACAGAAAGGGAGAAGCGTCATGCTACGGAAATCTAGGAAATGTGTTTAAATCTGTCGGAGAATATGCCAAGGCTGAAGAATATCTTCATAAAGCACTTAACATCAGCACAGAAATTGGCGACAGAGAAGAAGAAGCGACATGCTACAGAAACCTAGGAGCTGTGTTTCAATCTGTCGGAGAATATGCCGAGGCTGAAGAATATCTTCATAAAGCACTTACCATCAGCACAGAAATTGGCGACAGAGAAGAAGAAGCGACATGCTACAGAAACCTAGGAGCTGTGTTTCAATCTGTTGGAGAATATGCCAAGGCTGAAGAATATCTTCATAAAGCACTTACCATCAGCACAGAAATTGGCGACAGAGAAGAAGAAGCGACATGCTACAGAAACCTAGGAGCTGTGTTTCAATCTGTCGGAGAATATGCCAAGGCTGAAGAATATCTTCATAAAGCACTTATCATCAACACAAAAATTGGCGACAAACACGGACAAGCGTCATGCTACGGAAACCTAGGAAGTATGTTTCGATCTGTCGGAGAGTATGCCAAGGCTGAAGGATATCTTCATAAAGCACTTAACATCAACACAGAAATTGGCGACAGAAGGGGAGAAGCGTCATGCTACGGAAACCTAGGAGCTGTGTTTCAATCTGCCGGAGAATATGCAAAGGCTGAAGAATATCTTTATAAAGCACTTATCATCAGCACAAAAATTGGCGACAGAAAAGAAGAAGCGACATGCTTCAGAAACCTAGGAGCTGTGTTTCAATCTGTCGGAGAATATGCAAGGGCTGAAGAATATCTTTATAAAGCACTTACCATCAGCACAGAAATTGGCGACAGAGAGGGAGAAGCGACATGCTTCAGAAACCTAGGAGCTGTGTTTCAATCTGTCGGAGAATATGCCAAGGCTGAAGAATATCTTCATAAAGCACTTACCATCAGCACAGAAATTGGCGACAAACACGGACAAGCGTCATGCTACATAAACCTAGGAAATGTGTTTAAATCTGTCGGAGAGTATGCCAAGGCTGAAGAATATCTTCATAAAGCACTTACCATCAGCACAGAAATTGGCGACAGAAAGGGAGAAACGTCATGCTACGGAAACCTAGGAAATGTGTTTAACTCTGTCGGAGAATATGCCAAGGCTGAAGAATATCTTCATAAAGCACTTACCATCAGCACAGAAATTGGCGACAGAGAAGAAGAAGCGACATGCTACAGAAACCTAGGAGCTGTGTTTCAATCTGTCGGAGAATATGCCAAGGCTGAAGAATATCTTCATAAAGCACTTATCATCAACACAAAAATTGGCGACAAACACGGACAAGCGTCATGCTACGGAAACCTAGGAAGTATGTTTCGATCTGTCGGAGAGTATGCCAAGGCTGAAGGATATCTTCATAAAGCACTTAACATCAACACAGAAATTGGCGACAGAAGGGGAGAAGCGTCGTGCTACGGAAACCTAGGAGCTGTGTTTCAATCTGTCGGAGAATATGCAAAGGCTGAAGAATATCTTTATAAAGCACTTATCATCAGCACAAAAATTGGCGACAGAAAAGAAGAAGCGACATGCTTCAGAAACCTAGGAGCTGTGTTTCAATCTGTCGGAGAATATGCAAAGGCTAAAGAATATCTTTATAAAGCATTTACCATCAGCACAGAAATTGGCGACAGAGAGGGAGAAGCGACATGCTTCAGAAACCTAGGAGCTGTGTTTCAATCTGTCGGAGAATATGCCAAGGCTGAAGAATATCTTCATAAAGCACTTACCATCAGCACAGAAATTGGCGACAAACACGGACAAGCGTCATGCTACATAAACCTAGGAAATGTGTTTAAATCTGTCGGAGAGTATGCCAAGGCTGAAGAATATCTTCATAAAGCACTTACCATCAGCACAGAAATTGGCGACAGAAAGGGAGAAGCGTCATGCTACGGAAACCTAGGAAATATGTTTAAATCTGTCGGAGAATATGCCAAGGCTGAAGAATATCTTCATAAAGCACTTAGCATCGGCAAAGAAATTGGCGACAGAGAAGAAGAAGCGACATGCTACAGAAACCTAGGAGCTGTGTTTCAATCTGTCGGAGAATATGCCAAGGCTGAAGAATATCTTCATAAAGCACTTACCATCAGCACAGAAATTGGCGACAGAGAGGAAGAAGCGACATGCTACAGAAACCTAGGAGCTGTGTTTCAATCTGTCGGAGAATATGCCAAGGCTGAAGAATATCTTCATAAAGCAGTTACCATCAGCACAGAAATTGGCGACAAAGAAGAAGAAGCGACATGCTACAGAAACCTAGGAGCTGTGTTTCAATCTGTCGGAGAATATGCCAAGGCTGAAGAATATCTTCATAAAGCACTTATCGTCAACACAAAAATTGGCGACAAACACGGACAAGCGTCATGCTACGGAAACCTTGGAAGTATGTTTCGATCTGTCAGAGAGTATGCCAAGGCTGAAGGATATCTTCATAAAGCACTTAACATCAACACAGAAATTGGCGACAGAAGGGGAGAAGCGTCATGCTACGGAAACCTAGGAGCTGTGTTTCAATCTGTCGGAGAATATGCAAAGGCTGAAGAATATCTTTATAAAGCACTTATCATCAGCACAGAAATTGGCGACAGAAAAGAAGAAGCGACATGCTTCAGAATTCTAGGAGCTGTGTTTCAATCTGTCGGAGAATATGCCGAAGCTAAAGAATATCTTCATAAAGCACTTACCATGAGCACAGAAATTGGCGACAGAGAAGAAGAAGCGACATGCTACAGAAACCTAGGAGCTGTGTTTCAATCTGTCGGAGAATATGCAAAGGCTGAAGAATATCTTCATACAGCACTTACCATCAGCACAGAAATTGGCGACAGAGAGGAAGAAGCGACATGCTACAGAAACCTAGGAGCTGTGTTTCAATCTGTCGGAGAATATGCAAAGGCTGAAGAATATCTTCATAAAGCACTTACCATCAGCACAGAAATTGGCGACAGAGAGGGAGAAGCGACATGCTTCAGAAAACTAGGAGCTGTGTTTCAATCTGTCGGAGAATATGCCAAGGCTGAAGAATATCTTCATAAAGCACTTACCATCGGCACAGAAATTGGCGAAAGAGAAGAAGAAGCGACATGCTACAGAAACCTAAGAGCTGTGTTTCCATCTGTCGGAGAATATGCCAAGGCTGAAGAATATCTTCATAAAGCACTTATCATCAACACAAAAATTGGCGACAAACACGGACAAGCGTCATGCTACGGAAACCTAGGAAGTATGTTTCGATCTGTGGGAGAGTATGCCAAGGCTGAAGGATATCTTCATAAAGCACTTAACATCAACACAGAAATTGGCGACAGAAGGGGAGAAGCGTCATGCTACGGAAACCTGGGAGCTGTGTTTCAATCTGTCGGAGAATATGCAAAGGCTGAAGAATATCTTTATAAAGCACTTATCATCAGCACAAAAATTGGCGACAGAAAAGAAGAAGCGACATGCTTCAGAAACCTAGGAGCTGTGTTTCAATCTGTCGGAGAATATGCAAAGGCTGAAGAATATCTTTATAAAGCACTTACCATCAGCACAGAAATTGGCGACAGAGAGGGAGAAGCGACATGCTTCAGAAACCTAGGAGCTGTGTTTCAATCTGTCGGAGAATATGCCAAGGCTGAAGAATATCTTCATAAAGCACTTATCATCAACACAAAAATTGGCGACAAACAGGGACAAGCGTCATGCTACGGAAACCTAGGAAGTATGTTTCGATCTGTCGGAGAGTATGCCAAGGCTGAAGGATATCTTCATAAAGCACTTAACATCAACACAGAAATTGGCGACAGAAGGGGAGAAGCGTCATGCTACGGAAACCTAGGAGCTGTGTTTCAATCTGTCGGAGAATATGCAAAGGCTGAAGAATATCTTTATAAAGCACTTATCATCAGCACAGAAATTGGCGACAGAAAAGAAGAAGCGACATGCTTCAGAAACCTAGGAGCTGTGTTTCAATCTGTCGGAGAATATGCCAAGGCTGAAGAATATCTTCATAAAGCACTTACCATCAGCACAGAAATTGGCGACAAACACGGACAAGCGTCATGCTACATAAACCTAGGGAATGTGTTTAAATCTGTCGGAGAGTATGGCAAGGCTGAAGAATATCTTCATAAAGCACTTACAATCAGCACAGAAATTGGCGACAGAAAGGGAGAAGCGTCATGCTACGGAAATCTAGGAAATGTGTTTAAATCTGTCGGAGAATATGCCAAGGCTGAAGAATATCTTCATAAAGCACTTAACATCAGCACAGAAATTGGCGACAGAGAAGAAGAAGCGACATGCTACAGAAACCTAGGAGCTGTGTTTCAATCTGTCGGAGAATATGCCGAAGCTGAAGAATATCTTCATAAAGCACTTACCATCAGCACAGAAATTGGCGACAGAGAAGAAGAAGCGACATGCTACAGAAACCTAGGAGCTGTGTTTCAATCTGTCGGAGAATATGCCAAGGCTGAAGAATATATTCATAAAGCACTTACCATCAGCACAGAAATTGGCGACAGAGAAGAAGAAGCGACATGCTACAGAAACCTAGGAGCTGTGTTTCAATCTGTCGGAGAATATGCCAAGGCTGAAGAATATCTTCATAAAGCACTTATCATCAACACAAAAATTGGCGACAAACACGGACAAGCGTCATGCTACGGAAACCTAGGAAGTATGTTTCGATCTGTCGGAGAGTATGCCAAGGCTGAAGGATATCTTCATAAAGCACTTAACATCAACACAGAAATTGGCGACAGAAGGGGAGAAGCGTCATGCTACGGAAACCTAGGAGCTGTGTTTCAATCTGTCGGAGAATATGCAAAGGCTGAAGAATATCTTTATAAAGCACTTATCATCAGCACAAAAATTGGCGACAGAAAAGAAGAAGCGACATGCTTCAGAAACCTAGGAGCTGTGTTTCAATCTGTCGGAGAATATGCAAAGGCTGAAGAATATCTTTATAAAGCACTTACCATCAGCACAGAAATTGGCGACAGAGAGGGAGAAGCGACATGCTTCAGAAACCTAGGAGCTGTGTTTCAATCTGTCGGAGAATATGCCAAGGCTGAAGAATATCTTCATAAAGCACTTACCATCAGCACAGAAATTGGCGACAAACACGGACAAGCGTCATGCTACATAAACCTAGGAAATGTGTTTAAATCTGTCGGAGAGTATGCCAAGGCTGAAGAATATCTTCATAAAGCACTTACCATCAGCACAGAAATTGGCGACAGAAAGGGAGAAGCGTCATGCTACGGAAACCTAGGAAATGTGTTTACCTCTGTCGGAGAATATGCCAAGGCTGAAGAATATCTTCATAAAGCACTTACCATCAGCACAAAAATTGGCGACAGAGAAGGAAAAGCGACATGTTTCGTAAACCTAGGAGCTCTGTTCACATATGTCGGAGAATATGCCAAGGCTGAAGAATATCTTCATACAGCACTTACCATTAGCACAGAAATTGGCGACAGAGAAGGAGAAGCGACATGCTTCGTAAACCTAGGAGCTCTGTTCTCATCTGTCGGAGAATATGCCGAAGCTGAAGAATATCTTCATAAAGCACTTACCATTAGCACAGAAATTGGCGACAGAGAAGGAGAAGCGACATGCTTCGTAAACCTAGGAGCTCTGTTCACATCTGTCGGAGAATATGCCAAGGCTGAAGAATATCTTCATAAAGGACTTACCATGGAGACCGAAATCGGTAACAAAGACGGAGAAGCGGCATGCTACATGATACTAGGAACTCTGATATTTAAGGCTGGTGAATGTGTGAAGGCTCAGAAACATTTTGAGAATGCTCTTGAAATTAGTAGGGGGACTGGAAACATCGCTTTGCAATTTGAAACTTCTCTTGTTCTAAATGAGTGTTCTTTTAAAATAACAGGAAACATATCTGAAGCCTTATCCAATCTCCGGACAAGCATTCAAATTTGGGAAAAAATGCTTATTTCAGATCGCCGCAATATATCATTTTTTGACAAAAACGCGTCTCCCTATCGGCTGTTTTGTTCATTGAGTTGCTCTAGTGGGAAACCCTATGAAGCTTTACACGTTGCTGAACTTGGACGTGCCAGAGCTCTCGCAAGACTTATGTCAAATCGCTACTCCATTGAAGAAGAAATATCCATCAACCCACAATCGTTTGTCGGTATCGAGGAAGTAATTAAGAAAAATAGCAACAGCACCTGCCTTTACATCTCCTAT
Source organism: Porites lobata (assembly GCA_942486035.1). Lineage (NCBI taxonomy): Eukaryota > Metazoa > Cnidaria > Anthozoa > Scleractinia > Poritidae > Porites > Porites lobata. Next base: position 1,417,175 of record CALNXK010000043.1, read on the forward strand.
GACTACGATGACAATATATTTTTGTGGGTTTTGAAACAAAGCAAACCGGTAGCTTTCCGAAGAACGAAACTTTGTGAAAGCTATGTTAGCAAGCACGGCAAAATCTCTGTGTATGACTTGTTTGGAAACGAAAGCTTCTTAAGAAAATCAAATCTGGAAGATAGTCTCTCATCCTTGCGTCCTCTTTTAGATGAGGGAGAAGTAGACACAGACCCTGAACCGCCAACACTTTTTCAGGTTTACGACATGTTGATTGCTCCCGTAAGTGACTTGCTAGAGGGATCTGATGAAATCATTGTTGTTCCTGATAACTGTTTCTTCCAAGTTCCTTTTGCAGCATTACCTGATGAAAGTAATCGCTGTTTATCAGATTCTTTCAGGATACGCATTGTCCCTTCTTTAACGACTCTCAAGCTCATTCTCGACAGTCCAGCGGACTCTCACAGCCAAACTGGTGCATTGATTGTGGGTGAGCCAAGAGTGGCGGATGTGTATTTCAAGGGAGAGTTAAGGTATCTCTTTCCATTGCCTGGGGCGAAAGCAGAAGCAGAGATGATTGCAAGACTACTACCTCAATCTCACCTTTTAATAGGCGCTCAAGCAACAAAGCAGGCAGTCCTTCAGAGAATACCCTCAGTCAGTCTCGTACATATCGCTGCTTATGGTGATGCCGAAAGAGGAGAAATTGTTCTTACCCCCCCTGACTCCACATGGGAGACTCCACATGAAGCAGACTACTTACTCACAATGACCGACATTTCACAAGTTAGACTCTCAGCCAAACTGGTGGTCCTTAGCTGTGACCATACCGCACGTGGACAGATCGAAACAGAAGGCGTTGTTGGAATCGCTCGAGCATTCTTAGGATCGGGTGCACGCTCAGTGTTGGTGGCATTGTGGGCCTTACAAGACAGAGCAACAGAGCAGTTCATGAGAAGGTTCTACGAAAACCTCGTCCAAGGAGAAAGTGCAAGTGAATGTCTTCACCGGGCCATGAAGTGGATGCGAAATAACGGGTTCCCTGAAGTGAGGCAGTGGGCACCTTTCATGCTGATTGGGGATGACGTGTCATTTCACTTTGGTGAAAAAAAGTGAAGGTAATTGCTTTGTGACAATTATAGGAGGTCTGCCAGGTCTTTTTACATTGCAGTTTTATCAACTTGGGTGCATTTGGTACTTTTACTAGTACCAAATAGGCGAAGCAGTATTCACCTTTAAAAACCACATTATTGACTACACCTGAAGTCAGCTTTTACTATGACTGAGGTAAAAATAGAGGATATTACTTTCGCTCACTCGTGAGAGATACTTTCAGCACTCGAAGATAAAATTCGTTTCCCCGTGCGGCCATGTAATGTTCTGTTTATTTTATAGATACTGATGAAATTCCTACATAAAACACAACTTTTTTTTTATTCATTTTCGAAACTGCAAAATAGTGCAATTAAAATGATTACCTATCGCAAAATGCCTGTCACAAAAATGTTATGAAACTCGGATATTAAGTTAAAAAGGAGAAACAAAGACAATAATACGTATTATTAAAAACTGAATCATTGGATAATGCAATTCTAGCATTTTGATTGGCTTAGCCGTTATGGTATATGAGCTATTATACCATGCTCTCCATATATGGGCGGTGTACGCGTCAGTTTAAAATTGGAAGCTAGCTGAGATTTTTTTTCGCAAAGGATAGAACGGCGCCCGAAGCAAATCGTTTTAATTCATTTCTTAGAATACTAGAAATGCAATTTCGTCGAAAGAAAAAAGACAAAAACAAACAAAAAAGCCACAAGAACTTGTTTGAAAGTTTGTCGAAAAACACATGAAAACACATGGAATTAAAGTACCTTGACCAGCTACGAAAGAAGACAAGTGTTGTTTCTTCATGATCGCGAAGCCATTCGCCGATCGAGTCACTCGCCGATAGATAACTGCGGCTTGTTTATCCGACATCAAGAATATTAATCACAAGTAACCAGCTACAAATACAGGCTATGCAACCATTCCCTAGAGCAATCGAGGCGGCAGTATAGATTCTTTTCTGGTTCAGCAAAACCAGCTTGTGGCTTCAAACAACTTCATAACAAGCGACCGAGGTAATAGTTTTTCTCCTTTGTTCTTACTTTTATAACTGCACCGAAAATCCAAATTCACAGTAATTTCGACGGCTGTCACTTAGAAATTCTTTTCCTTCACATTATCTGCCAGGTTTTTTTAGCTGTTCTGCTGTGTAAAATCCTAGAATCCCGATGAGTTTTTAAAAAACTAATGTTCGCTACAATGTTTTGATTTTTCATTCATGCAGTCCAGGCGAGTCCGTTCGCGCGTTGACAGTTTTGATAGACGTGTGACATGTGAATAGCGGAAGTCCCTTGTCTTTTCCGGTTTGTTCTAGTCGGGGAGATTCAACGAGATCTTGTGGGCGTTTATAATCAAACAATTATTCCACTCGCGCTTGTTGGATATGAGATGATTATAGCCAACTCGGCGCTACGCGCCTCGTTGGCTATTTATGATCTCATATCGAACGCGCCCTCGTGGAATAATTGTTAAATAACCTGAGCGGGAAGCTCTCTTGTAATTGGTTAATCATGCTAGTAACCATGGCGACACCAGTATCCTCACACGAAGAGATAAAAATAGTATCTTCACTGCGCGCGATGAAGATATGATTTTTTAGTAAAAGGAAAAATCCTGGTATTTCATCAGTATCTATATAATAATTAACAATTATTCCACAAAAATTATTTCACAAATTCAAAACTGTCAACGCGCGAACGGACTCGCCTGGACTGCATGAATGAAAAATCAAAACATCGTAGCGAAGAACATTAGTTTTTTTGAAAACTCATCGGGATTCTAGGATTTTACACAGCAGAACAGCTAAAAAAACCTGGCAGATAATGTGAAGGAAAAGAATTTCTAAGTGACAGCCGTCGAAATTACTGTGAATTTGGATTTTCGGTGCAGTTATAAAAGTAAGAACAAAGGAGAAAAACTATTACCTCGGTCGCTTGTTATGAAGTTGTTTGAAGCCACAAGCTGGTTTTGCTGAAAGAGAAAAGAAGTTATACTGCCGCATCGATTGCTCTAGTGAATGGCTGCATAGCCTGTATTTGTAGCTGGTTACTTGTGATTAATATTCCTGATGTCGGATAAACAAGCCGCAGTTATCTATCGGCGAGTGACTCGATCGGTGAATGGCTTCGCTATCATGAAGAAACAACACTTGTCTTCTATCGTAGCTGGTCAAGGTACTTTAATTCCATGTGTTTTTCGACAAACGTTCAAACAAGCTCTTGTGGCTTTTTTGTTTGTTTTTGTCTTTTTCTTTCGATGAAATTGCATTTCTAGTATTCTAAGAAATGAATTAAAACAATTTGCTTCGGGCTCCGTTCTATCCTTTGCGAAAAAAAATCTCAGCTAGCTTCCAATTTTAAACTGATGCGTACACCGACCATATATGGAGAGTATGGTATAATAGCTCATATACCATAACGGCTAAGCCAATCAAAATGCTAGAATTGCATTATCCAATGATTCAGTTTTTAATAATATCAATTAACCGCTTTTTAACATTGAAGATACTAATCACCTCAATTATTCGACCACACTTCTGTACTTATCAGTCTAAATTACAACCCATGCCCCATGCATATGTGGGGCTTTGCATTTGAAAAAAAAAGCGCCCTATCCCTACCGTAAAAAGAATGATTGTAACTATTTTCTCTTTTTTCTGATATGTGAAGCACAAATAATTGAATATTCTTTTATTTGGTACCACTCAATATGAACGTGAGGGTTTGCTGACAAAATGTTTTCTTTCTGAATATAATGGGAAGACAATTTCAGTTATGAAACGAAACTGACCAACAGCGCAAGATAGTTTTTTGTTTGATATAAAGATAATCGGATTAAAAATATTATGGCGGAGATCTAGATCTGGGAATTGATCAAAAACGCTGAAAACTACAAATTGAGGACTGTGTATGGAGTCTTGACCGTAACTAGAGGGCTTTTCGCTGACACTGACTGAATTACAGTAGTACACTGGTTCTAAACTTGCACCAAAGAGGGAAGACAGAGATTCCATAGCTCATCAAGGCAAGAAGTTTGAAATCTATTTCAGCTTTGCACCCTGCATTTCATTTATGATGCCAATAATTGGAAGCTTTTAGCAGTGAGATAAACGTTAATAAGTAAACCTCCTCCGTCACGATAAAGCCGGAGGATCCCTCTTCCAGGTAAAATGAACCTAAATGCTACTTACCCCAGCTTGCATCTTTTGTAATGAATATATGTGCTTTGCTAATTTTTGTCTCTTTACATTACTGTTGCAGGTATTACACTAACGACACACTATGGAATAACGAAACAGCCCTTCCGCAGAATTCCAATGAGGTAGTCTCTGGCGGAAAATGTAAAGAGTCCGATCTCTACAGCACACGAACATTAATTAAAAGAATTAAAAGAGAACTGACTTGCTTGGCCCAGCGGTTCATCTTTGCCGGCTTAATTATTTTTCCCAGTGATATTATTTTATGTGTGTGTGTGTAGGTACCTTAAGTACTCTAATCTCTAAAATGTCTTGCAAAAGCACAAATCACCAGCCTTGTAAAAGTGTACATCGGTAGCTCGGACAATGATAAAACTTTAATTGCGACACGAATAACATCAAGATTAGCTAATTTCCCTGTCTTTTTAGGTAATTTGTTTAAAAACACTTACTTCCTCAATTAGTCCCTAAGGCTACAACTAAAAAATACTTTTTATGTAAACTGGCGAGATTTTTGATCGCAAATTGAAGTTTGATTACAATGCAAAAAACATTGCAAGGTTTATAGTTTAGTAGAATTGTATATATTTTAGAGCCAATCTTTTTGTGAACATAGAAGCAGTAGTTTTGCAACCTTGCATTATGAAATAAGGTTTGACGACTCAATTAAGTCAAATAAAAGCCTAGCGAAACCAATTTGTTCTAACTCCAAACTAGCCCCGTTGTAAACTAAAGATTATTTCATTGTATAATGTTCATGCCTGAGCATAAGTTAGTATGTTGGTATAGAAAAGTAGTACTTGCTTTAAGTATCCACCCAAAAATGCAAAGATTTGGTGGTCCAGTTTTCAGTAGTGCTTTGAGTAGGAAAACTAATTTTAGTGGTTTGAACAGCATGTCGCGTATCCGAGAAGGTCGCACATGGAGGTTTGATTGCAATCTGTAAATATGTAATCTCACCAGGTTTTTAAAAATAAAGTGTATTTGACAAAGCAAACTCAACGACGAAACTTTATCGAGCCTTTTGTTATTAAGACCTCTAGAGTTTATCCTTAATTATCTATTTGCTCTCTAACAAAAAATATTCCCTGTAATATCAGGCAGATTTGAAATCACATTCCTGTCAAACGGCAACGTCAATTTTTACGTGACCAAGGTATCAGTCTAAACATTAAATAAATAAAATTGTAAGTTGTAATTTGTTTTCCCATGGAGCACTTAAAAGTTGTTGAGAACTCGCTTAAACGTGTCGTGCGTTGCGGATCGAAATGGAATTTGGAAAGGTTGTAACTGGTTTTTGGAGAGAGGGGAAAACCGGAGCACCCAGAGAAAAACCTCTCGGCAAGGAAGAGAACCAAAAACAAACCTACCCCTTCATATACCTGAAGCATGAAAAAGGTACCCCTTTCAGTCGGAGCCTCCCCATAAAAGCCATTATAGGGAGTACCCACCCCCGGGGAAAGGAGGCAAGTGCCTCACCACTGCGCCACCCTTGCGCAGTTTTCGTCGGAAGCCGATTCAGTTGTTGTATCTGCACAAAAAAGTTAGTAGTTTCATGTCGATCAGTCTAATCCATAACAATTATTTTGCAACGTTTGTGCCTGTTAATTTCCTGATTCAAGGAAATGTCACCTTGGGTCTAATGTTTGCTGTTTGCCGTAAACGCGACTCTAAATCGTTCGATTTTCCTCTCAACGACTACTAAAATCCATAAATTTGGTCTCATAAAAGTTAGTGCCACGATCACTTCCGTCTATTCGGAATCGTAGAATTACGTTGACGGCAAAGTCGAAACATCAGGTTTAAGTATTACAATTACTCACGTTAGGAAATCAACAGATAAAACCTGAAAAAAATTATCCCAGTACCGATAGACGTGGGATGAATGTCTTTATTTTTGAGTAGTAAAGATAAACATTGAACGATAAATAAAGAGAAAGCCTAGCAACATGTTTCAAAATGGCGTTAACCGTAAACGTGATTCTAAATCTCTAGACGCCTGCGTTTGCATCGAAGTTCTCCAAGGAACCGATGGGACAGGCCTGGTAACAATTCTTTTCGGGCCGTTTCACCATCCCTGCTTTACTTCCTAAAATCCCTAGCTTATCCTTTTTTTCACTACCGTTAATGCTTTGAACAGATACCAGGAAATAAATTCAAGACTTTTTCCAGACTTTTTTCCGAAACAATAATTTCTTTTTCCAGACTCAAGGTTATCAAATAGGTCAGTGATCAATAGACACCTTAAAAACGAAGGAACAAAGCTTTTTTCATGATACATGTAGGCTGAAAACATACGGGCGAAAAGAACACGATTTGACCGAAACGAAAAAAAAATTCAATTATAAAACACTATTTGTTGTAGCTTTAAAAAAAACTCAAGATTTTTTTCTATTTTTTCAGACTGTATCTCCACTTTCCAGACGTTTTTCAGGTCTGGAAAATTGCTGAAAATTGCTGCTCAGTAAGAACCCTGAGTTTTCACAAGGTATTTCACTCCATACCTTACCAGTGTACATCCCCTTAGTGAGAGCCACTTCGGGTCACACCGGGGACGGATTTTGATTTTCGTCACTATCCAGATCTTATAAATACTTCTGATTGGTGAAAGCAAATTTTTAACCAATCAGAAGTGCTACCCAGATCTGGGTAGTGACGCGTCTTCATTATCGAATTTCTGCGCTCGTTTCTCGGACGTCACTTCGCGGGGAAACCAGTGGTGACGTAGCGAAATGTCGGTAGTTTGTTTCTCAGGCTAAGCTGGGTCATTTACGAGTGGAAATGCCACACTACACTTGATGCGCGTATCATGGCACAAAGGCTCTGCGTACGCGTGACAGAAATTAATGTGAACGATGCTAAAGTAAAGTGATTATTGGCCTCAACAATATACCCAAAACCTTTTAGCCAGGTGGGAATGAGGGAAGAAAAACCCCCTTTGAAGGTTTATTATAGATTGAGCTTTTTACCAGGGTACCGAAAACTAGAACGAACACTGGCTTACAGGAGCTGTGGCACGAAAGAGAGGGAGAAAGAGAGCTGCCAGCAAAGTGAGTAAAACATAAAATAAAGCCTCAAAACACTAAGATAAGGTATGAAAACACAGCAAATACAAAAGGATTCATGGATGGACAAACATGAAGAAGATTGGAACGGATTATGATTGTGGTTTTTCAAAACAGTTTTTCAAAGTTCGTTTTCGTTGTTTGCAACGTTTGATATACATCACTCTTTGGGAAGATATCTCATTTTTTGATACGAAGCTGTGACCTTGTCATTTTCAGGAAAAATCCTGGATATTAAGTCAAGTTTCTATAAAGCGTCGTAGGCAAAAACAGCCCGATGAAATACCTTATTTTTACTTAATTTCGCAAGACAGTATTAAACTTCGCGAAAAATCAGGAGTCATATTTCTCGAGCATTTAATTTCACGATTTTTAGAAAAAGATGGAAGGTGTAGAAGTGTACAGTTAATCTTTGCGATTTTTCTATTCTTTCATATGTAAAGGGTAACTTTGACCTCAGAACAGACGAAAAGTAACAACAGAATTAAGAATCTTATCGTAAACAACAGCAAAGAAGGACAATTACAAAGAATCAACAGATGGAAAGTTTGACGACTTCACAAGCGAGAGTTTGAAGAATTTAACCGCAGAGGTCGTTCGGACAGCGAGAGTGTTGCGGTGGAAGGCTGATGGACAAAATCAAACCAAAAGTGTATATTAGTGTGTATTATTTTCTTATTTATCCTTACCTTACTTATGCTTGTACACTCTGGGGAAATAATTATAACGCTCCATTGTCTCAAATCGTAAAGTTACAAAACAAAGCGGTTCGTGTTATAAATGATGTTCCTTAAATGGAATCGATAACTCCACACTACACATCCTTAGGCCTTCTGAAATTTCCTGATATTGTTAAACTGAACACATGTATGCTTTTTTATGATTATTTCCACCTTGAAAAGTTTCCTAATATACCTGTTTCATTAGTATCTGAACTACATAATTACAGTACGCGCAGTGCATCATCCAGTCAAGTTGCAATACCTTTATTTCAAACTAATCTTAGGAGATTTTTGCCCCAGCATTATTGGAAGTTTCTTTTGGAACGATATCCCGCGATCCATTAGAGACAAACCATCTAAAACGTGTTTAGAAAAGCACTTTTACGCTGGTACCTTGCTCAATACTAATGAAACATTATCTCTTTGATAACTTTCTGAGCTATTTTGTCATTTTTACTTTACATTTTTATTAATAATCTCAAGTCCTTTCTTATACATAACTTTAAGGGGCACAATATTAGCTTATCTAGATGTGCGCCTCTCCTCTCCTTCCAATATACAATGTAATTCAATTTAAGTATTGTAATTTCTGTTTTACACGTTTTTTCCATTGTAAATCTTTATCTCTTACTATAGTACTTTTTCACGTTATGTTTACATAACTATGTCTTAGCTAGGACTTGGAGGAATAAAAAAAATAAAAAAATAAAAAAATAAAAACCCAAAAACTCTTAAAATAAGTCACTTTTTTAACCAACATGACAGCTGCGATGCTGCGTTACGCAAAAGCTTAGAAATTCAAGCGTACTGTATCACAAAACAGAGAGCCTTTTCGAAGTGAAAATCTGTGTAAATTTCATTTTTTAACTGCTCTAGTACTTCATGAAAGTAAAAACTTAAAAGAATCGATAGCCAAATAGGTCTATAAAACGCGGCCCGCCCTAGTCGCTTGATTGGGCGTCGCCCCGACAAAATAAGAGATAAACTCTATACGGAATAATTATTGTTATCTTAGGTTATACTTAACTTATGGCATATTCTTACATAAGAGATAACATGCAACGTGACTTGAAGCTTTACACGTGAATCGGTATGAAACATAAAAATCCTGGATCAATTTAGCTTTCTGGGAAACTGCCCACCTTCCCCTCCCCTATGCTAACATTAGCACGTACTTCTTACTTAGGGCAAAATGATGGCTTAGGGGAGGGGTAGGTGTGCAGTTTCCCAGAAACCTAAATTAACCCAAAATCCTATTTGTGCCAAATATTCAATTTATTAAATCTGTTGCTTTTTTCTAGTTTAGTGGCCGACCCATGGTGAAGGGATCGGAGGGGTCCCGAGGCTAATATATCCATTAGACAACTGCTTTGAACTGAAATAATTACTAGCGAACATGCTTGCATTTTTAAACATTGTAGCTTTAAAACTACACTTGTGTCGCACGTTTTAATAAAGGCACAAAATAACGAAATATGCATGGCCGCTGGGGGGTGGGGGGGTGGGGGGTCGTTCCTCTCCTCCAGAAAAGCAACTTCTGCGAACCGAAAATAAGGGCAATTAATTTCCGTAACCTAACACCTTTTGTTTCGTTGTGGACTAATCAAGTAAGCCTCAGTATAATCGATGTGATGTTGATAGGCTGTCAAACATAGCCTGCGAGCAAGCTCTCCTATTTCGGCGAGTGAAACGAGTCTCGCGAGAAAGCGCGAGCGAGCGGCGAAGCCGCGAGGCTCGCTTCGCTTGTCCAAATAGGAGAGCTTGCTCGCAGGCTATGTCAAACAATGATCAATTGTTTCGTTTTCGAACGCTGACGTCATGCTAACTTATTAGCGATATATGGTTAGGAATTTTTGTTGTTTGTAATTTTAGTTATTTGGAAATGGTTGATATACTATTTATTGTATAAGACTCCAAATAAAAAACATGTATGTATGTATGTATGTATGTATGTATGCTATACTATGCTATGCTTTGCCATATTTATCCCTACTTCAAGCATAAGCTATGCCCCCATTACTATGCTTCCAAAACACTCGCTTTCTAGCCATTCCGCGTAGACATGTACGCAACCCTGTGACAACAATTTGGTTTCTATTCCTCATAATTTATAGTTTTTAAAACCTTACCATAATCGGAAATTTATCATATTTAATTTTGAATTGTTTCATTTTCGAACACTGATGTCATACCATATATTTCCTTACTTGAAGCAAAGCTAGGCCACACCCCTCAACTGAGCTTCCATGAACTAGCATACACAACTGCAGTGGACACATCAAGATTCCTGTGAGTAGATACTTAAGCATAACTTCCTTTGTAGCTATGCTATGTGGTTAACCTTTTTACTGCGTAAGTGGTCGACAAAAACCAATAACGACCTGAAGATAAAATGAATGAAGGGTACAACAATGATTGTTGCAATTGTTCTATATAATTTTAAACTGTTTTAATTAAATTGCGTAATTTCCACAAAAATTTCAGTCATTATATAATCTCGAAAATCATGATAATTGCATTCAGTTTCAACAGAGTTATGGTGAATGTCCTCCTGATTATGATCAATACTTTATTTCACAGAAACTGAAATATCGAGTAAAAACGCCGAGCGGGCACAATATCGCGTCAATCGCCTCCTTCAAGCGTTGAATTCTTTCAGGATAGTTTACAATTTTAATTTTTTTACACCCTAAAGCATTTAAAATTCAAACTGTCACAGAAAAATCAGACTTCAGTAGAGTTTTACCCTGACGTGCTAAAACAACTCGACCCTGACCAGGACAACAACAACAAGTTTATTTGTTCCCAACGGTATATAGAAATATGGCCGAGGAGAACAGGCTGCCCTAAATAACTATAGGAGCTAAAGAAAAATGTCAGCAATGCGTAGGTGATTTATCTATAATTATTTGCGTCAGATAGCACACACACACCCTAACATAACATCCAAACACAAAACACACGCGCGCGCATGCGCACTCAACACCAAAACAAACAAAATAAAGAAAGTTAAGGATGTCAAAGTAGAAAAACATCCGAAAGCATAAGAATTATGGTGTTAAAATACTTTACAATTTTCAGTAGTTTTCAAGAAAAATTGGCTTGAGATTTTTCTTAGAGCGTAAGAGAGGAAGAAATTTTACATAGATAATGCCAGTTGAATGGTGATAATGTCAAACAACTTGACAACATTTAGATCTTTAAATTTCATAAAGTGAAAGTAATTATTCTTAATAGAAATTATTCGTAATAAGGCAAAAAAAAAAACTTAAGGCAAAAATTTTAAATAAATCAGTAGGAAACAGATTTTCTACAGTTATAAAAAACACCAAACCTCGTTACCACCAAGGTCCGGAAGGCATTAGATCCAGTTTCTTTGTGGTTTGCGGCTTTTGATAAAACCCACAGCTCAGAACATTCTTAATAATCAAAATCACTGTTCCTAATAAGCTCTAATGGGACCTAAAAGTTATCATGATGCTATATAAAAGGCTGAGTTCTCATTGTATAACTTATTTTTGCATGAGCTCTAGAGAAAGTATCGAGTAAGTCATTCAGGTTCATGAGCGAATGATTTCGTCCGCCTGCGGCTAAAACTGGCTTTAATTCTGCAGATATTGTTGTGAAGATAGATAAAGATGTGTAGCCTCCAATATTGACCTCATGAATAGTTTGGCCCCACGATATATAACGAATGCCACGTTTTACTGTTTTCTACGACATGCAGAAGATATTTTACAATTTGGGGTTGACAAAACGAAAGCAAACAGTAACCAATTGAAGGCCGGGTTTTAGGGATAAACGAAGCAACCAGGGAAAGTTTAATTTCAAGAATGTTTGGAATTAAATCGCCTGCATAAACAAAAGTCAGCAGTTTGCATAGAATATGGGCACCCAGAGTCTGGTTTCTCCTAAATACCATAAAACTTGTATAAGGCCATCAAGACTGCTCATTTAAGCTTAACTATTCATTCTAAAATAGGCAGTAAGTAAGTAAGTAAGTAAGTAAAGTAAGTAAAAGCTTTATTAATGTGTCAATGTATTTAGTTTTCACGACTAATTGGGGACACAAAAATAAAAATTATTTACAAATAAGAAATAATAATAATAATGTATATACAATTAAAATATGTAGCATGTATAAATTGTATAATAAAACAATAGGTATATAAAAGGTAGTCTCTAAGAATTGCAAAGGTTACAGCAGCTATTGTTGTTGTTTAAGAGTGACGTTAGGTCTTTTTTCCTAATGTTCTTTTTGAAAGATTCAATATTCGAGGAGCCTTTCAATTTAATATCTAGTTTCGACCATATATGAGGTCCTTGATATCTAAGAGAATGCTTTCCGTAGTTAATAGTGTTAAAAGTCGGAGTATCAAAATCACTGTTTCTTAGTGAATAACTAGTGCTTTTAAACAATTCTCGGTGCGAGGCCATATTTTACTTTGTACATTAATATAGCGATATCTTGTAGTCTTCGATTTAGTAGTGAAGGTAGCTCTGCACGAACCAGAAGGTTTTCGTATAATTCTGAATGGGAGTTAAATACTGCTCTAAGTGCGCGTTCTTGAATCCGCTCTATTTTTCTACTGTCAGAAGATCTACAGTTATGCCGTACCTGATGGCAATATGTTAAGTGAGGCAGGATGGATGATTTGCTTTATTAACGTTTTTTCTGTACGGTTATCCCGGTCAAATTTAGCTTTTGGAATCTGCTAGGGTTTCTCATTGTTACGTTTTGGTTCCTGATCACTTAGCTATTGTTATTTATCGTTTACGAAAACTAGGGATTTTTTTATACCTCTTTCCGTGACTTTTGTGTGCTGGCCACATCTGGAAAGTGATATGTCAACTTCCGAAAATCGTATATAGGGAGTTGATAAAAAGAACTTCTGTCACTGAGTCTTGCTGAATTCATCTCTCAAGGAACTCATTAACATTAAGGCGGTACCTTTCCTAATAAAAAGACTGTTTAAATAGCAAAATCCCTTAAAATAAGTAACTTTTTTTAACCTTCATGACAGCTGCGATGCAGCACGGTGTGTCACGCAAAAGCTTAGAAATTCAAGCGTACTGTATCACAAAACAAAGAGCCTTTTCGAAGTGAAAATCTGTGTAAATTTCATTTTTTAACTGCTCTAGTACTTCATGAAAGTAAAAACTTAAAAGAATCGATAGCCAAATAGGTCTATAAAACGCGGCCCGCCCTAGTCGCTTGATTGGGCGTCGCCCAGACAAAATATGAGATAAACTCTATATGGAATAATTATTGTTATCTTAGGTTATACTTAACTTATGGCATATTCTTACATAAGAGATAAAATGCAACGTGACTTGAAGCTTTACACGTGAATCGGCATGAAACATAAAAATCCTGGATCGATTTAGCTTTCTGGGAAACTGCCCACCTACACCTCCCCTATGCTAACATTAACCCTTACTTCTTACTTGGGGCAAAATGATGGGTACGGGAGGGGTAGGTGAGCAGTTTCCCCAGAGACCTAAATTGATCAAAATCCTATTTGTGCCAAATATTCAATTTATTAAATCTGTTGCTTTTTCTAGTTTAGTGGCCGACCCATGGTGAAGGGATCGGAGGGGTCCCGAGGCTAATATATCAATTAGACAACTGCTTTAAAACTGAAATAATTACTAGCGAACATGCTTGTATTTTTAAACATTGTAGCTTTAAAACTACACTTGTTTGGCACGTTTTGATAAAAACAACTTGTTGAAGTTGACGAAATATGCATGGCCGGTTGGGGGTCGCTCCTCTCCTCCAGAAAAGCAACTTCTGCGAACCGAAAAAAAGGGCAAACAATTTCCGTAACTTAACACCTTTTCTTTCGCTGTGGACTAATCAAGTAAGCCCTACCATAATCGACGTAATGTTGATAGGCTGTCAAACAATGATCAGTTGTTTCGTTTTCGAACATCGACGTCATGCTATGCTATGCGCTATATTTATCCCCACTTCAAGCATAGGCTATACCCCATAACTATGCTTCCAAAACACTCGCTCTCTGGCCATTCCTGTAGACATATACCCAACTCTGTGACAACAACTTGGTTTCTATTCTTTATAATTTATAGTTTTTAAAACCTTACCATAATCGGAAATTCATCACGTTAATTCTAAAACCAGTGATGAATTGTTTCATTTTCGAACGCTGGTGTCATACCATATATTTCCTCACTTTAGGCAATGCTAGGCCATACCTCTCAACTGAGCTTTCATGAACTAGCTTACACATTTCAATTGGACACATCAAGATTGCTGTGAGTACAGATTTCTTTTCTTTTCCTTATCATTTATAGATATTTAAGCATAACTTACTTTGTATCTATGCCATGTGGTTAACCTTGGTCGACAAAAAGCAATAAACAACTGAGGGTTAAATGGATGAAGGCCTTAAAACAATGATTGTTGCAATTGTTCTATATAATTTTAAACTGTTTTATTTAAATAGCGTAATTTCTACAAAAATTCCGGTCATTATATAATCTCGAAAATCACCATAATTGCATTCAGTTTCCACAGAACTATGGTGAACGTTCTCCTGATTATGATCAATATTTTATTTCACAGAAACTGAAATAACGAGTAAAAACGCCAAGCAGCCACAATATCGCGTCAATCGCCTCCTTCAAGCGTTTAGTTTGAAGGGGGCGTTTAGTTTTTCAGGTTTGTTTACAATTTTAATTTTTTTTACATCCTAAAGCATTCAAAATTCAAACTCAAAGAGGAGAATCAGGCTTCAGTAGAGTTTTACTCTGACGCGCTGTCACAACTCGACTCTGACCAGAGCAACAACAACAACAACTTTATTTGTACCCAACTGTATACAAAAATATAGAGAGAGGAGTACAGGCTGCCCCAAATAACCGTAGGAGCTAAGGAAGAGTGGCAGCCATACTCAGGTAATTTATGTATAATTATTTGGGTCAGATGCCACACACACACCCCCAAACATTCCCCCAAACACAAAACACACACGCGCGCATGCGCACTCTACATTAAAACAGAGTAAAGAAAGAAAGTTGAGGGTGTCAAAGTAAAAATCAACGGAAACGCCAGATGAATTATGGTGTTAAATTTTGAGTAGTTTTCAAGAAGAATTATTTTGAGGTTTTTCTTAAAGCGCTAGAGACGAAGAAGCTTTACATAAATAATGCAAGTTGAAGGGTGATAATGTCAACCAACTTGACAACATCTAGATCTTTAAATAAAGGACTTGAATGTTCATTATAAATAGTGAAAGTAATTATTCTTAATAGAAATTATTCTTAATAAGGCCAAAAAACTTAAGGCAAAAATTTAAAAAAAATCAGTAGGATATTGAGATCAGTTATAAAAAACACCAAACCTCGTTACCACCAAGGTCCGGAAGGCATTAGGTCCAGTTTGTGGTTTGCGGTTTTTGATGAAACCCACTGCTCAGTACATTCTTTGTAATCAAAATCAGTGTTCCTAATAAGCTGTAATGGGACCTAAAAGTTATCATGATGCTATAAGTGGCTGAGTTCTCATTGTACAACTTATTTTTGCATGAGCTCTAGAGAAGTATCAAGTGAGTCATTCTGGCTCATGAGCGTATGATTTCGTCACCTGCGGTCCAAACTGGCTTTCTGCAAATATTGTTGTGAAGATAGATAAAGACATGTGTGGCCTCCAATATTGTCCTCATGAATGGTTTGGCCCCACGATATATAACAAATGCCACGATTTCCTGTTTTCTACGACATGCAGAAGATATATTGCAATTTTGGGTTTACAAAACGAAAGCAAACAATAACCAGTTGAAGACCGGGTTTAGGGATAAACGAAGCAACCCGGGGAAGTTCAATACAATTTCAAGACTGTTTTGAATTAAATCGCCTGCTTAAACAAAAGTCAGTTTGCGTAGAACAAGGGCACCCAGAGACTGGTTTCTCCTAAATACCTTAAAACTTGTGTAAGGCCATCAAGGCTGATAATTTAAGCTTAACCATGCATACTAAAATAGGCAGCTTTATTAACGTTTTTTCTGTGCGGTTATCCCGGGCAAATTTAGCTTTTGAAATTTATTAGGGTTTCTCATTATTACGTTTTGGTTCCTGATCACTTAGCTATTGTTATTTATCGTTTACGAAAACTAGGGATTTTCTGATACCTCTTTCCGTGACTGTTCTCGAAACAAAAATTTAGGTATTATTTCTAGCAAACATGCTGGCCACATCTGGACAGTGATATGTCAACTTTCGAAAATCGTATATAGGGAAGTTGATAAAAAATACTTCGAAACGTATATAATATTAGATGAATGGAACAATCATCCAGAAATTTTCAGCCATTCTTAAGCTATAGAAATTGCAAGGCAATATTTTTCCTTTTCCAAAAGATGTTTTACAAAATACATTCGTTGGGTTCCTATGAAAGAATCCTGCTGAAAGCCTTTCAATTCGTGTCAATAGTTTATTTCACAGAAACTGAAATATCGAGTAGAAAACACCAAGCAGGCACAATGTTCGTCATCCGCCTCAAGATGACTGCGACTTACAAACAGTTACAATTAGATCTGAATTTCTCTATTAACATCATGTAAAAACCATAGTTCTCTTTCGGAACTGCTCACACCCTCTGCATTTTTAAACATAGTTGAAAAGCTTGGTACATTGTTGCTTATAACTTAATCAGGACTGTAATATTTATGGTGTGTTGACAAAATATGGACCACATGGATAATAGTAGTATATTATTAAATGAACCCCTTTTTGTGGAGGAATCTCATTAACTTCCAGAGAAATGCAGTAACGCCGATGACGCCATAGCCTTTTGTCTTTATCTCATGAATAGAATGCGAAGGATTTTTATTAAGATAAGGTCGTGCGCCACTTGCAGTTGTTTTAACCCGTTGGACAGGTTTTATGGTAATTTCCAGGTGTATGAAGGCCATATCACGTAATTATGCAATTTCTATTTTCTGCCGCTCATCTATTTCCTGGTGGTGGACGAAACTCAATAGAAATGTGGTGGTGGTGGTGGTGGCAATGCTAGCCTCCTAGAGAGAACGAGGCTAGGCGTGCAGAAACAAAGCTTTTTAAATCTCCTGAGACAAAATGGCAGCCGCGTGACAAATGTCTATTGAAATGTGGAAAAGCAAAAAAGGGAGAGGAGAAAGTGAAAAATTGTTTGTCATGGTAGAAAGAGCTATTTTGCCTTTTGTCCTCATTAAATATGCACGATTTATGAGCCAAGAATCAATAATCCTGCATTTGAACAATTTGTTGGAAAATCGGAAAGCGCAGGCCCCTATAACTTGCATAATTACGTCACGACTCAGTGACATTAACATATATTAACCAACCAATACTTTTCTTACTTTTTGGTCAAGGAACAAAAAGCAAGGCCTTCATCAACCTAGAAATTACTAGAAAACCTGTTTAACGGGTTGAGTCACCTAAAATAGCTCATGACCTTATCTTAATAAGATTCCTCGGCATTTTAATCATGGGATAAGAACAAAGGTTTATGACGTCATCAGCGTTACTGCATTCCTCCGCAAGTGAGTGCAAAAGGGGGTTCATTTCATCTCTACTATACTACTGATAATATCACAGAGAGGAGACATTAGCCTTTATTTTCTAACATAGGTACGTTTAACGTTCACGATCTGTTTTGAATGCTTCAGTGTAACCGTATCAATAATCTACTGTATTAATCCTAAATTTAGACTATTTTGTGGGAAATTAGGTATTGCTACACATTAATGAAAATGCAAAACGCTGCGCACAGCTGAGTTGATCCTAATTACAGAGATTCTATCCTGAGTCATCGTGTGGTATCCCTGCCAAACGATCAACACTATTAGGTCTAATAGCTATGTCCAGCTCAGCAATCAATTCGGTCAGTTTGGCCGAGGCTTCGTCGCAATGGCCACAAGCATTACCTTCGGTTAAACCACCATTTTGGGAGCCACTTTCTAGCTGATCAAGTTTTTTTCCCTTTTTCGAGCAAAGCAGAGCCATTTAAGCTTACATAATTACATCACTTCGACAATTCAATTTGGAATCCGGTGTCAACGAGCTCTTTACATCCCGCTGGCCTGCAATGAAGGCTGCCGTCTTTGTTTCGAACTATTTAAATGGGTGGTTCAAGGGGAATAATTTTTTTAACAACTTGACTTACAACTGACTTTGAGCTGAGACGGCCTTCCGAATGAGTTATCCCAGATCATTACGGTGGAATAAAGGAACATTTGATTTAAACTCTTTCGGAACAGCTAAGGGTTACGCGTTGGTACATGAAAAAAGAGCTGGCCACGGTTATACAAAAGGTGGATAGCGCTGTTAACTGCATAAATTTCTATCTACGACCGCGATAATGCGATTGTTTTCCTCCGCTGGATAGTACTATATTATTCCTGCAGCATTGTTGTGGATTAAGGAATGGAACGAGACACCCCGGAGTATACAAGGAACGACACGGAGTGTCTTTTGAAGGAGACCGAACGCAGATCTCTCTGGAGGGAGGGACTGGGCCGTGAAACATGGTGGACTCCTTTACACTCTAACGCAGGAGTGGTTTAAGTATCGGTGCAAAACCAATCAGGGAATAGCTTGGGGAATACACATTCCCATTAACCTTAATATACATGGAACTAATGACTTGCATGCGTAATTAAGTATATTCAAATGACTTTGAATAGTGATTTATCCGATAGATAGCAACAACCGGGGTCTGGTGTAATTACATTTCCCCTTAAATAAGCGATTTTGTAAAATTTACACACGAACAATTACGCCTCTGTGCGTAACGGTTACTTCCGGCTTGAATCTTTCAGGCAACCTAAGTTTAGGATGTGTGATAAGAACTAAATCAGATTTTTCTAAATCTTAGGACTAGACTAGTCAGTCGCTGGCAACTCTTGACGCAATTAGATACTCCTGCAGTTTTAACCCCCAATCTCAAACTCTGTCCGAGGACCCTCAAGCGATGATGAAGTGTGACCTTCATGCAAGATATAACAATAAGGCTAGCGTTTCCGGAAGTGCTTAGCTCCTCCTGCGTTCAAAAGAATTTAAAGACTTAAGCCAATGCTTCCAAAGCGAGTAAAATTGTTGACGCTCCATTTTGTCGTCGTTTTCTTTAGCTTTACTTCCTACTTTGCAGTTTATAACCTCCTCTTTTCAAACCCAATTATCTATAGAAAGTTCCTTCCTGCTTAGGCTTAATTGTAATATATTCCTATAAATAATTATTTGCGTTCTACAAATAGGTTTTCTTTATAGTCTTCTATCATTATTACATGTAATCCTTATTGGTCACTGAAGAACCCCAGAGGGATATGTATTCAATAAAATGTGTGTGGGTGTATGTATGTGTGTATGAAATATTAATGTATCTCACATGCCTTTCAACCGTTTAGACGTTCTTAGTTTTTATTCTTCCAGAAAAGTTGTTCCTAACTTGAGAATGCTCTTCAAATTATCAGGGTGCTGATGGAAACATCGATTTATACAATTTGAGACTTATCTTTTCTTAAATGGGTGTTCTATAGAAATAACGGGAGACACATCTGAAGCCTTATCGAATCTCTGGTCAAGCATTCAAATTTGCCAAAAAATGCTTTTTTTTTAGGAAGCAAAGATCGCCACAATATATCATTTTTTGACAAGAAAGCGTCTCCCTATCGGCTGTTTTGTTCAATGAATTGTTCTCGTGGAAAACCCTATGAAGCTTTACACGTTGCTGAACTTGAACGGGCCAGAGCTCTAGCAAAACTTACGTCAAATCAGTTTGTTGGCATCGACGAAGTATTTAAGAAAAATGGCAACAGTACCTGCCTATACATCTCCTATGACCACGATGACAATATATATTTGTGGGTTTTGAAACAAAGCAAACCGGTAGCTTTCCGAAAAACGAAACTTTGGGAAAGCTATGTTAGCAAGCACGGCAAAATCTCTGTGGATGACCTATTTGGAAACGAACCTTTATTGAGAAATTTTCACGTTTTACCTCAAGAGCAATGCGAAGACCGATCACTCTTCTCTTTATACGCCAACCAACCTACAAACGAATCAAATCTGGAAAATAGTCTCTCATCCTTGCGTCCTCTTTTAGATGAGTGTGAAGTAATCACAGACCCTGAAAAGCCAACACTGTTTCAGGTTTACAACATGTTGATTGCTCCCGTAAGTGACTTGCTAGAAGGATCTGAAATCATTGTTGTTCCTGATCGCTGCTTCTTCCAAGTTCCGTTTGCAGCATTACATGATGAAAGTAACTGCTATTTATCAGATTCTTTCAGGATACGCATTGTCCCTTCTTTGAGGACTCTCAAGCTCATTCTGGACAGTCCAGTGGGCTATCACAGAGAAACTGGTGTATTGATTGTGGGTGCGCCAAAAGTGACGGATGTGTATTTCAAGGGAGAGTTAAGGTATCTCTGTCCATTGCCTGGGGCGAAAGCAGAAGCAGAGTTGATTGCAAGACTACTACCTCAATCTCACCTTTTAATAGGAGAGCAAGCAACAAAGCAGGCAGTCCTTCAGAGAATACCCTCAGTCAGTCTCGTACATATCGCTGCTCATGGTGATGCCGAAAGAGGAGAAATTGCTCTTACCCCCGCTTACTCCACAATGGGGACTCCAGGTGAAGCAGACTACTTACTGACAATGACCGACATTTCACAAGTTAGACTCTCAGCCAAACTGGTGGTCCTTAGCTGTTGCCATACCGCACGTGGACAGATCAAAACAGAAGGCGTTGTTGGCATCGCTCGAGCATTCTTAGCATCAGGTGCACGCTCAGTGTTGGTGGCATTGTGGGCCTTACAAGACGATGCAACAGAGCAGTTCATGAGAAGATTCTACGAAAACCTTGTCCAAGGAGAAGGTGCGAGTGAATGTCTTCACCGGACCATGAAGTGGATGCGAAATAACGGTTTCTCTGAAGTGAGGCAGTGGGCACCTTTCATGCTGATTGGGGATGACGTGTCATTTCACTTTGGTGAAGAAAAGTAAAGGTAATTGCTTTGTTACAATTAGGGCCATAGGAAATCTGTCACGTCTTTTTCTATTGCAGTTTTATCAACTTGGGTGCATTTGGTACTTTTAAGTACCAAAGAGAAAGCAGTATTTACCTTTAAAAGTCACATTATTGACTACACCTGAAGTCAGTTTTACTGACTGAGGTAAAATATCAATTGACCGCTTTTTAACATCGAAGATACTAAACACCACAATTATTCGACCACACTTCTGTACTTATCAGTCTAAATTACAACCCATGCATACGTGGGACTTGGCATTTGAAAAAAAAAAAACACGGAATGATTTTAATTCTCTTGTCTTTTTCCTGATACGTGAGGCACAAATAATTGAATATTTTTTTATTTGCTACCACTCAATATGAAAGTGAGAGTTTGCTGACAAACTGGTTTCTTTCTGAATATAATGGAATGCGAAATCCAGATATGAAACCAAAACAAACAGCCTAAGGTGGTTTTTTTGTTTGATATAAAGACTGAATCGGATTAAAAATATTATGGCGGAGATCTAGATCTGAGAATTGATCGAAAACACTGAAAACTACAAATTGTGGACTGTGTATGGAGTCTTGACCGTCGACACTAGAGGGCTTTTCGCGGACACTGACTGAAGTACAGTAGTACAGTGGTTCTAAACTTGCACCAAAGAGGGAAGACTGAGATTCCACAGGTCATCAAGGCAAGAAGTTTCAAACCTATTTTAGCTGTGCACCCTACTTTTTATTTATGATGCCAATAATTGGAAAGTTTTAGCGGTGAGATAAACTTAAGTAAACCTCTTCCTTCACGATGAAGCCGGAGGATCCCTCTTCCATGTAAAATGAACCTAAATGCCACTTACCCCAACTGGAGTCTTTTGTAACGAATATATGTGTTTTACTAATTTTTACGTTCTTATACATTACTGTTGCAGGTATTACACTAACGACACACCATGGAATAACGAAACAGCCCTTCTGCAGAATTAAAATGAGGTAGTAAAGGGTCAACTCTGCAGCATACGAACATAACCCAGACTAGAAGAATTAAAAGAGAACTGACTTTGCTTGGCTCAGCTGTTCATCTTTGCCGGCTTAATTATTTTTTCCGCCGATTTTAATTTTTTTGTGTGTGTAGGTACCTTGAGTAATCTAATCTCTAAAACGTCTTGCAAAAGCACCAATCACCACTCTTGTAACAGTGTACATCGGTAGCTCGGACAATGATAAAACTGTAATTGCGACACGAATAACATCAGGATTACCGCGTGGCACGAAATTTTTACGGGTTCTAATTTTTGCGATTTTTGCGGTTTTTCCAGCCATCCGCAAAAATAAGTTACCGCATATGAAAATTATCGCACATATTTTTCCCGCATAAATTAGAGTAAATATTCTCCAACTTAAATTCGCTACACAAAAATACAGTACTACGAAATCTTGCCTGTTCAATCACTACTTGTCTCTTTCATCCAGAAACAACCACACCGTAATTTTTAGGGAGTTATTATAACTCCAAAAATGGAGTAAAAATTTTAGGTACAGGATAACCCCATTTTTGGGGTTATTTTAACTCCTAATTTAACTCCGAATTTGGGGTCATTTTTACTCCTGAAAAAGAGTTCTTTTTACTCCCAGTCTGGAGTTAAAATTACTCCGAAATGGGGTTACTTGTACTCCTTACATGGGTTGTTTTTACTCTTTTTGGAGTTAATTTAACTCTGAAAGTGGAGTAAAAATTTTAGGTACAGGATAACTCCTTTTTTGGGGTTATTTTAACTCCTCAATATCTGGGGTCACTTTTACTCCTGAAAAAGAGTTCTTTAAACTCCTTTTTGGAGTTAAAATAACTCCACGAAAAATAACTCCACTGTAAGGAGTTAAATTAGCCCCACTAGAGGAGTTATTATAACTCCCTGAAAATTACAGTGCAAAGACTGGTTTATTGCTTGAAAATATGTAAATCGCAAAAATTAATTCCCAGCAAGAAAAACCAATCTGTCCTAATCGCAAAAATTAGTTCCCGCAAAACACAAAAAATTGCCAATCCGCAAAAATTTCCCTATCTACTTAGGTAATTTGTTAACTTACTCCCTAGCCTTAATTAGTCCCTAAGGCTACAACTAAAAAATACCTTTCTCGTAAACGAGATTCTTAATCGCAAATTGAAGTTTGATTACAATGCAAACAACATTGCAAGGTTTATAGTTTAGTAGAATTGTATATATATATTCTAGAGCCAGTCTTTTTTTGAACATTGAAGTGGTAGTTTTGCAACCTTGCATTATGAAATAAGGTTTGACGACTCAATTAAGTCAAATAAAATCCTAGCGAAACCAGCTTGTCCAAACTCCAAACTAGCCATCACAGTTGTAAACTAAAGGTTATTTTATTGTATAATGTTCATGCCTGAGCATGGGTTAGTATATTAGTATAGAAGAGTAGTACTTTCTTTAAGTATCCACCTAAAATGCAAAGATTTGGTGGTCCAGTTTTCAGTAGGACTTTTAGTAGGAAAACTAATTTTAGTGGTTCGAACAGCATGTCGCGTATCCGAGAAGGTCGCACACGGAGGTTTGATTGTAATCTGTATATATGTATTCTCACCAGGTTTTTAAAAATAAAGCGTATTTACATAGCAAATTCAACGACGAAACTTTATTGAGTCTTTCTGTTAAGACCTCCGGTGTTTATCCTTAATTATCTATTTGCTCTTTAACAAAAAATATTTCCTATCATATTTGTAATTTGGTTTCCCACGGAGCACTTGGAAGTTGTTAAGAACTCGCGTAAACGTGTCCGAGCCTTCCGGATAGAATTGGAATTGGGAAAGGTTGGTTTTTGAAGAGAGGGGAAAACCGGAGCACCCAGAGAAAAACCCCTCGGCAAGGAAGAGAACCAACAACAAACCTACCCTTTCATATACCTGAAGCATGAAAAAGGTACCCCTTTCAGCCGGAGCCTCCCCATAAAGGCCATTACCCCCTCCCCAACCCCCCGAGAAAGGGAGGCAAGTGATCTCACCACTGTTCCACTCATGCTCACTTTTCGTCAGAAGCCGATTCACGTGTTGTATCTACTCAAAAAAGTTGGTAGTTTCATGTCGATCAGTCTAATCAATAAAAATCATTTTGCAAAGTTTGTACCTGTTCATTTCCTAATTCAAGCTAAGAAAGTGTCAACTAAGATAAGGTATGAAAAGAAAAGCAAATACAAAAGGACGCATGGATGGACAAACATGAAGAAGATTGAAATAGATTATAATTGTGTGGTTTTTAACTCGTGGGTACGCGCGAGCGTACCACGAGTTATTGCAGGGACAAGGATATACAAATGAGTCACTCGCTCACTCGTAGTAGACGCACTTCGTAATTAATCGGGTCCGTACTCGAGAGCGCGAAGAACTATCGTTTCCAAAGAAGCAAGCGATCGCCGAAGTTCGGTGGCATCAAATTCCTCGCTGAGAGCGTGCATCGTGCGCTACAGCACGGTTAGAGGATAGAGGTCTTACCAAATTTAAGACACGTAGGAATCTTTCAGATTAGTACGATTCAAGAGCCTTTGACTCGTCCAGGCGTTAAACTTGACGAGAAGATGAGCACTTGCTCTTCGACTCCTTCAACTTCGACGCTGGCTTGATCTCCTACCTTGTAGTAGGTTATGTGTATGAATGAATGAATGGTAAACAAAGACACTTCTTCTTCTTCTTCTTCTTCTTAAGTACTGCCCAAGATCACGGGGGGAAATGGATGTGATTTTGAGCATTAGGTTTAAAATGACAGCGGAAATCGCGATAAGAAAACATAAGCTTGTGTTTTGCGTCCTACTTCGCGGAGGAGTTGTGTCGGCTTTGTATCGCATATGTTCTTTCATTGCCATGAAATGCGTTTACATTGTTTTTTACTGTCAGTAGCCTGGTTTCAAGTAGCCTTAATTTCATCCGATTGCTTCGAGTCGTTTTTTCAATCGGTTAAGTATGGCTCGATCGTTTGCCGGCGGAAGTTCCATGGAAAGCGCATTAAATGTGAGCCTTTTCACCAAATCACGTGATCATCCTCAATGGCGTAGTGGCTATGTGAGGTCCGGTCAACTCGGAGGCACCGGGTTCAAATTCTGCTATCGACTTTCTTTTTCCCTTCTTCCTTTTTTTTTTCTTGTTTTGCTTGCTTATTTGTTTTGCTGTCTTTTTTTTGTTTTTTTTTCTTTTTACATATATACCTAAATAACTGTTAATAAAGTGCAGTAAACAGCAAGAAAAGTATTGTGTTTCCAGAACAAGGATAGTATATTTACAATCTGAATTTCTATCATTTCCTAAAATTTACTGTGGGAAAACCAGAGGTGATAACTAATTGATTATTTTCTAAACAACGCACCCACGAGTTGACGATAGTCTTTCTTTGATTTTTGTTTATTTTTTTAAAAAAAGGTTTTTCAAAGTTCGTGAAAACTGTGGTTTTTCAAAACATTTTTTCAAAGTTTGTTTTAGTTGTTTGCAACGTTTGATATACATAATGCTTTGGGGAAATATCTCATTGTTTGATACGAAGCTGTGAACTTCTCATTTTCAAGGAAAATCCTGGCTATAAAGCGTTGTAGGCAATAACAGCCCGATGAACAACCTTATTTTCTCTTAATTTCGCGAACCTTAGTGCAGACGAACAGTAACAACAGAATTAAGAGTTTTATCGTAGACAACAGCAAACAAGGTCAGTTACAAAGAATCAACAGATGGAAAGTTTGACGACTTCACAAGCGAGAGTTTGAAGAATTTAACAACGGAGGACGGTTCGGACAGCGAGACTGTTGCGGTGGAAGGCTGATGGACAAAATCAAACCAAAAACTCTTAACTGAGACTTGTCAGTGGCATAACTAATAAGACAACACTTAATTTCGTTATTTTCTGGATATAAATATGTCTGGTATCAGTGGAGGATCAAGACCTTGAGATAAGGGGGGGGGGGGCGGTCATCCAGACCTTAGATAAGGGGAGGAGGGCCGGTCTACAGAAAGATTTTTCTCGGCCCTTCGGGCCTCAGTTTGGTCTCGAAAGATAAGAATAACTTGAAGGCTGTTTTTTGTCTGCTCGAGCTGTTTGTTTACATTCAGCTTTTCACGTGGACACGCTTATCAAGCAATGCTATAAAGTTTGGCAATGCACAATTCGAGCCGGCTTGCATTGAAACTCCACCGCTCTCCTTTACTTCCCCTTTTCGTCGAAGACAAGTCAACTTAAAATAGGCTTAGCTGCATAATTCCTCGGGAATTGTTTTGGGAATTTTAGACACCAAAAAGAATTTTAGAAAATCTCAAGAATATTAGAAAAAAAATTGACAAATTCGAGAACTTGAATAGCAGTGTATACAGAATATTGAATAGCAGTTTGAACACTCACCCGACATTTTGGCAACATTTCACAGGCAAAAAACGTTTAAAAAAGGTTCTTATTTTTTTGTATTCCTATCAACCAAGAGAGGGCACAGTGCACTCACATGGTACAATAGTGTCTAGAGTACTGTCCACAGAACACAACAAATCAGCAGTTTTTCAGAGTCATCTAAGCCTCAACTTATCAGCGATTATTCACCCAAAGGGACCCTCGCTATCAAAAATGAACATAAAATTTTTGAGTTTTTTAGGGAATTTTAGAGAGTTTTAGGAGATAGCACTCATGGTTACAAAATTATTTAGGTAAATTTTTTCATTAATTTTTTAATTGAATAATTAACAATATTTTAAATAATTTTATGTCTCCTCCCCGGTTTACTAAAACACTAACAATAAACTCCCCTTTACTGCCAACAGCCGAACTTTGTTTGCTAGAGCGCTTAACTTAGGAAACAAAGAAATCCGAGACTGTGGCCTGGGATTAAAAACATGGCCAAGTTAATGGCCGGTTTTATTTAAAACAGCAAAATCATCTTATCAATGTTAAAATATGAAATAACGTTTACGAATTTATAGGTCTAACAAAGGTGAGGGCCAGAAGAAAAAGGCAACTAAACTACAAGAAATACCTAAAGCAAGTAAAATAGGTGGAAGATTGGGGCGGGGGCGGGTCGATTGCTTGTTCAAAGGATAAGCGGGTCAGCTATCGAAGATTCGGCTTGATGTCAGCTTTCAGACCGAGAGGATTAACGAAAGGTTACACCCTCTTATAAAGGGTCTCCGCGAGATAATGAGATCGAGGCTAAGTAAATTTACTGCGAGTGGCCTTATCATAAGAGCTCGTGATTATTACCCAAAAGTAATTCACTTTTCGTCTTGTGATTCTCACGCGATCGTAAACCATTGTAAGATAATTTAGAGTTCACATTCGAGAGCCTCTAAGCCTTTGAAGCCGCAATCGACCCCACCCCCCAAAAATCCATGCATTGAAGAAATTGGAAGGGGAGACAAAATTTTTTATTTGGTTCCAAATAAACTCATTTATGTCTCCTCCCCGGTTTACTAAAACACTAACAATAAACTCCCCTTTACTGCCAACAGCCGAGCTTTGTTTGCTAGAGGGCTTAACTTAGGAAACAAAGAAAACCGAGACTGTGGTCTGGGATTAAAAACATGGCCAAGTTAATGGCCGGTTTTATTTAAAACTGCAAAATCACCTTATCAATGTTAAAATATGAAATAATGTTTACGAATTTATAGGTCTAGCAAAGGTGAGGGCCAGAAGAAAAAGGCCACGGGTCGCTCCTAAGCGGCCCAGCCCCACCCGAAGGCTGTTAACGAAAAGGAGGACGAAAACAC